>WAAE01022231.1:0-17662 GCA_013400495.1 Nicator chloris
AAAATAAATAAATAAATGAAACCTGATCTTGAACTTGACTCAAGAGAGTTTCAGTCCACTTTGAGATGACCTTTCTGGAAACATAGTAGTTAGATGACAGTTTTTCCTTATTTCTAAGCGAAACTATTTATTTTGAAGCAGCACCACCACTTATCTGCTGTTTGAGAAAATTTTTAACAAATTTTCACTGTCATGGAAGTCTAAAACAGTCTAAGTTAATGTTAGCTACCAAAAATTGTTTTTAAAAAAGCCTTGTCTTCATTGTTCACATATCATACAAGAAATTATACCAGTTGAGAAAAAGAAAGGTAAAGTCAGCAAATACGGCAGCAGGCAGACAGAGAGCAGGTGGGTTATTTATAGCTTTGGTTTTAGTAAGTGGAATAGGGCTTATGAACAAGGTCTCCTGTCAAGTCCTTATCAAAATGATTTAGTTAGAATTTAGCCAGGCATAGAGGTCCTATGGAAGTCTTTGTGAGACTACAGTGATGCTCCATCTGATAGGAAAAGATAAAATACTAGGCTATAGAAATTACATTGATTGTGCTTACATCTAAATACTGTTAACTTCGACACACATTCAACACTGGTTTTATACTACTCTAACCCCACTGACTTTGGTAGGGCTAGTCATGATTGATTTGGAGCAAGTCAGATAAGCTGCAATCATTTCAATTTATTCCCAGAACTACAGAGCAAAATATCAGTATTTACTCTCTTCAATTTAGAATCCAAATTTGAGACTCAACTAACCCCCAAAACCAAGTGAAATCAGCCACAATGAAAGTTCCTTATTTTGCCATATTTTCCATTTCCCATGGAAGAGTAGAAGCCTGTCTAACAAAAACTGCTGATGAAAGTAGTACAGTCTTCAAAACAAAGTACCAAGAATGTGGAACACTACAGACTGCAAATTATTCTCAGGTGAATATATCAGGAGATGCACAGGTCTTAGAAGATGAGATACCAAGTACACTACCTGATAAACACGAATAAGTACTATTATGCAGTAAACATCTTTTACTCTATTCAGTGTAGCAGTGGGCTCAACAGTTTTCCACTGACTCCTCTTTTCAACTGATAATCTAGCATGGAAATAATTCACCAAATAATATTTTAAAACAAAAACAGATCAGGATACCCAGGGTTAAAACAGAAGATGATAATCAGAGGAAAAGTGAAAAAAGGAAAAATCCTATCAGACTACAAAGTTCTGCATACTCCATGGTTAAACTGGAAAACACTGTGGACCACAGTGAAATAATTTTTCAAGCTAAGAAATTCAGGCACTATTACTTTAAAAATCTAACTAATCAATTAAGCATAAAGATCTTCAAGCTCATTAAAAGTAAGAACTCTATCCCTTAAGGATCAAAAAAGCTGGGTCACCCTAAACCAGTAAACAGCTTCCCAGGGTGATAAACCTCTATTCTGAATATCAACTTGCATCACATGCTACATCTACTGTGTAGAAGAGATTTTATTCAAAATCCACCGATTTTAACTCTGCCACTAAATCAAGACAGAATTAAAATAACATGTTGTTTAATCAGAAGCTGTTGATCTTTCTTTTTTAGGCTTTCCTGGTTTCCTTCCGCCTCTGTGGACTTCATGCTAATGTTCTAACATGCATGAGGATTATTCAATCTTTCATCAGGCCATTAAGGGTGGGGAATTAAGAGTTTTACAACCCACAGCACATTTTAGTTTTCAGGAAGGATTTGGACAGGAAAAACAAAATCACAAAATGACCTTGTGTTAAACAAGACAAGAAGCAGTAGAGCATTTAGAATATTCCTATGCAGTTTTATATTCTTTTGCAACCTGCCATCTGTTTCACCTTAATCCAGCTACATAAAAGCAGGTATAGGTCAAAGACCATTCCTGGAAAGGATAAGACCTTCGGGCCAGAGACACAGATGCTAGAACTCTAGTCAAGCAATGAAGACAAAACATTAGCCAACAATATGTTAAAAAGGAGCTTCTCTTGGGAAATGGTCTGGGTTTTGCTCATGATTTTTAATCACTATTTATATATAGAAGATATTTAGAGTGAATTCAAATTCACTCTTCTGCTCTGGTAGCTCTTTTACTTGTAATTGTGAGAAAATTAATGAGATTTATATGCAAATATAGTCAAAACTCATCAGAACATCTTGACTGAGAATTCCCAGCAGATTGTGGTATTTTGCCTACTCCCCTTTACCTGCTCACCACTACCGACTGCCTGACAGCTCGCAGTACCTTCTCCGTAAGATTTTGCATCAAGGTTTCATAGGTTTAAATTAAAATAGTGCCTATTTTAACCTGTCTTTATCATGTAGAGCCAGTAAAGACAAGTGAACATGGCATAGCCTGAAAGCTGCACCTTCTGACAGAGTTGCACTGTCAGGCCAGTATATACCACTAAATTATGAAGAGTGGGCATTTGACACTCACATGTCCAGTTGTACTCCTGACAAAGTCTTCCAATTCTCAGATGATCCATGAGAAAATTCAAAGCATAAATATAGTACTAATATTAGTAAGAATTGAATTTATAGTTCTAAGTAGGTGCTATACCTGAAAAAAAAATCACCACGGGCACAAACAACTTACCAGAACATACAAATAATTGAAACTTAGACTCTCATGTGTTATTACTCTATGAGAGGCCAAAGGAAATTCCAGATGTCTACATACCTGACAAATAAATTTTGCTCTCATTGACCAACACTTCCAGGTCCTTTTCTGCCAGACAGCTTTCCAGCCACTCATTCCCAAGCCTGTAGTGCTGCAGGGGATTGTTGTAACCCAAGAGCAGGACCCCGCACCTGGCCTTGTTGAACCTTGTATAACTGGCCTCATCCCATAGATCCTGCACACTTACTGAGGGCACACGTAATCCCCTTGCCCAGATCACTGATAAAAGTATTAAACAGGACTGATATTGAATATATGACTGCTGTTGGAATATTTTTAATTTCAGATATCCACTGGAAAGTGAAATAAAAACATATGAACACACAGCATTCTGCTGCTAACAGTTCCATAGGCAATGGAGAGGTGGAAAGAAATAATGTTACAAATTTAACATTTAAATAAAATATTTTGCCAGTGTGGATCAGATATAAATACCAACCATAATAATCTTACAACTTGCATATACACAAAAAAATAAACATTTGCTAGTATCTATTTCAGCCTACCTTCTCCAAAGAATTTTTCTAGCTATATATTTAAAAAGAAAATAAGCTGCTGCATATTGCCAATCAAATACAATTCAATACAGACAAAGCCATAGCATACATACAGATACCACAGTATGAGTCACCACATGCTAAAGCCATTTCATCATCCTTCTTTAAAATAGAAAAAAATATATATCAGTGTTTTCAAATACTGGATGAATGAATCTTAGAGTAAATCTTTGTATACTTTCTTAGGATTCAGAATGCAAGAGTAATGGTAATTTCAGAATAGGAAAGAACAAAATTATTTTACTTTGCCTGGAAGGCAGCAAATAGTACAGTAATAAACAAAAATTTCTATTTTACTTTTGGAATAAACTCAGCTGACTGTGACTAGATAAAATTAACATGCTTATTCTTGTGAGCCAAGTAGTTTCTGAAATAAATTTTCTATTATAAATACAATTCCAACTCAACACTTACTGAATTTCACTAGGGGGAAAAAGTAATCTTTACACTCTAGGGCATACAAAGTAAAATCTGCAAGTAAACACACTACTTATGTTAAAGCTGTGTATTTTGACATATTACTACTACTACTTATATAGTGTGGAAAAGTACATAACATTTTTAGATGTTTCACAGTATAAACCACATCAAAAGAACTCTATTCAGTTCCAAAAGTAACTGTTGCATTCACTGTCACTTGGCAGTATGACTGCTTTCTGTTTGCAGTACTGTTCCAGTGACAGGAATATTAATTTTCAAAAACTCTATTTAAAGAGCAAAGCATTTAAGATTCTAAAAATTTTGTTAGCCTTTAAATAAAATGGAAAAACCAGAAAGCATCTATACAAAAAGACATCTAAAGTCACTTGAGAGTTGTTGCTACGGACTTTGTTTTAATGTTACACATTCATAGTAATAGCTACAGAATATTCTCCCATTTAAACACCTAAACTCCTTTCCTAAGGCATGTCAGAATAAGACCCTCTGCACAGCACCCCAGGTTAAACCAGGGAACAATCCAGAACTTGTCTACAGAAACAGTGAATATGAGGATCTGCTTTTCCCCAGAGGTCTGGGAAGCAAAAAACGTCTCAGTAACTCAAGGCAGGCTTTGAACCATAAAACTGTAATGATTTTTCATGTTTTGTGGCTCAAACTCACAGACTACCTAATACAGAAGCAATATCTGGATTATGAAGTCAAAATCACAGACATACCCAGCAAAGAAAATGTGTGTGAAACAAGCAAGGAGGCTAAGTTGTCGCTGCGTGTGAAGCAAAAAAGATAGAAAAGAGGACTGGGAATGCAGTCTAAACCTCTTGGCACAAGCTAGGATAAGCTTTAACTTTTCTACTCTTTTAAAGAGCTTACTGCAATGTCTGTTTAGAAAACCAGTGAGGTTTGCTATGCTCTTGACTGTTGCAAATATATCTTGTTTGTTCCAGAAAAATACAGGGTATGATTCAAGATAAATCATGCATCAGACTTCTCAGTCACATGACTGGGGATGTGTTCAGCATGACAGTCCCTGTATGCTCTGTGCAGAAATGACTCAGAAGCAAGACACACATTTGTAAATCCAAGCAAGGGACACAACAGTAATTAAAATCACTACTAGTTGGGTAAGGCTCAATACATCCATCTAGATCTGATGCACATAATACAGTAATAAGTGATGATTGATCAATATTGTATTACAATATCTAAAAAGATCTGATTAAAGCAATGTATCAAAAATAACAAGAAAGGGAAAAGTGGCCTAGTTAGTCAATTAATTCATGGAAGTGTATGTGCTCACTGGCAATAGCAAGGATTCTCATTAAAGGGTTCTTTTTTTGAGGCTTGAATACTTTTCCAGAGAACAGCACTAGATTAAGAAAAAACTATTTACACAAACAACACCCATGTCTCCTGCTTCTTGCTGATTTGGGATCAGTGTGCAGTTACATTTTCCTATGTGCTTTCAGATCTTTTCAATACTTGGATAAGAATTAGATATAAGAAAATATTTAGGCATCTACAAGTTACCTTAATTTTATCTGCTTGGTCACAAGTCTGAAAGTTAGGATCCTATGAGAGGACTCCAGGAACAAAACATGCTATTTTAAAGGATATAAATACTATCTTGTTCATCAGTCAGAAGGATGTCTAGGATTAATCAAGAGTAAGTCTAAGAAATGTAGAATATATAAAAATCTATCCCTTTTCTGGCATACCTTCAGTAAAGTAGGTATAAGGAGGAGGGTAAATGCCAACTACTTCTCCTTCAGTAATTAGGAGATAAATATTTTACTGCAAAATGCAGATGGAGAAAAAAAGAAAACATGTTTTAACCACAGTACAATCCAAGAACATTCACCTGTGAAATGGAAGATGCAAACTCATTTTCCTTTTCTGCCTAAGGCAATAAAAATTCTCTTTTAATGATGCATCCTCATCATCAAATTGTAGCATTCTCTGGGTGGGACATTCCTCCTCCCAACTGATGTTCAGAAAAAACACAGATACCCCACCCACATCTCAAGTCCTATCAATTGCTCAGACTGTATTTTGATCTCCATCTTCTGACTTTTCCCCAAGAAGATCAGTGTCTCAGCTGCTATGCTTTTAGATGCCCTGCCCTCAATGATCCTCTCTTACACTTTCCATGGCCAAGTTAACCCAAAGTTTTTGTTTTGGTTTGGTTTGTTTTTTTTTCCTCTTACAATCCAGTCAATAGTAAAATGACAGTTTGGAACCTCAATCTCTTTTTGCTACTTCACATATTTAAGAACCAAAACTAGCAATTAATTTTCTTCCTTACAGATTTTAAAATTCCTTCACAACTCCAACTAAGCTCACTATACAGACTATAAGAACCCTCCTGAAGGGCTATAAAGATATACAGGCTGGGAATTACACCAAATATGAATTCACTAGAAGTTAGTGGACACATTTTATGGAAAATTAGACATACCTTTTGCTAGCCTAAATTTTATACACTCTTTCAATCTTTAAAATACCTTTCCACCCTTGAACAGAAAAGTTTAGTCAAAATTCAATCAACATAATAAAACACAAACTCACTTGAAATAGTCCTATGGATCAAACCAAAACATCTTAAGAGCCCAAGACTCACTTTTCAAAAAAGGGTTAATTAATAGACACCTCCAGAAGTAAACTGAGGAATATACCTCACTCTAGCCTGAATTTTCAAGCTAATTTAGTCTGTAGCACTCTAAAAGATTTCTGGGAGCCTTCTTACCTCATTTTAAAGAAAAAAAACCCAAGTAACAAAACACACCTTTGCTATCTGCCACTTACCTAGCACCACGAAGGCTGGCTTCAGTTGTAGATTAAACACCACAGTTACAAGTTAAACAGTATCAGGTTCCAGCAGTCTCAGACCAATTCTATGATTATGCAGTCAATTACTATCTTCATTATTAAAGACCTATTAGACATTATTTAAGGCAATGCTTTAGGTTTGCTCCTCAGCAAGTAGAATCTTGCTCCTGTAGATTATGTAACAGCAGAGTTAGCAATGACCACAACGATTTAGCTTTGTGTCTTATTATATCATAAAATAACCTGAGCTAGAAAGGACCCACAAGGATCATCAAAGTCCAGGGCCTGACACTGCAGAGTACAGCCCTAAGAACACCACTATGTGCCTGATAACATCTAAACACCTCAAATTCTGTCAAGTTTGGTGCTATGACCACTTTCCTGGGAAGCCTGTTCCAGAGCCTGACCATCCCCTGGGTAAAAAAACTCCTCCTAATATCCAATCTAAACCTTGCCTGACACAACCTCATACCACCTTAGGGTCCTGTCATTGATCACCAGGGAGAAGAGATGAGAACCTACCCTGCTGCTTCCTGTTCTGAGGAAGCTATAGACGATGATGAGGTCTCTACCTCTCCAGGCTGAACAGATCAAGTGATCTCAGTTGCTCCTCTTTCTGTTTCCCCTCAAGACCTTTCACCATTTTTGTTGCACTCCTTTGGACACTCTCTAATAGCTTAATATCTTTCATGTTATGCTGCCCAAAACTGCACACAGGATTCAAGACAAGGCCACCCCAGAGCAGAGCAAAGTAGGACAATCACCTCCCTCACCCAGCTGGTGATGCTGTGCCCGATGTCCCCCAGGACATGGGTGGTTCACCTGGCTGCCAGGGCAGAGACTCAACTTGCTGTTGATCAGGACCCCCAAATCTCTGCAGTGCTGTTCTCCAGCCTCCTGTTCTCTAGTCTAGCTGTACATCCAGGGTTGCCCTTTCCCAGGTGCAGAATCCAGCACTCGCCCTTGTTAAACTTCATACAATTAGTGATTTTCCAGCTCTCTATTTTATCCAGGTCCCTTCTCAGAGCCTCCCTGCCTATGAGGGAGTGAACAACTCCTCCAAATTTACTATCATCTGCAAACTCAGTATTCCTTCAAGTCCTGCATCCAAATTGTTTACAAAGATGTTGAAGAGCACTGGCCCTACAGTGGAGCCCTGCAGCAACTGCTCACTGACCTGATGTTATCACATCACAGTAACCCCCTTTCTGCCCAACCCATGAGAACAGTTGCTCACCCATCACATGATATGTTTACCCAGATGAATAATTTTGTTCAGAGGGATACTATGAGAGACAGTACAGAAAGCTTTAGTGAAACACCAAAAGATTACATCAGCTGGCTTCCTTTGGTCAGCTGCATGGGTTACATTTTCATAAAAAGAAATCAGGTCTGACAAACAGGACTTCAATGGAGCCGTGTTAGCTGTGATCAGTGACTGTGTTACATTTTAGGTGGTTTTCAATACCTCCCAGAATAATCTCCGCCGTAATTTTACCAGTCACTGAAATAAGACTGTCAGGCCTGGAATTTCCAGGGTCATTTTACTTGCCCTTCTTGAAAACTGGAACAACTGTCTCCAGTTTCCAGTGAACTGGGGCCTCTCCAGATTCCCAAGACCTTTCAAAAGTCATCCAGAGAAGCCTTGTAATAACATGAGCTGGCTCTTTGAGTATTCTCAGATTAATCCCATCAGGCTCCATAGATTTATAGGGATCTAGCTGGGGCAGCAAATCCCACAAAAATTCAGGGTCAACTGGGAGTCTATCAGTTTCACAGCCATGATCCTCCTGCTCAGGATGCTGGGATCCTCATAGCCCAGGAATGATGTTGAAGACAGAGGCAAAGAAAGCATTAAACACCTCTGCTTTATCCATATCCCTGACAGTGAGATGACCATACTCATCCTGTGATGGGTTGATGTAATTTCTGCACCACCTTTTGACATTATTATATTATAAAAACTTGTTTATTGTCCTCCATAGTTCTCATCAGCTTCAACACCACTTGAGCTGTAGTCACACAAGTTTCCTCCCTGGACTGTCAAGCAGCATATTTGTGTGTCTTCCATGTCACCTACATTTGCTTCCACTGGCCATATTCTTTCCTTTTTTGCCTTACCTCCAAAAGAAGACTCCTGGTCAGCCAAGCTGGCCTTCTGCACCTCACCTGCTTGACTTCTGACAGTTTGGAATAGCCAGGTCCCATGCCTTTAGAAGGTGGTGCTTAAAAACTGACCAGCATTGACGGATCCCAGCACCTTCAGAAGCACTTTCCCAGGGAATCTCATTCCCTACTTCCCTGAGAAGCCTCAAGACTAATCTCATAGCCAGCATTGAAGTTTTGTTGGCACTAGCAATTTCTCTTCTGTCAACAGAGCTTTTAAACTCAATTGCCTTGTGGTTACTGTGGACAAGACAGCCACCAATCTCCACTCATCAGACCCACTCTGTTAACATCAACAAATCAATGAAGGCATTTTCCCTAGTTTGCTCCCTTGGTGTTGCAGCAGCCCTCTTGTTAGAGGGCAGAAATAAGCCAAGACAGACTTCTTGTTTATCATAGCATGGAAAGGGTCCTGGTTTACTCCTCTTTACAGCTCAGCCATCCTGACTCCAACTATTCACTGCCTCTGGCGGCAGCAAGCTCCTACTGTAGGCTTCCCTTACAGCCTCTGACTGCTGGTTATTCCCTGCTAAACTCTGACTGCATGTATCAGTTTGCAGACTCTGAATGCAGGCTATACCCAGCTAGACTGTGACTGCAGGTTCCAACAACAGGCTCTGACTGCACACCCAGACCAACCTTGCAGCAGTGATTCTCCTCAGGACCCTTCTTCTTCATGAGTCTCTCATTCCCTCTTCCTCAAAGTTACTCCTCTTTCATAAGTCTCCCCTCCCCAGCTACCCCATCCCTTTTATCACACTTCTCTTTATTGGCTACAGCTGTGACTCATTGGGGCGAGGCTGTACGGGGTAATTAACACAGCTGTTACTTATCAGGGGCGAGGTCACCTGTATTCCCTTCTCCTACACCTAGGTACCTGGGCCATGAAGTTACCATCCAAATGCCTTGGGAACCTTCCAGTCCTGTTTGTTCCAGGTGTGTGATGCTCCCAGTGAATTTCTGACGAGTTGAAGTGTTCCATAAGGACAAGGGCACTTGATTTGGAGGTGTCTCTTGGCTCCTCAAAGAACAACTCCTTGGTTATCGTCCTGGCTAAGTGGTCTATAATCAACTCCCACAATGACATCTGCATTACTTGTTTGTCCCTTAATCCTTACCTATAGACTCTCAAGTGTGCCATTGCCAACTGTAAGCTCCATTTTTGTTGAGTTCAAATTTTATACTCCAGTGGTCTATGAGTTCTCTCCTGGTGTCATCCCTATGACTTAACTTGAGGGAGAGAGGGGACAGCATTTTCATCTGAATTAAACATAGTTCTGCAATATTATGTCTGAGCTTTTCCTCTGTCATGTGTTTAGACTTTTCACTTTCAAAAATACTATCCTTCTACTTTCAACAGGAACCTGCCTAGGAATGCTCAACTTATTTCTCCTCACGTTCTAAAAAGTTCCCTGCTACCTAAAAGCATCTTAGTTATTTATTGGGCCCTTCTAATTCCCGCTTTAAAATTTTAATCCCTACATAACCACTACTAAACTGAATGGGTGGATTATTCCTACAAAGATTTTGTATTTAAATGTGTTACTATTAACATATATATAACTCCTCATAGAACCCTTTTCCTAACTGCATCTCAACTAGACCTTGTGTACTGCTCAAGGCTAAAATAGAGAGATACTGATATTTTTTCAGTTCCATTAACAGTGATTCTGAAAAGCAACCATTATGACATTTCAATCTCTGCATCATCATCCATCGGAACACTCATTTAGTCAAAATAAGCACTTTGCATAATTTTAAACATCTGCATTTCATGCTTTTTAAACAGTAATTTTTTTTGCTTATAAAGAATACATTGTATTTCAAAGCCATTAGATATTGAAAAAAAGCAACTACTGCAGTTTACATTGAGAACAAAGCCCCAAACCTTAAATGAGTCACACAGAATATTTTTAAAGTCTTTTAGAATAAAATTTTAACGAATGTTTCACTTAAAGGGTTGATAAAACATGAACCATTACATAAACAATCCTGTTGTTACCAAAGATTGTTTCCACTGTTAAGCCAACTGCCTATTTCCTCCAACTAGCAACAATAACAACCTCACGCACCATTTTAGACAAAACAATACGAATTGTTTGCCCAGTTAGATGAACAAAATGGTCTGATTTTACCAAACAGTGAGTGTAAAGCCAGTGATACCTTGGTACAACAGCGACCCATTGGGTAGAAGTAATTACATACAAATTGTTAATTTGGGGAAGATAAGGATGGAGATGAGGAGGGATCAAGATTAATCAACAAGAAACAAGACCAGCAAAATGGAGAGAAGTCAGGGAATAAAAGAGACCTGACACATGCAGACAAGCTACTGGTCATTAGGTTTGTCTGGCTCATCTTACTCATGTTTATGAATGCTCTGTGTGTTTTTGCAGGTGTCTGCAATGGCTGGCTGTCCCTGCAGTGTGTGTGATTGTGTCTGTATATGCGTGTGCCCACTGGGAAGTAGCCTGGCTAGACATTGCCTGCAAACAGAGAAGCTGCCACCTTGCATCTAGCAAGGTTCATTGGATTCAGCTACCATCAAAACAAGACATATTATTTTAACTCTGAACTGACTAACACTGACTTCTTTAACTTTGTGGGATCAATTCACACTTCCTCTATCACTAAATATGAGGGAAAATGAAAATAGATGATCACATGATCCATTGGTTCTTGCGTATCTTCTATATTATTTTTCTCCCTCATCAGTATACGAGATAAATATTTAGCAATTGTTTGATTATTTAAACACACTAGGATAGCTATAAGAGCATTCAAAAACGGAAATAAAAAAGTAGATTTTCAGCTCATTTAAAACGAATGTAAGCACTACACTATGCTGTATCTATTAGGGTTGAAGAATCAGGACAGAACAAGGTCTGAGTTGATTATAAACTGTAACAGAGATATCAATTCCATCTGCCAATAATGAATGATGGCCAACCACTCTGCTCAAATAACACACCAGTATATTCAAATATGTCAATATATTTTGAAGCAAGCATCCACAACCCTTTTGGAAATTCTACAAGGAATTTCGCAGTTAACTCCAATGAGAGAAACAAACTATTTTGTATTATGAGTACAGCCCCATAGTTTCTGAAAAAAATATATGCCTATCAACTTCAAAACCCTGTTCATGGGAATATATAAGAATATAATGAATTCTGAGAGTTTTTAGATTGGATTTTGTCTAAGTGTGCTGTGCTACAGGCCAGCCTCCATTGATTACTCTTTCTAATTTACTACAACAGCACTTTTGAATCACAACAGGATGAGAATGCCCAACAGCTAAGAGAGCATAAAAAGAAACATTCCAAGCGTTCTGCATCAAACTTAGTAAGTCTACTCTTATTTTTAATGGGTTTGGTTGGTTGGTTGGTTTGGTTTCTTCTTTGTTTCTTTTTTTGCCAGGTCTATTTAAATTGATAGCTCTACCAGTACTGGTGGAAAAGACAATTTTTACACAATGCTCACAGAAGGGTATTTTAACGACACTAATATTTACCGTCCAAAAAAAAAAAAAAAATTACAGATGAGAAAGTGAAATAGTCATACATTTTTCACTAAAAGCATATTCTAATTTGGTGCAATGCAAGTGCAGAATTAAGGTACTTGAAAAAAGCATATATATAAAATGTTAAAAGATACCTTTAAGGTCTAGTAGACCAGCCATCTCATGCAGGTAAAATTCTACACAAGAAAACTAAGAAAGTTTGGAGATGAAGGCTAAAGGTGAAGCAAGATGGATTTAACATTAAAAAACCTTATTAAAACCCTCAGTCTATAGACAATTTTTCAAGTGATGAGACACTAATGATTATCTTACATTGAGTGTAGCATCTTTTGATGTACATGTGAACATTCATCTAGAAGTGACTGAATCAACAAAGGTTGGCAAAGTTTTTTAAGAAATACAAGTATATAATGCACATTATATAAAAAAACAGAGTTAACGATACAATATAGCAAGGATGTTTCTAGAAGAAGCAAACGGGAGAGCCATTGGTTACTGTATTCCATAATCCAAATTTTATTGAAGGGAAATATGCACACAAGCTTTTCCAACTAACTAAACATCGTTAAAACTCATAAATCAAGAAAAGTCAGTGTATCATTTTAGAAGTTTAAAATTCTAGCTCTTACTTGGAAATGTATTCAGATCCCAATTCACATTCTTTACCTACAGAAAGATTTTTACTGAGTTCAAAGGAAGATTAATTTGTGACCTAGCCTGTAATCACCGCACTTGAAAAACTTCTCACTGAACTGTATGTCTGGTTCACCTGTACTCAGTTGTAGAACCTGAGTCCTTGTAAGTTCTTCAAGACAGAAGAGATATCTAATTCACTGTCTTTATGTTGGAAGGAAAAAACATGTATTTGACTAAGAAGAATTTAAAGATGTCACAGAAACTTCACATTGATAAAAGAGGACAGAACTAGATGACATTGGATGTTCAGTATGCCAATTTTTTTCTATAATAGCCACTGATAATTTACAAGTGCTATATAATTTGAAATTAATGCATCAGACTTGGGTACAATACAGTCTTTCTGTAACCTGTCTCCCTTGACACAGATCTAAGCAGGTATATATTTAAAGACCTTTTTTTTTTAATAAAATTGAACAGACTAAATATGATGTGCTAGTGTGCTACTCCAGGATTTGTGATAATAAAATGTCAAAGAACAAGCTGCAAGCTGGTTTTTTTGCTTGAGATACTCAAAGAATTAATTTTATGCTGGCATATACTGTAATTAGAAATAGCTCTGTGCATCATGATTAAACTGGTAGCTATGGAAACCAAAGCAGACCAGAATAAGTGTAAAAGGAGAATAGTGAATAAGCCAATCCTAAAATTCCTTTAATCTGTTTATTTTTAATCCTGCTCATAATGCAAATTGGAATACTAAGGGTCAATACTACTTTTTTGTTTTGGTTTGGTTTTTTTAACCTTTGTACATTTGGAAAGAACAGTACTTGTTCCAAACTACTTCCTATCTATTAGATTTTGTTTTCACTCCAGAACTTCTCTACCCACACAGTCTTAGGTGCTAAAAGCAGACCACTTTTAATGATCCATTCTGTATTACAATAATTGTATATATTTATCCCTTTATAAAATGAAAACTCTGTGTTTTCAACAGCCGAAAATCTCCATGGTGCTCTATCCCCTTAGCTATTCCGACAGCCATCTGCTGAACATGTTCCAGTTTAGCAATCTCCTGATGGGTATGGAGGAAGGATGGATGCATCTCTGAGCTGTACTCACCTGATGCAATCTCAAGTTCTGAATGAGGGGGAAGAATCACTTCCCTTGCTATGCAGGCTACACATACTGTGACCACCAAGCAGGCAGACAGCCTTCATGACACAGTGCTGACTCATGCTTAAATTCTCACTCAGCCTCTGATCTTTTATGAAAGAGCTGTTTTGTGGCAAGTCACTCACCAGCCTATGCTGCTACATGGGGTTATGCCAGCCCAGGTCTGTCTGTTCCTACCAAATTTCACCAGGTACCTTACAGTCAGGGGAGCTGAGGTCCTTTTGAATGCTGTCTCTGTGTATAGCCCAGCATAGACTCACTTGCTTGGCCACGCATTTTGCTGTCATTCACAAACAAAAGGGCACTTTCCCTGCCATCATCCAGGTCAATTATGAAAATGTAAAGCAATATTTGCACCAGTATCAGCCTCTAAAGTGCAGCCACTTCTTAGACATCATGCTGTACACCTCTGTCCTTTGAGACATACAGTGGAGCTGCTTTCCCACCTGTTTTGTGGCCGCTAGTCCCTAATGCTTTAAGAAACCATGTCAAAATAGTTGGTTAAGTCAAAGTAAACAAAATTGTTTACCTGTTGTACCCTCATCTACAGAGACAGGTGCCTCATTACCGAATGTAATCAGGTTAGTCAGACATGGTTTGTCCTCAGTAAAGCCTTGATGGGTGTTATGAATCACATTATTTACCTTGCTATGCCTAATAATGGGTTCCAGGAAGAATTATTTCATAATTTCCCAGGAACTGAGATTAGAAAGCTGTGTGCAGTTCTCTGGATATCCTTCCTTTCCCTCTTGAAAGTGGGCATATTAATTAGCTTTCTCCAGTTACTGAAGACCTCTCATGATCACCATAATCTTGAAAGAAAGATAAGAAATAGCAATATTGAATGCACACCCAGCAGTCTCAGTTCGCTTATATGAACCCTTAACTCAGTCTTCCTCTCACATAGTTAGCACTCCTCTCCCCCAGACTTTCCCAGGAGACACAGAGGTCTGGGAGGCTAGTGACCAGAACCTCAAAGAGATCACCTTAAGGTTTTCAAATCTTAAAATGGAAAAACAGTAGGTATATTAGCTATAGTACATTAGCAAACTGTACCTGCCTTCAGACAGGGACAATTTAGGACACTCAGTGTCAATATTTGATACATTATTGTGCCATTAATATAAGAGAACTGTTCGAAAAGTACACTTTTCTCAGAAGATGACTGTGGAAGGGGATCTGGTCCAAGCCATTCTCTGGGCTA
This sequence comes from Nicator chloris, assembly GCA_013400495.1. NCBI lineage: Eukaryota > Metazoa > Chordata > Aves > Passeriformes > Pycnonotidae > Nicator > Nicator chloris. Next base: position 15,212 of record WAAE01022231.1, read on the forward strand.
TGGCAAAGGATGAATAAACACTTCAGGTATCATGCTTAATATCAGTACTTTCACACAGAGTTAAACTGTTTTCTGCTATGAAAGACCTGACATTGACCTCGTCAGAAAGTATTTAATTGTTGACCAATATCATGTTTGAAATGAAAAAATCCTATAGATCAATTGAAAACTTTTTCTCCTCCTTGCCCAAATAATACAAATGCAGATAAATCTTACACTTCAAACTCTCTTTTCAAGAAAACACTTGGTCTAATAAGTTCAGTTTCATCATTCTCACTTAAGTGTTTTCCTGGGCTGCTACTCCTGCTGCCTCTCAACACCAGTGCAAATATTCATAAAACAAAATATGAAGAGCAACACTTTGAAGGGTAGAGACTTTTTTTTCCCCCTGCTACTTCTGCCTGGAGGTTTTGCTTCAAAATGTGCTTCCTAATATTGTATCTCCTCTAGTGGCTAGGCTCCAACATCTTCTAAAGGAAGAAAATCAAGCAGAATCAGCGACAGGACCTTATCAACACCCATCATACTGGCATCACTTGGCTGAGGAAAACTGTCATTATAATAATCTTTAATTTCAACATCTGTGTCCTGCATGATGACTATATTCACCAATTTTTGCTGCATTTGAAGCTACACCATCATCAGTAGAGACAAGTAATAATTTGTTTGGAACTTTGGGAAGCAAAGGGTTACCAACATAAACTGGATTTAGCTTTGCAACTGTATTTTCGCACCTGGAAACGAATGCAAATGTCCATACCTACAAAAATATCCTGACTTGCCATATCCCATGACCTATACAACTTTTAAACTGAGCAAAAAATTGAGATTTTTGAGGAAAAATCTCAAAATACTATCTTTACTATGTTATTGAAATAATTATAGTTTTAAAAGTCAGCTGAAAATTTTTCCTCTCAGAATATGGGGATTCTGTCAATGAATCTAAGTGATGTGGGGGAGAAATGCAAACCAAAAAGGCATCAGTAAAATGGATTAGTATTCAGGATAAAGAAATCACGTCTACCTAGGATAGCTGTAAATTTTTATCTGTTTTGTTAAAGCCAGGAGTTCTCAACACACAAGACATTAGCAAAGTATTTTCAGTTTTATCAGTATTTTTTTCTTATTCCAGTATCAGTCCCTTCATTCATTTATGCTATCAGCCTCTCTTTCCCCATGCTAATGATTTGAATGATTACACTAGCTGTCTAACACAGCATCAAAGAGCATCTGACAATACTCTGATCGGTTTCACTATTAGCAACAGGATTCTCACAAAACACAAAATTACTCAGGATGATATTACAAAAATGGTTTGGGTTTTTTTCACACTTGAGAGCATTCTTCATTTCTAAGATCACCAAAATGTTGCATATTTCACAAGCAACATTATGGAACAAGCCTTCTTCAACATGCTCCCTTTATCCTACTTAATGGCAGTATATTTTATTTTCTTTACCAGAAAATTGATTACTGCAACTTTGTTGAGCCACAGTCCACCCAGCTCTGAAACAACCATTGGATTGTTTAATGTACTTAAAAAGACAGAAACAATCACCTTCCACGACTATTTCTTTTGGCAGTTGTATTGGGCTTATGTGGCAAGGTTTTATAACAGGGGAGGGGGCTACAGGGGGACTTCTCCGAGAAGCTGATAGAAGTTTTGGCTTTTTCCAATGAAAACACTGTTTTTCATACGAACTGCATTCCTCTGTGAACTGAAACAGCTCTAATCAATCAGAAAAAAAAAAAGAAAAAAAGAAAAAGAAAGCTGTTTTTATGATGGGGCGGCTACTCGAATCAAGACCGACTATTTTGACTTCAAGAAATTCCTGTCTCAGATTAGGAACTGCGTTGTTTTCTGTGTCCAACCGCATGACGCGCTCTCCATCAGACCTTAAATTATCCTCCAGCTCTCCACCTGGAGGAGGCTGTGGGAAAAACAATCTCCCTTCGGTCCCCAAGGAAAAAGGATTTCCACTCACTTTAAAAACAGATGACGTAATCCCCGCTTTACCTTCTTCCTTTTTTTTTTTTTTTTTTGGCGGGGGGTGGGGCGACGTTTTGTTTTTCCAATAGAACAGGGATAATTAGCACACACTACTGGGAAGGGGAAGACAGAATCAAATACAGCAAAGAAAACGCGGGACGCCTAGAGACCATTTTCCCAGACGGGGCTGCCGCTTGCTCTCTGTTCCGCCAAGGAGCAGCTCCGCGGCTGCCAGCCGTGCCCCGCTCCCCGCGCTCTCCTGCGCCGCCGCCGCCGCAGCCGCAGGGACAGCGCTCGCCGCCCGCGGGACACAGCGGCGCCGCGCGCGCCCCCTGCTGGCCGCGCTGCCCGGCAGCGCCTTCAGCATGACGTCACCGCTGCAGCGGCTCCGCTCTGCCATCCACCCACCGACACAGCGGGAAAGCATTCCGGCAGGTTTTCACCCTGCTCTCGGGTTTGTT
>WAAE01022231.1:17739-44083 GCA_013400495.1 Nicator chloris
TCTCTTTTCTTTTTTTGGTACATCTTTTAAATAGCTGGTCTGAAAAATTTTGGTATCGGATTGTAAAGAAAGGATTACATTACAAGATTGTAAAGAAAGCCTTAAAGAAACACCTTGCATTGGGCAGCCATCGGCTCAAGTTATTCAGCAGAGCCAAATCGGTGATGTCACTGGCGTACACCGCAAACCAAATGTGAATTACCTTTCTGTGGTGCAATAAATAAGCCTAAATGGGGTGCAGGGCTGATGAGGCAGTCAACAGTACTACCACTCCCCTGTGTTTTACAGGGCTAAGTACCGTTTCTCAGAAAAAAACACAACATCCTGCCATGCAGGTAACACGAGCAATTTATAGAACATCCCTCCCCCCATTAAAAAACAACCCGAGACCAAAATTAAACACAGCCAAATAAAAACGACAAAAAAGCACAGAAGACAAACAAAACCCTGAAAACGACCCTACCACTCTCCTCTGCAAACAAGATAATATTACTCTTCCAGATTCCCCAGTCAAATACTCAAATACTCCTGAAAAAGCACATCTCCATCCACAAAGCCAACCTTGCTATTTGCTGTATTGCTCAGTCGTGTTGAATGAAACTGTCAAGTTCCACAAGCAGAGCTTGTAGGGTCAGGAGCTGTGGTCTCAGCAACAAAGCAAAAGCATTGAGATGGTTACTGGAGACAAGTGCTATGAAAGTTGCAGGATTTGCAGTCAGAGAGGAAAAAAATTTTTTTTTCCAGATCTACAGGTAAAAATAGCACAGAATAAGAACATAAAAAAGTGAAAAAAAGGGGGTGAGTGGGGGGGAGAGTAAAAACAGCAGGGAATTGAAAAATATCCTTAACTACTTCAAGATAAAAGGGAAAATTAGAATGCTCTACCTGCTTTTAAGTTTCAGTTATGGGGCAAAGGGGACATTATAACAATCATAGAGTTTGTAATAACAAAACCAAGAGTTTGTATCTCATCTGCTACAGAATAAGTACTAGATTTGGCTTCTTCTGAATGTCCTGGTATATCCACTGACACTGGATTATGAAATGTTCAGCACTGTGAAAGGAAAAAATTAGCTATTTTGTTGAAGGGTACATTACTCTTATGTTTAGTTCATTTAGGCAAGTCAAGCATATATTTGACATTATTTAACAAGTGTGGCAGACTAAAAAGAGTTTGACCCTTTTTCAGTGTTGTATATTTTATGAATCATACAATACATTTATCTACTATAGTAGCTCTGCTATAGTATGTTTGATATTTCAGTAAATTCTATCATGTTGAAAGTGTGTTGAAAACAGACCTTATCTTTCTGTTTCAAGTATGTCCTAGCACAATCTTGCCCCCATTGAAACCAGGGACAAAATTTTTGTTTGATATAATGAAAGGTGGGATTCGTTACTCTTGGATCTTACTACTATAAAGTTCACTAAAAGGCATCTTTTAAAATGCATTTCTTCTATGAAAGCAGTTATAGTGTTATCCTTGTTTTATGTAGATGCCATGATGCTCCAAATTTGAAAGCAACAAGATCTCAGTTCTGGAACTTGGTCCTGTTCCAGTTACATCTGCTGTGTTGCTTTCTTGCAAATGACTGATTTAGCCTCCAGAGATGAATAAGAAAGCATTAAGAAATTATACCTCCATGAAAGCACTTGATAAGAAACATAATATCCTACTTTTTTCAATGAAAGCTGAAGAGTTTTAATGGCATCAGGGAGCGAGCAGGAGGGAAGGGCAAGGAAAAAGATCGAAAGAAAACCCAATTAAGTAGAATTGTTCTTTAATCTTCCATTTTTTGCATATGAAGAATTAATGTTCATAATGTCTTTCTATGGAAAAAAAAAGAGTGTGTGAACTCTGACTTTTTAATTCTTCAGCAGAACTGTCACAGCCTGACAAAATTTTCCTGTGTATTGACTATATTACCATCCCGTATTTAAGCTGTCAGATTTTACTTATAATCAAGAGATAACGATAGAAGAAGATGAAAGAAATGCAGAGGGAACTCCTGCTAAGGAGAGGCTACATTGAGGTAGATTTAAACACTCTGAAAAGCACAGTAGGAAGAGGGCTAGAAGAAAATTAACAATGCATCTCATCACTGAAAGGCTTCTCAAGGGTAAAAGGTGTAGATGAGGAACTGAAAGAAGTAAGAAGGAGGCAGAACAGAAGGGTGGGATATGGTAAGAAGACTAAAGAAATTATTTCATAAACCTATGAGGGAAGGGATCAGAATGTAGTTATACAATTTAACGTACTGACAATGAACAGTTCTACCACAAAACTGAAGTTTCAGCAAAACCAGAAAACACTGTCTTCAACCATTTTCCAGTCTCCATCTCCTGAAGTGGTGATGTCTGGCTCACACATGCCAGGTGCTCTGTAGTGTCATCCTACAGCATCATTGCATGGCCCCTGCCCACAGCACACAGCTCTACCACATATCCCTGTTCTGTGGCACAGCCCAGGGAGCTCCATGGCCCACACACCTGCTGGCACTGGACACAGTACTGTATTTGAAATTACCTAATCCCACCTCATCTGGATCCAGCCACTGTTCTTTGAGCCTTCAGACTTTCCGAGCCAAAGGGGTGATTTCAGTCTTTGTGTCTAATGATAGATCTGGTTCTTGTGCCGGCAGATCTGGGCCTTAGCAGTGCCACAGTATCAAAGTTCATTACAAGTGTTAAGAGCTTGCAGCATGAGTAACAATAGATTTAAAAACACCACGAAATTATGGTACAGCTGGCATCTATTGTTGCTTTTGAACTATTGTTGCTATTGAAGCAGTTGTACAGCTTCTTCCTTTCTACCAGCAGACTTACTAATAATGACTAGAAAAGTTGTCCATCATTAAAGACCTCATACTACCCCAGCTTTTGCAGTTATCTAAAACAAAAAAAAAAAGATTGCCTAGTTGCTATAAAACAAAATTCATAACACAGAGTTTCTCATATAGAATCTATTAGTTTGAAATAGTGTCAAGATATTCAGATGAAAAAGAAAGGAACCTCGTTCACAGGATTTAATGTGAGATGTGTTCACAGGTTAAATGTGAGATGAGAAAGTTTAATTAGAAGTGCATGAAATAAAGTATTTGAGACAAAATTGATACCTGTGAAATTAGAGGTGTTGTTAGCGGGGTTGAATGATAAAACAATTTATACCCACCCTTCTCTCTCCCTTTCTTCCTTATCTCTGAAGAAGGATATGCAGGATGAGAAGGAAGCAGTCGAATGGAGAACACACTACTTTTACATCAAAGGGTCCATTGAGCACATCTTTTAGCAGAGCTAAAAGAGTTAATTTTTGGTTTATCATCTTAGGTTTATGCATTTGATATTTAATGATGCAAAATTGATGATTAGACTTGATGATCTCTTCCAATCCTGATGATTCTGTTATTCTATGAAAATGCTATCGTGGGCCACTACAGAAGACATTGTAACAAGGAAATAATGATTTCAAGTAGCATCTCGATGGTTTGGTTGTAGAGACCCATACATAGACCTGAGTTACTGCTGTAGGGCCTGAGTACGTAGCATTACATTAGTAGGTACTGCCTTTAACAAAATGGCTTGTATGTACTGTTGCTAAGAGCTTGTTCCTATACAGATGTGTAAGAGCATAAAGTTCTCAGGGAATCTCTATTCCAGTGCATCAAATGTATCTATTCTGATCTATAATAAAAGGAGTTAGATATAATTACGTTTGCAAGCTCCTTGCATGCTCTGCTTCAAAGGAATTCTGCCAAGCCAATTGGAACTGTACAAAACCTGAAGAAAGGAACCAGAGAAGCCTCAACACTTTCTTGATTCTAAAATATTTGCCTCCAGGTTACGTTTTTTCTCTTCTCTGTAGACTAGAAATCCCACCAGTATTTCTGGAAAAAAAAAAAAAAAAAAGAAAAAAAAATCAGAAAAGGAGGTGTTTTTCATTACAAGATACTGGTCCATTATGCACCCAATTAGAAAGGCACTTGAACTCTGCAAAGTGTTGCTATTAAAATGCTCTTTCTAATAGCTAAAAAAAATAAATAGAGAATTAGAGAATACTGCAGATAATTTTACCTTCCTTTAGATATTTAGAGCTCAAAGCTGTACAGCATTGAACAGGCCTCTGGTCAGTGTGCAGCACATCATGCAGACCCAGCTTGTAGAAAAGGCTACCCCACATTGGTCATTTGAGACACTATAGAATTTTTTTATATATATACAAATATATTCATCATTTCTACTCCTGAACAGGAAAGCTATCCACAGGAAAACTTCCTACTGCACTTCTATATAATGGCAAAGCCACCAGGTGCTAAGTGGGAGCAGGCTTGCAGTCTCCTCTGTCACTATGAGCTGGCTGATAGTGTTCTACAGCCACAGGCTTGAGAGCCTGGTGGGATGTGCAGCACAGCACAGGCCTGAGCCTTCTCAGGTTCAGTGTTATCTGGGCCAGCAGCTCTATAATATGCAAGGGTCTTATGGTGAGTATCACTCCAGGACAGAGGTGTTATCTAGCCTAAACATCTGCTGCTGTTAAAACTCTGGAGATGGTTTAAATATAGGTGTTTAAAATTCCCATTATAGTCAGTAATGATCTAATCAATACATTCAATAGATTAGAGCAAACAACTAATTTTATCCTAAATTCCTAGTCCCTAGGAAACTGAGCTAGTGACAGGGGGACTCTTGTGACAAAAATCCAGTCATGACCTACTGGTCCAGCACTTCAAGGCGAATCTCACTCAAGTGCTAGATCTGGTAACCAGAGCCTGTCTACCAGCCTGTTCAGAGTAGTAATTCTCCCTGGTTACTGCTTTTTGAAAACTGCCACTAACCATCAGCCAGGAAGGGTCTATCACCTTCTTCCTCGTGTCCTGCAGTGGCTGTTCAAAGTCTACATTGTGCAAGTCACGAAGGACAAGTGGGACTTTCTGATTTGTCCTGATCTCATTTGCAAATGTTGGATTCATTGCATTTCATTTCCTGAAATGAATTCTAGGCAATCCCAATGCTGTAACTGCCAACAAACATCAACACCACTGCCAAGGTGGCAATTCTTCTCTTTTAATAGTTTATGAAATGTTACTGATTTTAGTCATAGCAGAGACTGTATGGACCTAATAAAACAACTGCATGAATACAATGAATTAAGCTTCTTTCAAGTATTTTCTCATTTTGACACCATTCAGTAAGGACTTAGAAAAAACAGGGGAAGATAACTGCCAGTATGAGTCCCCCATGAAATAATTTGCTGGATATAATTTCTACCTCCGTTAACATGAGGTAGAAAGGCATATGTTCCCTGCCAGGCAGCAAGTGAATAGGATCACTAGTGGAAAAAAAACCCCCACATTCTTAGGGAAAAATTAAAATAATATTTACATATTCCCACCAGAGGTCACTCATATCATAGGAATAAAATGAACGTGACCAAAATTCTAAGTACTCATTGATTCTATGTATGATGGCAATTGAAATTGCATTTTCAATCAATTTGAATTTCTATTTTTACTAGTTTTATTGAATATTCATAATTGGGATAAATGTACCCTCCTTTAATAATACCAGTGCAGGAGAAAATACAGAGCTCTGGTAAGAATAAGAAACAACTAGATTAATAAACTTCTGCTTAGCTTTCAGTGACTGAGAAAAAAACAAGAAAAAATTCTGCAAAAACTTAAGGCTCTAGTAGCTATAACTAATGCTGTAAATTAGACTGTGTATGGTGGGCATGGATGACAATAACCTACTGCATTTCACCTTGATACCTTTATTTCTTGAGCTGAAAGTCACAGAGATGCTAGAAAAAGTAGGATTTATTCTTAGTAGTGTGGTATTCTTTGCATAAAGGAGTTATTAGGTATGCCTATGTTAATCAAGACTCCTAATAGTAAAAATTCTATTTCTTTTCTGAGTAACTAAAATAAAACACAACATAAGAGAGATTGCAGTGCTGAATATAATCTCAGAATCCAGACAAAATTATTATATGCACTCAAATGTGATTAGTTCTATTTAAAGAAAAGATTTCTATCCTTACCATGTAAAAGAGAAAGTATTAAAACTGTTGTCTGTTTTACATCTTTAACTTCTGTCTCTCTACTAAGCACTACTTAGGCCACTTTTGTCATACCGCTTCCAGCTTTAGGCCCCCAACACAAGAAAGGCATTAACAAGAGGAAATAAGTTCAGTGGAAGATTGCCAAAATAAAACCATGAGTGATCTGTCCTGTCCTCATAGCTCACCCTGCTTTGAGCAGGAGGTTTGACTAGATTGGCTCAGAAGGTCCTTCTGATCTGAATCATCCTCTTTTACTATACCATGCTGCTGTGAACCGGCCCTTTGATCCACAGACCGACACTTTTCTAGGAATAACTTCTAGGCAGTTCCAGTCATCCTAGGGCAAAAGAATGAAGTTTACCTAGAAAAGCTAAAGGCAAAAAGTGTGGAAATTTGCATTTATCAGTTAGATTTATCTAAGAGTGAAAATAGGCTAGACCTCTTCAATTGGTAGAAGGGTTGGCTGAAAAGAGCTAGGAAAGCATGAACAGACAAAAATTGAACAGAAAATTATTTGCTGTCATTAAAAAGGAAGCACATGGATTTCCAGATGGATGTTTTAACTATAACAAATGCAAATGCTGACTTTAAAAATAGTGTTCAGTGTTTTGGGATGTTTTGGAGACCAAAAGTCTAGGATGGTGGATAAATGTACGAGGTACATAACCATAACCTTGAATGCAACATTTAGTGTAAGAATCTCTTCATTTATAATTGCCAAAAGAGACAATATCAAGTGAAAGAATAAATTTCTTTTCCTTACATTGTTTTGCATTTACCTCTGCTAGAAGCTTTTCTTGAAGTATAATACTTAAGAGGCTTTTGTTCCATTCTCTGTCTGCATCCACTTCTTGTACTGACTGTTGTTGAATATGGAAAATAGTGCTTGAGACTATGACCAAGTATGTTTGCTATGATCTTCAAGATCATTTAGGTTAAAACATAGCGTAGTCATCTAAGAAAGGAAGAAAATTAAAGGAAAGTTTTGCTGGCGTATGATGTATATTGTCAATTTTCTGCCAAGTAAATCATAGACAAAGTGATTCCTTAGCCACATCCTCTCAGTTCCTTCTGCTGAAGAAGAATTTGTCAGGAATTACATGGTACAACAAATCTCCTCAAGCAACACATTGCTTTTTTGCAGAGAATGGGTTAAGAAGACATTTTTTTTCTTTTTTGAGTGTGCATACATATCAGGTATTGTGGATTGTGTTAGCTTTATTGAAAGAAATCAAAAATTATCTTTGGGACTGTAGTTTCACAGTCCATCGGGTACCTTCCCATTGATTGCATCACTTGGACACAAACACAGCAATGGTGATAAAGTGAGTTGGACCAGGAAATTCTTCCATCTGAAATATAGTTTGAGGAAAAACACTTTTCACAAAACAAGTTCCACACTTCAAACCACTATCCAGCTGCACAAACAGTTGGAGGAGGGAAAAAGTAGAAGAGAAAAACAAGTGTATGTTGCCCAGTAAGTGTCTGTGAATCATAAACCCACACATGTATGTGATAACCCCAGGTGGAGTGCTACCTGGTGGAATGCGTTTTGTGACTCCTGCTTGATGGGATTAGTGCGCTGCTCTGCAGTTCCTTTCAGCCCCTCAGCACGGAGCCACGCTCTCTGCGAACGAGGTGCAGCTACAGCTAAATGAGTCAATATTCATGTCACTTTACAGTGCTTGGCTTGACAACTGGGACGTCTGGGACGGACCAACGCCCCCCGGAGATCCTCGGGGAGCACAAAATCCGCCCTTCCCGCCTGGCGCTGGTTTCTGGTGCCCTCACAGCAACGGGAAATGCGGCTTGCGAGCTCTGAAACCTCCCCTCCCCAGCCGCCGCCCCAGCTGGAACCCGCAGGGAACAGTCACACAATCACAGCATCACTAAGGTTGGAAGAGACCTTCAAGGCCACCCAGCCCAAGCGGCAGCCAGCAGCACGGCTGTAACCGCAAACCCATGAGCCGCACGGGCCGCACACGGATGTCTGTGGAGCCCGCGCAGGGCCGCTGAGCCCACACGCCCCGCGCGCTCGGCTCCCAGCGGCCGCCGCAGGGCCGCGCGCGGGCTGCGCGTGCGGCCGGCGCGTTGCCCGGTAACGCGGCCGCGGCGCGCGCGCCGGTGAGCGCGGCGGGGGCGGGCGCGCGCGTTGCCCGGAGACGGCGCTGCCGTGCCCGGCGCTGCGGGCGGACAGGTGAGGGAGAGAGGGAGGCGGTGAGGGAGGGCCGGCGGCCGCCCCCGCGGAGCGGGCAGGAGCTCGGCCGCCGGGCCTGACAGGGCAGGGAGGTGCGGTGGGGCGTTTCTTGCCCCGCGGGGTGCGGCACGGCCCGAGAGGTTGTGCGAGGCTCGGCGGGGCCGCGCCGCCCTGCGCCCACCTGCGCTCCGGGGACGGAGAGGCCCCGGGGAGGTCTCGGGGCTGCGGGCGGTGTCTGAAGCACCAGGAGCCATCTGACGGTATTGTCGGGGTTTTGCACTGTTTTGGGGACTGTCCTACTGTGCGTGTGTCTCTCTCCAAACGTGCATGTGCGGAAACACGAACTTAAGATCGAGTAAAGGCGGAGGCAGCAATCTCTAAAAGAAGCAAGCTTCGTGGCAAACGCTTCCCCGTCGGTAGGGAGGGAGAGCTTTGGGCTTGCTAATGCTATAAATGCTTTTCCCAGGACGTGTGAGAGGGGGAAGCAAAAATCGAGCTTAGAGAATTTAAAAAAAGTCATTCAAGTACAAAAGCAAACTACAAACTAAGTAAGCAAAGCTTATGAAAGTGAATTTAAGACAGCAGACTCTGCAAATGAAGAAATAAGTTTAAGGGTGTTTTTTCTGTTGAGTAAATTCTTCTAATATCTTAAGAGATGGTGCTTTACATAGACATTGGCATGCAACAATTTGAGAAACTGTTTTGGAAGCCTTGAAGGTGGCAGATATGAAATCAAAGTCTGAGCAAGATCTTTAATTACTTGTAATGCTGCATTGAAGAACATAGATTTTAGGGTCGATAAAGACCATACTGTTCTTAATAATCAGCTTAACCATGGCATGTTGTAGAAAATAAATACTTGGAAATGCCCTTTTTGAGCACTAAGCCCTGTTGCTTCAAGAGTCTCTTTCTGATTGCCATGCACTTAGGCTTTCAAAAATTTAATGGGCTAGGAAGCCTTGTGTCTGTAACTAATTCTAGAGGGTTTTTATAGGAGTATTGAGCCTTCTGATTTTGTACCTTGTTTAAAAATTTTGCCATGACATTATGCAGCTACCTGCTACTCATAAGAGTGTAACAGGAAGAATTCTGATAAGGAACATATATGGTAAACAATAAGATGTTCTTTAAACTTCAGTACAGAGTTACTCTGCTTTAAGTTATTTCTGGTAAAGCATATTTCCCACTGTTTTAAAAAAAAAGTTCAAGGTTCTAATCCTTGCACTTCCTAATTTTTTGTAGTCCTAAAATAGGGGAAATACACTTCTGTTGTGACATTTCTTCCGTAATTACAGGCACAACTGTGTAAGTTACTGATACATTTTAAGGTTTCTGTTAGAAAAAAAGTGCCTTGCACAAATCAGTCTAGATGACTTTGTGTTATCATTATTTATGTTTTCCATTCAGAACTGTTCAAAAGCTTCAGTTAAGACTGTAGTCATCTTTGACGAATTGTTGTAACCCACATGGAGACGTGGTGGTATAAAGAACTTGCAAAGGTAATAGGGAGTATGCATGGAAGAGTCCTGATAAGATATCTACAGGCTTCTTCCTCAGTTTCAACATTCTCTATGTTCTATTATACCAAATATTGGACTCTTTGAGCAGCTCTGGCTGTTTAAAGGACCCATAACATGCAAGAAACTTGTCACCTGGTCATCTGCTATGAGGAAAATTCCCACATAGCAAGAACAATGTAAGAAGGTCCTTGGTGAGCCCTAATTGTCCATTTAATTAAGTATTTTATTTCTAGCAGTGCAATGGGAGATTATAACTTAGGAAAAGCAGTATTTCCTCTTCCTGCAGTCTGTGAATTAAAGTTGATGTGGCCAGTAAGAGTAACTTCACCAACTCCTGATGGTGATGTGTAACTGGCATTATTTGTTTTGTAAAGCAAAATATAGGCAGCACAAGAGGAGAAATAAATATCAATATAACATTTGAATTACAGAAAAAGGCTACGAGAACTGTGAATTCCCCTGTACAGTATACGCAATTCGGTGACATCCTATCACTCAGGCTAGCTGTTATTTATGGTAACAGCTGAGCTGTACCATGGGCACTGGAGAAAGACAGAAGCTTTTATGGTAATCTTTTCCCCACTTGCATCCTATAAGCACTCCTTGGTTGTATCCATTGCGGCTGTTTATTCCTTATCCTGTTCCAGTGTTGGCTGGAGAATTTGGTTTTTCTGGTATGTGTGGGGTTTATTTGGTTGTCAGTAAAGGCCTGTAGAACTTTGCTGACTATTTTTTTATTTGTTGATAATATAATTTATTAGTTCTTGAGGCAGTCCCAAGTGTAGGAACTTGCTTCTTCCAGTTCTTTCTTTGTTGGTGTTTTAGTTTATGATGATGACCTTGACTGCACTGTTGCTTCTGCTAAATCTCCTCCTTACATTTTTTCACTTGGACTACTTTGTGTAGTTGTCTGTGGGAAACTATGTGTAAGCAAACAAACTGATAAATAGTGATTTTTAACATCTTCATCAGTGGTGAATGTCTTTATTTTTTGTCCAGTATCTAATTTCCTATTTAATGATGGTAGAGGCTTTCAGAAGCAGTTGGTGCAGTGGAAAAGAATTGATGTAGTTTTTTTTTTTCCCCTTGGGCTGTATATTATAGATTGTATATTGATGAGGTTAATACTGCCTTTCCCCTGCTTAATGAAGTTTTTTTTTTTCTTAATGTTTCTACTGTCTATAAATTTGCTTCAAGTTCAGGAAACTTACCTATCTTCTAGCCAACGTGACCAATTTGAACCCAGCTGCTTAGCATGTATGATATCTTGATTCAAGTAACATTTCTATATCTCTGATAATTGCCTCCTTGTTTCATTATTTCTTAAATCCCTGTATTTAAATGTTTAAATCCATCTCTCTTGAATGTGCCAACTAAACATAATGCATGGATGTATAATGGTGTTAGGTCTCCTTCTGTGTTGACAATATCTTTCCTAACCTGTCTCTTCTGCATATGTCCTGTTGGTGGCTCATACTTTTCCCATGATTTATTACATCCAATGTTTGACTGATTTTGTAAGGGTTTTTTTTTCTCTTCCTCTCTTTTTGACTGATTCCATTTGGCTTGATGTACTATAGTTGTGTAGTACGTAGTCAACTCCATGGTTTCTTAAAACCCACCACCTCTATGTACATTTTTGGGGGGGAGGGTTGGGGGGAAGGGGAACAACACACAGTGTTTACCTCATCCCTTTAAGTTACATGTTTTAAGATCTAGTTTGTTTCCCTCTTAGGTGTAATTGTTGACATCCACTTGTACCATTAGATAATATGCTCTGTAACCTCTTTCTTAATGGCCTAGTTTGTTGACAGTCTGAAACCTAATTATTTGGTTTTACACTTCTGTATTCTCGTTTTCAATCTGGCTAAAGAGTCATTTGGGGGTTTTATGTTAGAGTTGATTATATTTAATTTTTTACCCCACATGGGTTAATCAAGGTTAAGAGAACTAATTATTGCCACTATTTTCATTCTTCCCACTTTCTTTTGAAGTTGTTACCTATTGTCTGAAAATACCTGTGATGGAAGACTGATAATGATTGAGTGAAAGAGGATAGGTCAGATCCAGGAGATCAGTTTCATACATTGGTTTAGATTTCAAGAAAGAAAGATTGAGACTCCTGCTGTCAAGTGTGAGGCTAGTGTTGAGAAGAGCTCTTCTCAACACTGAACATTTGTTGCTAACCTAAGCACATCTTTTATACATAACTGCTGGCTGTGAAGACGTATGTAGTTGCATCCCATTCTGGTTTCACAGAGAATCAAGGGCAATCTTTTTACAGTTAAAGAGTTTCTTATTTTGGGGTTTGTTGTAATGTTTGCTTTTTGAGGTTTCTTTTGCCTTTATGGATATTTGGGCACAAGTGTCTCTGAAGTGTCTGAACAAACCTGTTAAACTGACTGCTCTGTAAAAATTCCTAGGGCAGAAAATCTCATATTTTAGAACATACTGGAGATAAACTTTTCAAGAGTTGACCTGTTTTTCTAATAAAATCAAGTTTTTCTTGCCCATGTCCAGCTTTAACTACTAGTTCAAACTTGGAAAATTAGGAAATTGATATACAGTTGGATGTAATTCTCACTTTGACTGTTCAACCTTGCTTTTCTCAGGAGATCCATTAACAAATACAGTTGATTTTAAATATTACCTCAAGTTTCACAGCTAGAAAGAATTTGTTTTATTTCTCTAAATTATTTTCCTACTTTCAGTTTATTTTCTTTGTGGCCTTTTTTGGGCTACAGATGCTGACTTTTTTTCTTCATAGATAAGTTTTTTGGTACATGAGGGAGTTTTTATGTTACTTCTTGTATGTGCCTTTGAAATGTACTTCATAGTAATTATTATTTAATTTATATTTACATCCAAATCAGCCAACTATAGTATAAAATGTGGATATAATTAAAATATTTATTTTATAATGTGTGCATTATAATTCCAGACAGGGATTTGCACTATTATAATCTAAATTTATTAGAATCTAAGATGTATCTAAAGAATATGTTAGAATGGAATGACTTAGTTAGACATAGATAAAATCTTGTGATGATGATACAAAAAAATACATGCAATATATTTCTTGGCATGTGAACATTTTGCTGACAGACCAAAAAATCGTCAAGTGTGGAGTTAGCTACCTGCCAGGTTAAATCATAGCTGGGGTACTTTAATGTTGACTACATTCCAATTTTATACAAGTAGTGATTATGAAACTGAGACAAGTATTTCAATATAGACATAGTTTTATGAATAAGATTATAATTTTTCTCTGTAAATATACTGTGTACCCTTTCTGTCTTTTTTGACCAAGGGCACAATTGGAGATAGTTAACTTTGCCATTTCTCCTATTTATTCTTAACAGAATTAGAATGGCATCTGCTAAACCATGGTAAAAGTGGTACTATAAATATATATAAACTTATAATTTTTTTTTCTGAAGAGGGGTTAATTTATTTTCTTGGAAAAAGACTATAAACTTTAATTGAATTTATTTTAAAAATCCAGTTATGGAACATCCTTAAGAAGATTCATGAGCAAGTCCAATCCATGCTATTGTTGGTAGCTAAAGCTTAATCTTCGCTATAAACTGATAAAGCTCAATCTTAAAAGTAGCTTGTGAGAAGGTTGTGTGAAAGTCTCAGCCTAGTGTAGATCTGGTGATGATAGTGTTGTACATCTGTTACCAACAGCTTATTCTAATCACTGTGAGGTGGCCTGGTTGTTCTGTATGTCATCTTGTCCTGATAAATCCATACAGTTTCTTGGGAAAGAGCAAGTGAGGGAAAAAATGGAAAAGGACAACTATTTAGAGCCCTGCTATGTTTGTGCCATTAGCAGCTTGATAGGAGTTGGGCAAGTCTGGGGAAATCTAATTCTTGCCTGACCTCGTATGACGTAAGATCGCTGAGGTACAAGTTTGTTGTGTCATTATCATATGATTGGTTCTTGCACAGCTTTACTCTAAGCATTGTATTTTAGGATTTATTTTAGGATATTTGACATGCTTACATGCTTTGCGTTCTCATTGTAGAGATTCTTAAAGTGCTAGTTAATAAATAAAGCCTGAGAATTTAACTGACTTTATTACTATCGATGTTGGTGTAATGAATTTGCATAATGGCATATTAATTATGAAAGTAATTAATGTCTATATTTTGTAATTTAAGGAAATTTTAAAGTATTTTGTTCTTGGGTTATTTGTTGTGCATTTTTGTTATGAAGACATTCCTGTAATGAGTTTTGCGTCATCAATGCAAGGTCACAGCATGTTAATCTTTAGTAATTCAGTAGTTAAGGCACATAATTTTTAGAGTTATGACAGGACATAGTATGAAATTATGTCTACATAGGTTGGCAGGAAGTTTTCTCACAGAATTGAGTACAGCAAAAATAAAAAATTCTCAGGTAAAAATTGAATTAATTGAAAATAATTCTTAATTTTGAAACATATGTAATGCTACTGATTTATGGCAAGAATATATCAAACATGACTTTTTGTAGAAGTTATACAGACAAATGTGTAAATATTTCTGTATATAATAGTTGAGCAGAAACAGAGACAGTGGTATTTAGAAGAAAAAGTGCATGGTTGATTTGTCGCAGTATATCAACTCCAAATTATTAATTAACAACAAATTTGGTGGTAAAAGCGGAAGATCAAAATAGAGGTTTCTTACCTCTCATCCATTTTTGAAAGTCTTTATTCACAACTGAAGTGCATTGTTGACTTCTGATATTGCCAGATAACATGGGAAAGTAGCATCAGTTTGTTCATTCTAATGCAATATAGGACATTATTTTCAGATGTAATCTTTTATCCTCTGTTTTCTAGGTAAATTATACATATGTTATATTTAGGTACAGGTTTTTTTAGTGTATAGAGATGGAGGCCACTGTAGTCTCCAGCATATTCTTCCAAATTCTTAAGGTCATGACTTTTGTAAAGAGCAAGGTGTAGTAACTTGCTCTTATAATAAACAGATATCTGCACTGGAATGTCCAGAAGATCAACTTGCATATGAAATACAAAGAGAAAATAACCACTGATTTTTTTTTTAATATTTTTTAGGGGGATGAAGTGGTTGGTTGTATTTGGTTTCTTCTAATTCTTGACAATTGTGGTACTAAGCTTTAATGACACATTGTGATGTTCATATGCTAAAGCATCATAATTTTCAACATCCCTTCCACTTTTTCCTTCTGACTGTTTTAGGTTTTTTGTATTTATGCTTAGTCAATCTTAAGTGAGCTAAAATGAAAGTACCTAGTTCCAAAGGGAAGACCGTGAAATGTCTGCAACCAAAGTTTGATCATAGAATCGTAATATATCTCAAGTTTGAAGGGGTCTGTGAGGATCATTGAGTCCAACATCCTGCTCCTCGCTAAACCACATGACAAAGAGCATTGTCCAGATGCTCAGTGAAGTCTCAATGGTTTGGTGACATGAAAGCTTCAGGGAGAATCTGTCCCAGTTTCTGACCACCCTCTCAGTGAAGAACCTTTCTATAATGTCTAACCTGAACATGGCCTGACACACTTTCATGCCATTTTCTTGTGTCAGCACAAGAATTAAACAATTGTTTCTGCATCAAATGAAGAAGATGTTTGGTCTTTTTTTTATTGCTTCTAGAATATTGTAAACAAATTTATTGTAAGACTATATATACCTTGAAAAGGTGTCTTTTGGTCTGATCTATTACAGTATATTTTGTTGTCCTTAAATTGAGATCAAAGAACACTTAACTGGAGGTACGAACTGGACTTTAGGTTAAGAGCATACTAAGTTACTTCCAAAACATTAAATAATATTAGCATTAATTAGAACAGTTTAAGGGATGGAACACTTTGCCGGTTTTCATACTTCTATCATAATATTTAGTACACATAGTTTCATTCATCCTACACATATGTTCTGTTATACCTGTATGTCCCGTTTTAACCCCAAGCAATAGCCAAGCCCCACTCACCCTCTCAGCTACTCTCTCACTCCACCACCAGCAGGATCAGGGAGAGAATCTGCAGGGTAAAAGCCAGAGAATTCATGGGTTGGGATAAAGACAGTTTAATAGGGAAATCAAAAGATGAGCACACAAGCAAAGCTAAACAAGGAATTCTTTCCCTGCTTCCCATGGGCAGGTCAGCCATCTCCAGGAGACCAGGGCTCCATCTGTGGTTACTTGGGAAGACAAACACCATCACTCTGAATGTCTCTCCCCCTCTCCTTCTTCCCTTCACTTTATCTACTTAGCGTGATGTAGTATGGTCTGGAATATCCCTTTGGTCAATTGGGGTCAGCTCTCCCAGCCTGAATTTCCTTACAGCCTCACTTGCATCCCCAGAAAATGCCTTGGCTCTGTGTAATCTATATTAATTATAATATCTGTGTTGTCAAATCTGTTGAGCACAAACCCAAAACACCTCCTCATACCAGCCACTGGGAAGAAAATTAACTCTACCCTAGCCAAAACCAGCACACTATAGTATAATAGTTTTCCCAACACTTGGAGATGGATGATGAAATAGGCAAAAACATATAATTGCCTCATAATGCATTTGCAGTCTTTCTTGTCTTTATTTTTCATGTGTAATTTAACATCAAATTTCTTAGTTTATTTACAGGTAATTGTAACAGATATTTTAAAGCAGTTTAAGTTCCCATCTGCTACCCTGAGAAGATTTTAGTTACATCTGTACTTTTGAATTGAAGATATCAGTTTATTGAAAGGGTTATAGAGTATCCATATCCATTTTAGCCCATGCTTCCCTGATGACACTGGAACTAAATGTGAGTCACAGTGTTTGTCTGTCCTGAGAGACTCATTGTTCTGACAGGTTGGTATTGAGACTAGAAAACTCAGATCGCATAGATGGTGGAGCAGCTCCAGGCTGTTGTGGTTTGACACTGGCCAAACTCCAGGCACCCATGAAAGCCACTTGCTCACCCTCCCCGGCCACAGCTGGGCAGAGGAGAGAAAAACTAATGAAGGGTTCATGAGTTGAGATAAGAACTGGGAGAAAAAAACTCCAAGGGCAAAACAGGCTCAAAGGTACAAAGTAAACTTATTACTAAAAAAAATAAGAGGAGGATAATGAGAAGTAAAATAAGCCCTTAAAAACATCCTTTTTTCCCCCCTAGGCCCTCCCTCCTTCTCACTGACAGCTCAGGGAGACAGGGTTTGGTCAGTTTATCACCTGAGGTTTTCTTGCTCTGCACAGGGAGAGGAGTCCTTCCCCTCCTGTGCCATGGGATCCCTCCCATGGGAGACAGTTCTCTATGAACTTCTGCAGCATGGCTCCAATCTCATGAGTAGGAGTCCTCCCAAAACTGCTACAACATGAGTCTCTCCCACGGGGACATTCCTCCCAAAAATGCTATGGTGTGGGTCACTCTTCCACAGGGTGCAGTCCTCCAAGGACAGGCTGCTCCAGCCTGGAAGCAAGACCCCTCTCTCCACTGGGTCTTCCACCAGATCACAGCCTCCTCCAGGCATCCACCTGCTCCTGTGTGGGCACCTCCCCCACAGGCTGTGGGTGGATCTCTGCATCCCCCATGGATCCCCACGGGCTGTGGGTGGATCTCTGCATCCCCCGTGGATCCCCACAGGCAGTGGGTGGATCTCTGCATCCCCCGTGGATCCCCACGGGCTGCAGGGGCACAGCTGCTTCACCATGGTCCTCACCACAGCCCTGCAGAGGAACCTCAGCTCCGATGCCTGGAGCATCTCCTCCACCTCCTTCTCCACTGACCTTGGTATCTCCATGTTGTTTCCCTCACATGTTCTCACCTCCTCCTCTTCTCTGGCTAGGAAAAAACTGTGCACTTTGTTTTGATTTCCTTCTTAAATAAGTTATCACGGAGGTGTTACCAACCTCTCTTATTGTCTCAGCTTTGGCCAGCAGCGTGTCCATCTTCAGAGCCAGCAGGGATTTGCTCTGCCAGGCATGGTGGAAGCTTCCAGCAGCTTCTCACAGAAGCCACCTCTGTGCCCTTTCCACCCCACTACCAAAAACTAGGCCATGCAAAACCAATACACAGGCATAAAAGAGAAACGAGTTTACATAGATGGTGGAACAGTTACATGCATAAAAGAGAAAGAAGTTTGTTACTATTGAACTACTTGTAATTCTTTGATCAAGATTCTGAATGATACAAGGCGCCCTTATAAAAGAAAAAGAACACCCTGAAAGCAAAGACTTTCCTTAATGGGCAATTATTAATTTACTTGAAACAATGATTTTCATGTGTAACAACCAGTAATAATGTGGATATGTTTTAACAAATCGTAAAATTTTTGTTCACAGAAATGCTACATCAGTAAAGTTTTATTGTTTACTCATAGGCCATGATTATGGTTGGGGGTGTCTTCAGCACTGTGATTTGAGGTGATTGAATTAGTCCTATGTTTCTCATACAGTTTATGAGACCATGTAATTTGGTGCACTTTGCATAGTTAATGTTTGAGCTGAAATCTCAAAGGGCAAGTAATTAAAAAAGAATTCAGCAGTATTGTAGGAAGTTCTGTATATTCTTGTGTCTGTATCCATTTTCATGGAGAACTGTATAACTACAAAAAAATCTGATAATCTTGGAATGCTACATCCTATTACTGGATGTCTTGATTTAAATATGTATAGTTTTGCATGTGTGGTTTGTATCTTTGGTGTGTTTTGTTGTTTGGGTTTTTTTTTTCTCCTTGGATGTCAAAATTTCTGTGTAAGAGGTTAGGAGCCAAAAGTATTGCTATTTTTCTTTATTCCCCTGGAGAATGTCACTTGCCTATACAGTACCTTTAATGAAAACTACACCTTCTTGGGTAGGACAGGTAGTGACACAGAATTGCTCTATGGAAATGGTAAGTAATGTCAACCAGTTAGTATCTGGTACTTCTAGCCATTCTTTTCCTACTTTGCTTTATTTATTTATTGATTAAACAATGGACTTCCCTGTTTAGTTTTTGCATTTATTATATTACAAACTATGGTGAATAGCTTGTTAAGTCAGTATAGAAATGCAGAGGTTGTCTGGATCCTAGATTTTGTAAGAAACTGGGTTTTTTTAGGTCTGCACGATCTCTGTTGAGAATTTGATAGTTGCTGTAACCATGAAGTCAGGAAGATTTGTATGATAACGTCTCCTAAACAGCACAGCTGATGAAGCATATTGCTGCAGTACAGAAATGTGGTAGTACAGCTTTTATTCCTTTTTGCCTTTCATTTTCGCTGGCATAATGCACTGTGAAATCTAATGTGAAACTTGGAAGCATACCAGAAAAGGATACTACCTGCGGGTGGAATAAATTCTGTCAGATATGTGAAACTATTCTGAGGAAGAGAAAAGAAGCAGATCCATTCTGATGAATTAGTTCAATTAGGCTTTTTACATTTTTCAGGCAGTGCTGGTGGCTGCAGCTGAGCCCTATAGGCTCTGCTGGCTGTGAGCAGTGGAGTTGCAGATTTTTTTTCCTTTTAAAAAAAAATGTTAAACTGATGCTTGGCATTTGCGATAATTTTGGCCCCTCCTACTGTGCCAATTGAAACCACTCCCTACATAACCAAACCAAATCATTCCCCGTGATTCTGAGGCTATTTTGCTTTTCAGTACAAGCTTTTGTGCATTGAACTACATTTTTTAGACAGTACATTTAAAAAAAGGAAAGCAATTTTTTAGGAGACTGATAAGAATGTCTCAAACAGCACTTCATTTTCAGAGCTCAGAAGCACAGCAAAACCAATCTTGAAGCACTAACCTGCTTTAATTATATTTTAAATATATAATCTAATAATTGTTTTAGTATTGTCTTCTGTTTTCCATTAGAAAATCCAATAGGTTGAAAATTTAAATTGCTGCTAGAAGTATTTCAGATTATATATTTATGAATTTAAAACTTACTAATCTCAAATCATACAACAGACTTCAGATCTGATCTTTGAGTAGCTTGTACTGTTGAGTAAATTTTTGTACAGGACTTATTGTACTTACATGTGTTCAGGTTCTGTATTTTTTATTTCAACTGTGCCTTCTTTCATGGCTTGGATGACTTATATTTCCCACTGGTTTGATGAAGATGATTGGTATGAAGGACAACAAAGAGTAAGAATTGCTTAAAGTAATATTTTCTCCTTTAATACTTTTATATTTTTCTTCTTTAAGCTGCTCTTTATTATTATATTGATAGTATCAAAAGTGGTATTTCTATAGTGGTACTAGGAGGAGATTTTTAGTAGTTTTAGTTAAGTCTTGAACCATAAATGAAGCATATCCAAAATGAGTTTTTTGAAAATTGATGTTGCTAGCTGGATAAAAGGTACTGGAAATGTGACAACAACCTACTTGTATTTTTTAGGTTGCATAATTTAACAAGTAGTAATTTTTTAATATGCAATGAGATGGAAAGCGAACACTTCATTTTATTGTATTACAAGGAATTAATGTACCATGCATAGAGTAAAATAAAATAG
Source organism: Nicator chloris (assembly GCA_013400495.1). NCBI lineage: Eukaryota > Metazoa > Chordata > Aves > Passeriformes > Pycnonotidae > Nicator > Nicator chloris. Next base: position 37,974 of record WAAE01022231.1, read on the forward strand.
TTTTTATTAGTAATAGAGTAAAACAAAAATATTTGGGAGATACTAAATTCACCTAGGGTCATTTCCAGGTTGTATCTTGGATAGCTTTATGTTTTTATTAACATTTTTCTGAGGAGGAGTTGTTACTATAGCAACGTTTGCAGGATTACTTGGATTATTTTTAGCATTTATAAGCAGCATGCCTACAAATGCTTTCATAGATTTATGGTGGGAAATGAATATGTCACATTTCTTTCACTGTATTAAGCTCTTTTATGATACCTTATATTTCTGTGATTTCTTTTTCTTGTTTTCACAGTATATGGTCAGCTGATGCATTAGAAGGTGGGAGATGCTACTGAAAGCAGCTGCTTTCATTGTATTATTGTGTATTACTTGATAATGTCTGCTATATGCTCATAAGTATGGAGAACTGGCAGGTATTAATACTATCCCACAGTTCTCATTTTACATGTCACTCATGATATTGATGTTTCAGATGTAGGATTACCTTTTCATAGCTATCATCCGGATTCAGATGTGAGATGTGTCAAGAAGTAACAACTTCCAAAATCAGAACAGTCTTGGCAATTTGGCAGCAGAAAAACAATCTTCTGCTGATTGTTGTAGTTCTGGATTGGAAGATGAGAACAGAATCTTATGCAGACTCTTAGATGCTTCATGCTGTGATCAGACATGGTTGTATACATATCTCTGTGTATTATGCACATTATCTGCAAACTATGATTAAGGAATACTCCCTAGATAATGGCTTTATCACTGCTAGGTGGTTTCATATTGATCAGATGTGTAGTCCAACATTGCTGGTGATGTATTGTTAGAAATGTCAGCATTTCTCCATGCTTGGTTGCAAACCTAGTATGGCTCTTTATCTTGTTAAAGTTGCACAATAAAGGGTACTCTAGTTAAATGTACAAGTAGTGTAGTCAGGACAGTCAAAACCACTACTTTGTAAGACTTACTATGTTACAATTTTTTAATGTTATAGCCTTACGTTAAGCAGGATATCTATCTTGGATTAATATATTTGGGGTTTATTTTGAGCATTTGTTTCTGTAAAACAGTCTCAGGCTGTGATTTCAAGTTTCAAACTTTAAGGAAAGGTCCACAACTTCTTCTCTTGTGAAGCCAGAGATCCTGTGGTTAAATCAGTTCTCACAGTGATTTGAGTCCAAGTTTATTGTGGAGGTTGAAAATGTCTGTGAACACTACTATAACACATGTTAATTTCAAATAATCTTTTAAATCAAAATATTCTATTCCTGGTCAATGTCTGGGTAAGTGAATGCACATTTTGAGCACTTGCTAGGTTGTCATAGATTAGGAAATGTCATCTGCAAATTTTGGTTATAAGAGTCCAGCCAAAGCTTCTGGTATTGTTGGGGAACCTTGTTGAAATTCAAAACCTTGTCCAAGGCACCCTCTTCCTGACTATGGTCAGCCTTCTGATTATCTGGGAACTCTACATGGCCTGTGTGCCATGAATTGTATATAAAATTAGAGAAAACTTTTCCAATTTTTGCAAACTATCTGTACTGCTTAGTGGTAAACTAGCAACCAGCCTGGCACTTCAATAAACAGTAGACTACTTTGGTAGAATTCTCCTGCAAAGTATGAATGGCTTCGTTGTGTAGAGGAGTACATGTGCAAACCTACATAATTACTCTACATTATTCTACATTGTGACTGTCACTACTAATGTAGTTGGACTTTGTTTATCTTTTGCCCAGAAACAGTTGCTTGAGTAGTGTTGTATTGTCTCAGACTATTCTGAGAACTGCATTAGGAACTGCAGTTTAGTAAGCCATGTCAAGACTGAAAATTCGTTAGCAGTTTGCAGTACCCCAAAGTAGGAAGAACTTTTGTTTTTGTCAAAGTTTTCATATTGTAAGTTGTCTATTGGCTTTTAAGCTGCATATATAGCAGAGTATTTCCATATATATCAGACAGTTACCCTTTATTTCGTGGGTCTGGATGAATTAATGAGAATTTAACTTCTTAACATGGCTGTAATGTGCTTGGTGTTTCCCAGCCCCACTGGAAGAACACCAGTGCTAATTATGTTTGTGTTTTCACATAAGCCTCAGTCCTGTTGAGGCAGACATTGTCAGTCAGAAGTTATTTTCTGCTCTGTCTTGCAGACATGCCAAGATTTCTTCACAAGTTTTAGGACCTTCATGCTTTCAGTAAGATAAAATGATTGTCCATTATCTGGTGCTTCTAACTGATCCCACTGGATGGGGTAATGAATTTGAAACTCTGTGGTTCGCAGGTGACATTTTCACCTCCAATGGATTTTCTGTCAACGAGGGGTAAATCTAATCAATGTCTTTAAGGAGATATGATGTAATAGAATGTCTTTATGTCACTAATTATCTTATTAATTATTATGTTTTCATTGATTTACTGACAAAAATGTTGGTACCTTGGGACAGCAGTCTGGATGAGATACAACATGTGTCAAACATACAAGAGTGACAGCAAGCTTTCCACATAAGAAAAGATCCAAACCTTATGGGAAGATAGCAACAATAGAGTGAACAGAAGCAGAGGACACTAGCACTTTCCTGCTTGTAGCTGTTAAGAAGCCACACTTTGAATTCACAAAGCATATTGATTAATTTAAGGCTACTGTGTGTCCACTTTTGTATGCATGCCATATTGCATATGGGCTCATTTGGATAGGTCATACATCACAGGGACCACAATCAAAACATACGTGAGCCTCTGTTGTTGCTTGTGCTTGATGGTTATACATTTATGGATACTGATAACATGCAAGCACTATATTGATAATGAGAGTGTTAAGTGATGAGTTTAAAGAGCTATTATTGTTATTATACAAGTGTTATTGTGGTGCAATTGAGAAATACAGCGAGCAATGAAATACACTGAGTAGCTGAAGCAGAGAAAAAGGAGCTAGATTAAAATTAAAACAGTGCCTGTTAAAGAGCTGCAGTTGCCAGGCTACTAACACTGCAGTTTTGTGTGTATTGTTACACAACACACAGTCTTTTCTCCTGCATCCTTGTAGTAACTGCATTATTCTGTGAACATCAAGATTTAGTTCCTCCATCTGTCAAGTAAAGTGATTTCATTCTACAATCAGAACAATATTTGCCATTTTTGGGACCAACAAGGTATTGGAATGAACATAGAAATTCTCAAGTGCTTTTCAAAAAATGATACCTATGCTAAAGTAGGGATTATTAGGCATTTATCTTTTAAGTTATTGATATAAAGCCATGGCATATATCTAGTCAATTCAGTTGTTTTAAATAATGTTTATGATATACAAAATTTCAGCTTAATGTGATTGGCTTTGGGGTTTTTTTTCTATATTAAGCAACAAGGAAGGACCTAGAATGTTGCTGCTTCTGCCAGTTGAAAAGAAAGGGTTTTGTTGTGCTCCTTCTTTCCTTCATCTCCTTGGAAACTGTGAGCACACACTGCTAGCTTTCCCAACGAGGTACACATTTTTTACACGTGCACTGTATACTTAAGAGTCAAATATAATTACTTGTACATCCCTTATTTCAAAATAAAATGCTTTTTAAAAAAGTATAAAAAATCTCCATTGTATAAAAATGCACCATGTGTGAAATCATACATATTAAGTTATTTAAGTTATGCTGCGTTTCTATGTTTTTGTCATTTTCCTCAGGCTGTTCTTATGAATACATCTTTCTCTTTTATACTCTGCTTACTCTGTTAAGTATGCTTAACAGAACTCTGTTAAGTATGCTTAGCAGAAATCTGTAATGTTTGAAATTATCTGCAGGAAACTGCTTTAGTGCATGATGCCTACAAGACAGCAAGTCAGTATGCCACATAATAGTCATTTCTTCTTCTAGATTCTGTCATACTGAATTTCAAGGCAAATGTTTCCTTTTATAAAATGATATATCGTTACAAAGAGGAGGAAATAATAACAAGTTTAAAACAATAAAAATTTGTAAATAAAATGCAAATTCTTTTCTGTAATAAAGCTCAGAATATTTCATATATGCAACTTTTTTACATATACTTAAATAGGGAAAATCTAGTCAGTGTAAGAATACTTATTAAGCATGAATTCTTAATTCAGTTAAATACTAATATATTACAGAGCAACATTTTTCATCTAAAATTTAAAAAAATCGTCTGTTAGCAGCATTTTTATAGAGATTACTGCAGAATCCTACAAGACAAATCTGTTGTTACTCTGAAAGAAAAATCTGTGGAATTCTGTTTTAGCATCTGTAAGAGATCTTAGCTTTACAATTAATTTTACCTGTAATCAAACCGCAAATTAAACAAGTCTTAAGTCATATTTTCTTACAGATTAAAACTTCAGATCAGGAATTCTTAGCGCCCATATGAGAAGGTAAAACCCTGTATCTGTACAAAGTGAGAAAAATCTTTTATTATGATGAAGTGAATGCTTGTGTAGTCTTAGGTTCCATATAGTTAACTTTTTATAAATCTTACATTGATGGTTTTCAGCTGGTAAACCTGCAAACTAAATCCATGATAATCTAATATTTTACAGCTAATTGTCTCCTGTTTCACCATGGCTTTTTAAATGTTCCTTCTCAGTTCTCTGACACCAGACTTTTAACCATTGTTTTCCCTGGAATCAAGCATAACCCAAAATTTCTAGTTCGAGGTATTCTGTGCTTTCAGAAAATAGTTTTCTAATCAGCTGGGGAACTTTAATTTCAGAAAAAGTGATTGTTAATGATGCCAGTAATTTTTTCATGGGAACTAGAAGTAGTCTGTTCTGAATGCCCCAAATCCAATTATTTCCCTGCATATGTGATTTATACTTTAATTGCAAAAAAGGGACCTCTGGCATTTCTGATTTTACTGAACAGTAAAAGAACACTAAATGGCAGAATTAGAAACTTGGAAGCTATTTTTGCCACTTGATGATGTTGATTCTTTAACTAATTAGGTAAATTTCTCTCTGGGGGACTCATATCATTTAGAACATGAAATGTATTGCAAAAGAGCTGCAAGTTGATGCAATTTATAGAAATGTTCTCTCTGGAATCTCTACTTTGCTGCAGAAGTCGGAATACTAATTATTATTGACAGACAGAAAGGAAGTCTAATAACCAAAGCCCTAATCTGCAACAAAGCTATATCTTGTAACTTGTTTTTCTGTATATCTCTGTTCTGCTGTTGCAGTATCTTGTACCAAAATTTTCAAAGGCACATGTGAGCATTTCATTTCCTTCTGTCACTTAGTACTCACTCAGAATGTTTTCGCATTTTAACTAGGGTCAGCGATATCTTTGAGTTGATTGGTCTCAAATACTCAACTGATCATGATCTTCTGCTAGAGAAGCCCCCAAAACAAGTAGCTTTCAATTTTTTTCTTTTTCTTTCACAGTTTCCAAAGTGAGAGAAACATGATGTTATGGAATTTGCTGCCTATAATTACTCATTACTGTTTACCTGCCAAGGAGATACACCAAGCAGAGGAGAAAAATTAATAACAAAATTAATCATTCAACTTTATCCCTTGTATAAATGCATTAAAATAAAATTTTGATAATATTTAGGCAACCAGTTTTTAGTTGATAGTGATCAACAGGTTCCTTTGGGTATTGATGATCATTACTGCAACATGTGTATAAAGTTTGTTCTGTATGTACCTTAATACTACTGTCATCCAGAAAAATATTTCCCCCTCTATACATTTAATACCAAGTAGGTCAGAACTGATCTACAGCAACATATCTGTGCTAAACCGTTACACAGCAATGCGTTGAGTAACCAAACCTCGTACTTCATCAACAGTTGCTCCCTCAAAAGACTTGTTCACTTTTGAAATCTCATTTCTTGTTAATTCCCTTTCCTTTGTGGAGCTTGAAAATGGCACCTAACACTTGGTAAATTTAACATAGTTCTCCTTCCGTTTTAGGATTATAGTTATAGCTCTTTGAACTAAAGATGTCATCCTCCATATTCCATGTAATATTTTTCCACCTAATGTCCTTCAGCCCATTAATATATCCACAGCATAACTGTGATCCTGAGACATTCTGTTACCAGGTACCATGCTGACGTTATCCTGAATTAAATGGGGGCTAGGTAAAGAATTGTTCTAGCCCAGCAAAGCA
>WAAE01022233.1:0-15805 GCA_013400495.1 Nicator chloris
TCCCGAAACCTTCCCTTCCCAATTTAGCAGTGCTGGTTCCAGAGCAGACCTGTGCCCCTCTGCAGCTCCTTCCTGGCATTCTCCTGTCACCCTCCAGCTCTCTCCACATCTCTGCTCCCTCTTTGTGCCCCTTGCTGAGGCCTGGAAAGGTTGGAGAGGAGCAGGAGCTCTGGAAAAATGCACATGTGGGGTGCAGGAGAGGGAAGCAGGAGTGGGGAAGGCATCAGAGCACTCGCAGAGATGTCTCCCCTGCTGGAATCCATTTATTTTCCCAGTCCCTGCAGGGATGTGCCAGGCTCTGGGAGCACCCACTCCATCATGGGTGGTGTTCTGAAGCTCTGCAGCCCTGGGGTCGCTGTCTTGTCCCTCTTACCCTGAGTGATGGACACTGAGCAAATCCCCATCAGACCCTGCAGCTCCCCCACAAGAGAGTCTAAAAAGTGCCAGCAGAGCAATTTCCTGCTGCTTGCAGGGAGTGAACCCAAGTGAAGACAGAGCAGAGGGAATGTAGGAGAAACTGGGCTAAGCTGCGCTTTCGGGAGCAGCCGGGTTTACATTCGGTGCTGTTTTCCTGGCAGCCATCCCGGAGCCTCTGCTGTGCCAGGGCTGCTGGGGAGGGAAGCCGGAGGTCACGGGGGAGCTGTGGGGGCTCCGGGGAATCGCTGCTCCCTCTCCCTGCTGGGATGGAACTGGGTTAATGGGACAGGTATTTTTAGGGCTGACTGGCCAAGCCGGTGCTGCTGCTGGTGCTTAACCTGGAGGCCGCATAAAGCAGGGGAAGCAGAGCTCTCCCAGAAATGAGATTTTCTTCCCAGCACTCATCTTTACGGTCGCATTTCCCAGCCCTGTGCTGGGAGTGGGGCACCCACCCAGCCGGGCACCCACCCATCTCCCTCCTTTATCCTCACGCTTTACTGGGCCGCAGCAGCTCACTGCAAAGACAAACTGCAGTCCCAGATGGATTGTGTCTCTCCCAGCCTGGGAGCAGTGGGCTCACAGAGTGCATCGTTCCCCACTCCCCCCGAGCCAACCTCAGCTTTGGGGGGATTATTTGACTCCTGCACTGTTCCAGGCACTGCAGCCCCCAGCCCCGGTGCTGCAGCAGCTCCTGCAGGTGAGGCTGCAGCTCCCTGGCATACCTGGAAACACTTAACTCCATTACCCAGGCACTTCCACGCTGGCTGGGCTGCAGCTGAAGCAGAGCAGCTTCAGCAGGGAAGCACCAAAGGCAACTTCTTGTCAGTGTGATTTGAAGTGACACTTCCCTTCCTTCCCGGCAGCTCTGAGAGACCTCCCGCTCTCCACAGCTCTGCTTTGGTCCTCAGGTTTTATCTCCCGAAATTCCCTCGTGCGGCAGCGCTGGTGGGTGTGATTCAGCCTGCTCTCAGCTCGAGTGGCCTCACGGTGACAGGCAAAAAAAAAAAAATTAAAAAAAGGAAAAGAGGGCACAGTGATCCCTGTCAGCAGTGACATGTGGCTGTCTCTGCAAGTGGCTGATGTCATCGATCCCCCTTCCCAAGGAAGCATCTCCCTGTCCCATGCAGCACAGGGATCAGAGGGGCTCTGTCCCTGTCCCCCATCCTGTGCCCAGCCCTCAGTGCAGTGGGGGAACTGCCCCATCCCCAGCTCTGCTGAGGGTCTCCTCAGGGGCCACGTCCTGCACCTGCCATTTCTTGGCTTGTGCAACCTGCACTCCAGGCATGTTTACATGAATTCCAATTGGAATCTGCATTCCAGCACGGACTGAAGCTTTGCTTTGCACCCAAAGCCTTTGTTTTCCGTTTCCTTTCTCTTTTCCCCTCCTTTTCCCCCCCTTGTTGAGCTCCATCCTGGTGTCCCCAGGCTGGGGCTGGCAGGTGCAGCTGGCAGGCAGGAGGGAGGTGACAGGAACCTGTGTCAGGCTGGGAACAGCCACTGGCTCCTGGGCTCAGCTGATATGGGAGCTGGATCCCAGTTATTGATTGCAGGGATGCCGGGGATTTGGAACAGGCTGGATTGAGTAATGGGCTGTAATTTGGTCCAGGTTTTGCAAATACATTGATGAATATCCAAAAAAGAGAAAAGGAACACAACCTCTGTGGAGATTCCTGGGAAGAGGGCTGTGTCTCCATGAGCTCCTGGGCTGTGTTCTCCTGGGGCAGCTCCTCACAGCAGCCACCAGCTCAGCAAATCCCAGCTGGATTCTCTGCGGGGGCTTTGGGAAGGGCTCAGTGCTGGGAGCTTTTTGCACCTCTCATCAGCCAGCTGGCACATAACTGCTTCCCACAACTGCTTCCCAGCCTCCCTGGCTTCCCTGGGGCAAGGTTTGAGGCTTGATCCTGATGCACCAATGGGCACTTCCTTCCCTTCCTAAAAGCAGGTCTCAAAGACAGAGCCCAGGCTGGCCCCAAGCAGCCCCAACACACCAATCTTTCTCTCCCTTTGTATTTTCCCTGTGCTTTCCCCCTCTTCTGCATCCTCTGGGATCTCTGCATCCAGAAAACAGGAAGATCACAAGCAGAGAGGCAGCCCTGGGCTGGTTTGGGGTGTTTGGTTTTGCACCACAGCAAGGCTGGAGGTGCCCAGGTACAGGGGGACAAGGAACATCACGGAGGGACCCCACTCTCTCCCTCTGGAGCTGGGGGGGCTCCCGGCTGCGTGCTGGGGGAGGGAGGGTTTCAAAGGAACTCATCCCAAGGCCACATCTGCTGCATGTATTTAAAACAACTCATTAAAGTTCCTGAAAAGGCCTAAAAATGAGTAATTCTCTAAATGAGGGAGGCTATAATAGCCTCTAACAAGCTGTAATCGGAGGCTGGTGAGCACCTCCGGAGCTCATGGGCTGGGGGGGGGGAGGGCTGCCCCTGAAAACACGGGGATGGAACACGGGACCACGGAGATGGAACACAGGCACGGGCAGGGAGGGTGCCCGGCAGGAAAACGTGGGGAGAGAGGAAATAACAGCCAGGAACAAACAGATTTCAAGGGAAACAGCAAAGACTCCAGGAGATGTATGGGAGGAACTGGTTGTAGTGGGGGAACCACACACACCCCCCTGCCCCAGGGCTGGGTTTTTCCTGCTCTTCCAGGCAGGGGGGGGGCTTCTCTTTTCCTTCCAGCAGAAAATACCAGAGCACAGGAGTCCAGCAGGGACGAGGAGGTAAAATAGCCCAGGGAAATCTTGGGGAGTTTCTTTACAGTCCCTGCAGCTCCAGGGGAATTGGGATGGTTGGAGATCCTCATCCCCCACTCTCTCTCCACTGGGAGATCCCGTGGCCAGGATGGAGGCCAGCCTGTGGTGGCAAGGGAGGGCACTGCTCTGTGGGGTGCTGCAGTTGTCTTCCAGCTGGATCTGGTGCTTTGAAAATTGTCAGAATTGCTTTTCCTTCTCCACCAACTCCACGTCAGCACACACCGCCCCTTCCCCAAACACCTCCTGCTGCCACAGCGCCGGCATCGGCATCAGCTGGGGATGGAGCCACCAGCCTGCACCAGGCCTGGGCTGTCTTCCCACTGCCAGTGAGCAGATGACATTTCCCTGGGCTCCCAAAGAACTGGAGCACATTGGAAATTCAGGATTCGAGATGTTCAGCTCTTGTGAATGGTTCACGCTTCTATACTGGGAGATGATGCACCAGGCTCCTGGCACAGCTCCGGGCTCTGACATCATGGAGGGACATCACTCATGGAGCTGTGCCTCGGCCCAAGCCGTGGGTCACCCACTCCTCTGGGGCTGCTGTGTCCTTGGGGTGAGGATATTCCCGATAGGAAGGGGATTTGGGGTGGGAATTGGGGGTCTGGTGCGGTCTCTGCCTGCCCAGAGATGATGTCTCCCTTGTGAAGGAGGAGCCAGTGGGATGCACAGAAGGAGATGTGATCAGAGCTGTGTTCCTGGCAGGTCTGGAGACACTTCACATGCTCTTTGTTTCTTAAAGCTCCAGGCCTTGGGAAAGCAGGTCCAAAATGAAGGGTTTGTTGAAAAACAGCTTCATGGCCACAGGGAAAGAAAACACAGGCAACAGGAGCAAGGTGTCCCCAGAGCACCCTGACGGGTGGGGGCAGAACCCCATCAGCTTGCTCCATCTCCTGAGAAGCACATTAGGATTTCTCTCAAACTGTTTTTGGGTGGGCCTTGACTTTCAGTCTCTCAGGTTGTCGTTGGGTTAGTGTTAGTGCTGTTATTAAACAAAATCATTTAACAGAACTCGGGGCATCCCTGCTCCCTTCGAGTGTTACTGCAGGCTGGGCCCCTCTGAATTTCCTCTGCCTGAGGTCACCTAGGCCTGAAATAGAACCCCCGGGTGATCAGTTGTGTCCCAGCAGTCTTCAGTGCTGCTGAGATTGTGAGCTCCTCCAGGAGCTCCTGCAGTGCTCTCTCCTCCCTCTGGAGCAGGCACTGTGCTCGGATGTGATCCTTGGAAGCTGGCGTTCTGGAGGCACGGTGAGGTACAGGCTGATGTCACTGCTGCTGTCAGGGCAGGGGTTTATTTATCCAATTGTCATAATTAAATTCCAGTCAATCATCCAGGTGTCCTGTCCAAGGGGAAGGTCAGGGAGAGAGGAAAGGAAATGCGAGAGAAACAAGAGAGGCTGTGAGATCCACAGCTGTATCCTGGCCTGTCCACGTGAGCTCTGCTCCTGGGCATGGCATGGGACTGGGCATGTGCAGGAGAGAACACGTGTGTGTGAGAACACGTGTGTACTGTCCAGAGCATGAACAGCACAGGAAAAGCACAGGGACAGGAGCCTCTGGGCCCCTCCAGGGCTGGAACACACAGATGACATCCCTGTGTTCCTGGGACATCGTCCTTGCACACCTGGGACAGGACCTGGCAGGAAGGAAGGGAGGAAGGCAGGGAGGGAAGGCAGGGAGGGAGGAAGGGAGGAAGGGAGGAAGGGAGGNGGAAGGAAGGAAGGAAGGAAGGAAGGAAGGAAGGAAGGAAGGAAGGAATTCTTTGCCCTTCTTTGCCCTCACCGTGGATTAGTGCTACCCCAGCAGGTGTAAATGGGACAGGGATATAAAGAGGAGGTGATGCCCTGGATCTGGGAATGTGGGGAGCACCCGTCTGGGGACACCCTGGAGGGCTCACAGCCTATCCATGAGATCATGATCTTGGTATTCCCAAGCCTTTGGGCTCCAGTGCTAACTGGAGCCTTGGACCACCTCTTCTCCACCCAGAGGCAAGTTTCTCTGGAAACCAGGGAACAGGGGAAAATCCTCCCACCTCCCAGATGCCCGTGTGGCTCATGGCTCCAGAGCTGCCTTACTCCCCCTCTCACACCTCTCTCCTTTTCTGCAAAGCCTTGGGAGATGTTAGATCATTTTTCCAGCTCCTCCAGGTGTCCATAAGATTAGCTGCAGATTCCTCCTCAGAAAGGGGAGCAGCAGTGAGGAGGAAACCCGAATCCACAGTGGTGCCCCCTCCCCATGGTTTTCCTGGAGAAGAGGAGCAGATCTGTGGATGGCAGGAGCACCCAGGGCTGTTCCAGGGACTCTCTCCAGTGGAAGAACCTGCGGATGGGAAACAGCTTCCACCTTCACCCATGAACACCCAACACCAGAGTCCCCATTTGGCTCTTGCTCCTGTTCCACTGGGAGCCACCACTCTTTGGGGAGTGTGGGGAGAAGTGAGAGTGGGGAAACCTTCAGCTCTGGCCAGAGGTGCAGTGCTGGCCCAGAGGCCCCCTGGCAGAGCCTGTGCCCTGCAGGACATCCCTGTCCCTGCAGGGAGGATTCCAGGTGGCTGTGCCGGCTCCGTGCATGTGGAGCATGAAGCCGTCAGGGCTGGAGAGAGAAAACACCTCCATCAGGCACAGGGAGAGGGATGGTTTGAGGATGAGGTGATGGCCAGCAGCAGGTCTACCCTGGATCTTCATCATGTCTGGAATGTCAGAAATCTGCCGGCTGGGGAAGAGGGACGGGGCTGGGGCAGGTGGAGATGCTGGGGTGCAGAAGGAAGGGGTTGCAGAAGCCAGAGCCAATTCCTTCTCTTCTTCTGTTTCTTTTTTGTGCAGGCAGGAATGATCTCATGTTTTGTCTAATCTAAATTCTGTCAAGCAAACAGGGAGCAGAAAAAAAGAGACGGAAAGCGAGCAAGGGAAAGCTGCACAGTTAATAAAAATCTGCCAGACACATGTTCCCTGAGTCCAGGGAGGGGAGGGGGAGCTGGGATGTACAGAGGCTTGGGAGAGAACGGGAAGGAGGGCTGGGGTCTATGAAGCCCCTGTGCTGATATTCATCCTCTCCTTCACATGGTGAGAGCTTTTCGGCTAAGGCATTGTCACCCTGGGGCTCCCTGTCGTGACCTGGTTAGGCTCACTGGTGGCTGCCCCTTGGGTTGGTGGCCACAGGCCCGTGTGTCCCTTTACCTGAGTCTCCGATGCCTCCCAAGGTCGTTAGGAAGGAAGGAATGCCAAACACACCAGCAGCTTCCCTTCCTTCCTTCACATGGCATGTTTGCTCTGTGCTGTCTCACTCACTAAATCACACAGAGCAGGACAGATGCTCCCTCGGACATGTGTGTGGAGGGAGCCTGAGGGAAAGCTCAGAAAAGCCTTTGCTTTTCATTCTCATCCTCCAGAAAGCTTTTCTCACCTGATAGATTTCACTGACTTTTGTTTTCCTTTGCACAGCATCCGCACGTGGAGGAGGTCAGGGCTGTGGGAGGCACGGCCGGGAGGAGCAGCGTGGCTCGAGGGCACGGCTGGAGCCACTGACACCGTCACAAGGGGTGGCTTTGCTTTGAAATGTGGCTTTTCTCAGCCAGAGCTGTTCCTCTCCCGGTGACAGAGACGTTTGTGCCAGCAAAAAGGGGGAGGTGTCATGGGGGTAGGAAGGGGATGCTGGAGGTGGGAGCAGCCCAGCTTGTCCCCGCTGCTGGCTCATGGTGGCAAACGCTTGTCACATCATCTTCGTGTCACATCCACACTCAGCTGCCAGGGTGACAGCTTTCTAGGGGAGAGGAGTCCTTGCCAGTGTCCCTGCAGTGTCTCTGTCAGAGTCCCTGCCACTGTCCCTGCCAGCAGAGCACTGGTTGTCTTTGGCACAGTGTGCTCTGGTCCTTCTGTGTTGCCTCATCACGGGGTTGGGTGGCTCCAGTGTCCCCCAAAGGCAGCATAGTCACCAGCAGGACCATTCAAAGGTGGGCTCCCCACTGGTGGTGTCTCCAGGAGATCATGGGATGGGAGCTGCTTCCAGGTGTGCTGGTACCCAGCTGCCGGTTGGCACCAGCTTTGGTTGGCACCTCCTGCAGGTGCCCATCGCAGATGTGTCCAGGGATGCTCCTTGTTCCCTGAGGATGTCCCTCCATCCTCCCCACAGTGACATTGCCCCAGGAGGGGCTGTGAGGGGACGGGGTGTGAGTGGTCTGAGGAGAACAATTCAGTCCCACGCAGCGCAGGGGGAGCAGAGATGGAGACCAGGGAGTGCAAAGGAAGAGCTCTGAGCTCTGATCGATGTCTCCAAATGAGGATCCTGAAATACACTCCCAAGCCACAGAAACCACACTGGAAAATTGGCTTCGGGTTCCTTGCTGCCAGGGATGGAGAGGGGGCTCGGCAGAGCCCAGATGGGGCCTCTTGGTGTCGATTAACAAAACAAACAAACAGCGTTGCCCTAATGAGCTCCGGCTCCGAGGCGGGGAGGGGACTGGGACCGGCTGCCACCACTGCCATGTGCGCTGGCTTTGGGGGCCCGGCCCCGCCGTCAGGCAATGCCCGTGGCCCTTCCCGGGATGACATTCCCCCGATCCCACAGCGTGGTCTGCAGGCTGGGTGGCACCAGCGTCTTCCTACGTGTTCCTGCATGGTTTGGCCTCTCACATTCCTATTGTTTTACCACAGGACAAAGTGTTCAAACCCAGCCTGTGTCCCTCTGAGATGGATCTTTCACAGCTCTTGTTTCCAAGAGGGAACACAGATTTTTGTCCCATGCTGGTACTGGGGCCCTGGGTGGCTCTGCCCGGGGTGTCCCCCCAGGGATGAGCTCTGTGCTGCCCTGGTTGTGGATGGCCAGCCCTGCTCCCAGCCCTGCCCTTCCACCCCGGAGCCAGGCAGGAATCACACCAGCACTGGGCTGCTCGTAATAAAATCCCAGTGCTTGTAAAACCCCTTTCAAGTGAGACCCCAGATGGCGTTTTCCCCGCTCCGCCTGCCCGCAGTGGTGACGGAGCCAGACCTGTGGTAACTGAGCTGGGGCTCCACTCCAGGGGCTTTTCCCCACTCCCTCTTCACCTTCTTCCCATCTCTGGGATCCATTGAAGCTCCCAGTCAACTGCTGGTGCTGGGAGAGACCCCACGCCCAGCAGGGACCCTCTGCTCCCGTTGTGGGGAGCAGGCGGGGAGCCCAAACCCTGGTGCTCAGTATCTCTCCAAGTCCTCAGTGATGTCAAATGTCCCTTCCAACCCAAACCATTTTGTGATTCTGTGATTCCATGATTCTTATCACCAACAGGCTTTCACAGGGTTTGTGTGCACCCAAGACCTGAGCACGTGGCACAAGAGGCACAAAAGCTCAAGAGAGAGATGGATGCTGGTGCCAAGGTTCAGCTGATTTTCCATCATACTTATTTACAGCACCCTGGGTGTATCCCTGGATCTCACTCATGCTCCAAACATCCTGGTTTTCCTGCTGTCGTCCTGGAACACAAGGTGGTTTCAGGGGCCTGGTGTGCTGGGGCAGTAATGAAACCCGTCTGGGAGCGATCGCTTCTTTATCTCCTGACTCCGTGTTCCTGAGGACCACATTTTTTAATTTGTGTTGGATAAACAATATGGGATTGTGTACGCAAAGAAGCTCTAATTATCCCCTCGGGTTGTGTTTCCTTAAAGGAAATTAACTGGGCACGGTGTTCCCTCTGGAGAGGCGCACCGGAGCAATCGCTTCCAGATTTCTCCCAGTGCCACGAGAATCCTCAGCTCCGGCAGCCCCCAGGAGAGTAGAGGGTGCCGTGTGCTCTCCTGGGGGCTGCCTTCTTGGACACAGGGGGCCCTCCTACAGGAATAAACTCATAAATAAATCGTGGGGGCCTCCAGCACAGCAGGGGCTTTTCAGTCTGGGAAGGAGACCTGAGCCTTGAGAAGGAGACCAGAGCCTTGGGAAGGAGTTTGGAACTTTGTGCAGCAGGGGAGTGGATCAGGCACTTGGAGCTGCCCTCCCCAGCAGCCTGGGGCACCCCTGGCTTTGCTCCCCTGTCCTGCAGACTCGATTCCCCCCCCTCCCCCAGCTCTGCTCCACGTCACATAATCCTGGAATGGTTTGGATTGGAATGGACATTAAAGATCATCCAGTTCTTACCCCCTGCCATGGGCAGGAATATCTTCCACTATCCCAGGTTGCTCCAAGCCCTGTCCAACCTGGTCCTGGACACTTCCAGGGATGAGGCAACCACAGCTCCTCTAGGCAGCCTGTGCCAGGGCCTCACAATCCTCACAGGGTGAATTCCTTCAGGGAAAGATTCCTTCCCAATATCCCATCTAACTCTCCCCTCTGGCAGTGGGAAACCATTCCCCCTTTTCCTGTCCCTCCAGGCCCTTGTCCAAAGTACCTCTCCAGCTCTCTTGGAGCCATTGCTCCTTTAGAAATGCCACCTTGTGTCTCCACAGAGCCCAGGCTCTCTGGGCAACTCCCGAAGTCACAGCTGCTCCAAGATAACCCATAGGCATCATCTGCCCATATGAGGGAGCTGATCCATGAATCCCCGGTATTTATCCCGCTCCACGACACTCACCAATCTCTATTTACATTGCTGACAGCAGCCCTGGGCTATTTTTAGGCTTTACTGCTGATTGTATCATCAATGTTCTGGGCAGTTAACTTGGCAGTGGGGGAGTAAATTCCGGGGGCTTCACCCCTCTGGGGACCTGACATTCACCCCTGCTTATGCAGAGTGGAATCCAAGGTGCATCCTCCTCCCATCCAGTGGCCTCCATGGATCATCTCACAACTGCACTGATGGGCAGCTGGGGATGGCACCAGTGCCCGGGGAGGACTCTGAGCCCCCTGAGCCTCCAGAGGCCACTGCTCTTCCCAAGGGTTGGCTTTCATCGTTCCTGGACTGGGAGCCAGTGTCTCCACTGAAAAAATGGAGAGCCAGAGCTGGGATTCTGCGAGGGGCACATGGGGTCCAGGGGTTGGAATGACCCAAAATTGGGTGGGGAGGACACAGGGTTTTGGGAGGGATCCCACAGTTTTGGGGGTTTGTGCAGGAGCTGGGTGGAAGGATAGACTGCCTGGCAGTGCTTTGAGATCCCTCCGGTGTGTAAGGAAGACCAAGTGGGCCACACATGGATCCAGAGTGGATGGGTGTGGATGGGAAGTGGGGGAATATTGGCCCCTCGCTGTCCCCAGCCCCCCCAGCCCCCTCCTTTGTTAGCAAACTGCACTGAGGGGCCACAGCTGTCCCAGTGTAACCCAAACCCATTCCCGAGGCTTGCTCGCTGGGAACCGGCTCTGCCGAAGGATTTAAATTCAATTTGTTTTATTGAAGTTTCTTTATTTTCCCACAATCAATGCATCCAACTCTCACTTTACTGAGATCAGCTGCTCTCGGCCTTCCCTGTCGCCCCCTCCTCTGCTCCCCCTCCTTTGCCCCCCACATCCCACTGTCTGGATGAGCCTCTAATTCTTTCTCCTCTTTCAAGCCCACCAACGCTTCCTGCGGTATGAGCCGTAGAAATGCCATGAATTTCCTTTGTGTTCCTGCATGAAAAAGGCGGGGTGGGGGGAAGGAGGAAAAGCACAGCGCGTGGCAGCGCTCGGGCTGACAATAATCTCTGCGGTTTTTCTCCCAGCCCCAAGTTTATCCCTGTGCAATTCAGCGTAGGAAAGCTAATAACGATGTGTCAGGAAGAGCTGATGGATATTTGCAGAGTTGAGCAGCGGGGCCAGCGCTGCTCCTGGTCTCCCAGCCAGGGCTTAGTCGGTGCTGAAGACTCTGGGCCTTTCATGCTTTTTAATATTAGTGATTTATAGGGGCGGTGTCTTTTATTTTTGAGGCTTGTTTCATTCCCCCTCCTGCCCACAACCCCCAAAATCGCCGGATCCCTGCCTTGATTGCACCTTGGCAGCTCCATCCTCCTGGATTCTGCATGGGGACAGATCCCAGCACCCTGCAGGGACCCAGCCCAGTGGCACCAGGACGTCTCACCTGGACCCAGCCCAGTGCTGGGGCTGCTCCCATTCGCAGCTCCATTGACCAAACTCGGTGACATCAGACAATGGGCAGTGCCAGGCAAGCCAGGCTGCTTGTATCCTGCTGCTCCTGCATTCCTGAGCACGGCTGGGCTCTGGGATGGACCATGGTCCTGCCCGGATTGGTGGCCCTGCAGATCTATCAGTGCTGGGACCCAGCTGTGGGAAGGGTGGGGAGGTGTGTGGCTGCCAGAGGTTGGACATTCTCATTTTCCCTCTCTCACATCCAGGTCCCTGTGCAGGAGGGGCCCAGCCTGGGGCTGGGACACCCAATGTCCCCAGGCATGGGAACATCGGTGGCCCGGCTGCCCCTGGAGGTAGAAAGACCTGCGAGTCCCCCATGGCTGCACTGCAGAAGGGACAGAACTGCTCTGTCCTTCTAGAGGGACAAATTTCCAGGGATATGAACTGTCTAGAGGAGATAACCCAGGAGCTGCCTTTGTCCCAGGCCTCCCTTGACACTGTGACAGCTCTCCAGACAGGACTGGACATTCCTCCTGCCGGGGATGGGGAGGGTGCTGGGGCTGAGTCCTCCTTGTTCCAGCAACTTCTACAGGCATTCCCAGAGCCGCAGTGGGAAAGTTAGGCTGGCTGACGAGGTTTCCAGAGCTGGTCCCAGTTTCTAATATTTTAAAGGATTTGTCTACAACATTTATTTATTTGGGTTCCTTAAATCAGTGGAGGGAATTGCCTGAGGCTCACAAGAGTTCCCAGAGCTCCTGGCTGGCATCAGACTGGGGTGAGGGAAAACACAAACCTATTAGAGCAGAAGAAAATAAAAAAGACAAAGGATTAAATTGCTGCTTTCACTACCTGTGACCTCCAAGTCACAAATAACAGGGACAAGGTAATGAAATCTTTGAACTGAGCACAGCATCTTCTGCTGCTCCAGGATTTTGGCTGCACTGGTGGCAGCTCAGGCCTTACACCTCACAGATGGCTTGTTCTGGGGAGATTCCCAAGTTACATCTTCCCTCTCTTGCCTTTTCATACAAAATGGGACCATCTGTCTCTTCCTCCTCCCATTTTCCCTCTCTGTGCTCACTGCACATCCAGGGCCCTTCTTCCCCAGAGTCTTCCTCGGGGAGCACGACTGGGCTCTGACTTCACGCAGCTCCTGCTGGCCACGGTGGCCCCTGGGCTCTCCCCAACTTTGCAGGGGTTACATTAATTCCTAAATCATCAATCATGAGAAATATCTCACATCAAGTGTACAAACCCTGCAGGGTTGCACTGGCTGGTCCCTGCAGGGACCTCCCATGTCACACAGACTGCACAGGCTGCACCTGGCTGCTGATTTCAGGGGTCGCCATTAAAAGGAACTTCTGTTTTTTCCCATTTATTTGTCCCCAGGTTGCTGTGGCACATGTCCCTGGGCACTGGTATGCTCTGTTAACACAATCCCAAAGGGATTGGGAGGGACCACAGTGGGGTCATCTGCTCCTTTTTGAGTCAAGTGCTGAGGGTTGCACACATGTCTGTGGACAGAGTTCTGCATTATCCACGGCCTGGCACAGCTGTCCACTGGTGCCTGAGGAGGTCCAAGGTGACCCTGCCTTATCACACCTGCTTTATCACACCTGCATCCCACCATGGGATCACACTCTGTGGGATGTGTCCATCCCATGGGATCACCCCGTGTGGGATGGCGCATTCTGCATGGGGTGTGGATGGAGCTGCGAGGTGAGGGAATAGGAAAAGTCGTTGGTGGTGTGTGGTGTGTATTTTTGTGGGGGCGGACTGAACGAGGGCGAGAAGGATGAGGGGGCAGGACTGCCCTGAATCAACCCAGCCGAGCCCAACCCAGCCCAGCTCCCCACAGCAGCAGCTTCTCCCCCTGCCCTTCCCCAGCCGTGCCCTGCCGAGGTGAAAACCTGGTTGTTTCCTCAGGGGAGAACCAACAACTTCCCCAGCTCTGGGCTCTTCTGCTTGATTATCCCACTGCCTGCACCCGCCACTTGCCTCAGAGAGTCTCCGCACTGGAGCTGCAGAAACGATTATGTTTTCATTACCAAAGCAAATTAAGGCGCTTGCTTAATCGAGTTTATTAAATACCAGTGAAGTCCCTGGGTAAATGGATGGCAAAGCAGCTTCCTGTGCTCGGCTCGGGGAGGAAACAGAAATGTAATCAAGGCGAGGGCTCGCAGGGCTGGGTGGGCACCTGCCCGGTTCCCATGGCATGCGCCCCATTCCTGGAGAGTGCTGGCCTGGCTCAGGGACCCTATTGGAGGTCTCTGCCCCCGGGCCCCCTCCTGCCATGAGACACACTCACAAAGCCGGGGGGCTCAGCAGGAGCAGCGTGGGGGCAGCTGCAGGGTAACCCCGTTTCTCCTCGGGATCGGCAGTTTTCCTCTCGCTCCCACCGCAGCCTTTGGCGGGTTATTTTTAGCTCTCTTATTTCCCTCAGGCCAACTTTTCTGTAACATTTCATCCCTTTCTCCGTGTTTCTGGTTGTTATTTTCCTCCTTCAAGCCGCCTTCTCCTGCAGAGCTCCATCTGCCTTCCCCCCTCTCCAGCCTCTGCGGGATGAGGGGCGAGAACTGGGAGCGGGGCTGGGGCCGGGGCCGGGCAGAGGCTGAGCCAGGCTGCCAGCAGGGAAGGGCTCCTGGGGCGCGATTTTGGGAAGCTCTCCCAACATCGCTAAAGGGACTGCGCAGGGATCAGGCGGGAGGAGCTGGAAATCCCCTGGCAGTGCCCCAGAGAGCGGGTGCGCTCCGGAGAGCGGCTGTGCTCCGGCAGCTCTGCCAGGCGGCAGCCAGGAGGGGTGAGGGAGGCTCAAGGAACCCCAAATCTGCAGCTGATTCCCTGCACCCTTCGCCAGGAGCGATCCCCGGCTGTGACTAGGGGATTTAGCCCATGCCAAAACCTCCCGCGGGAGAGTGAAGGCTGTGGAGAGGAGCTTGAGAGAGCCTTGTGTCCCCTGGGGCTCACAGGTCCTTCTCAGGAGGGTGACACAGGTGCTGGGTGTCCTCCTGTGCTCCCCTGGCCTCTGTCTCAGGGCAGACTGGTGGCACTGGGACACTGGCGAGCCCTCTTGTCCCCCATTATTTATCTTTGAACCTGCCTGTGCCACACAGATGAATGGATTCTAACAAACCAAACCCAGCTTATTAAAAGAAAAGATAGCCAAAATGTCAGGGCTGATTTGAAATGGAAAACAGGGTCTGGGAAAGAAAAAATAAAAAGTCTAGACTGTTTTCTCTTGAAGTGCATCAGGGGACCAGGCATGGCCTCTTCCCAGCTTCTCCTTGTCCTTCCTTCCTTTTCCTCCAAAGCGCTTCTGAAGTCTTCATTGCTCCTTGTGCGGGTCTGTCCCTCGCCAGCACAGCTGGGGTGGCAGTGGGACCAGGGGAGGGGGCTCTGGCGGGGGTCCGTGCCCTGGGTGTGTGCCCAGAGGTGGGCAGAGGCCGGGGGATGCCTGTGCCATCCCCTCCTCCTCCCCAGGTGGGGAAAAGCAGGTGAACCGTGGAGCCGCAGCCCCGGTGCCTCGGCCCCATGCTCAGCGCCAGCCCCGGCGGGAGCCGGGGACATCCCTGTCACATCCCTGCCACGGCCCTGCTGCCGCCTTTGTCCCCTGCGGGGAGCGGGAGCCCAGACTTTCTCCTTCCACGCTCGTTTCTCTTCCTTCTGTCAGGACTGTGGGTCTTCGGAGGACTCGGGGGCAGGTTTTGGATCTCTCTACTTGCTCTCCTGAGAGCTGGTGCTCCAACACCGGCGGCACCAGCCATTGAGAACCCTGGGCATCTCCCCCCAGACACGCGCCTGAGCTCTGGGGACGGCTCCCAGCGCTGGATTTGGGACATCTCCCAGCCCTGGCATCACCCCAGAGCCCAGCACTGCCTCCGCCCCTTGCAGCCCCGGGGGGGGAGGGGGATCGGTGCCTCCAGCTGCTCCCTGCTGGTTCCCATATCCTCCTCCTCTGCCCGACCCCACACCTGGGACACCCCACACCAAATCACCCAGAGAGAAACCAAGAAGTTTGTGATGGCTTGGATTGAGCAGCAAACCCAAGTTTATTCATAAACCAGGATATTCATATTTTATAACATGAAATCTCTGCTTGCTCTGTGAGGGCCTGGGAGCTCGGTGCCTTTAGGGCTCCTGAATAGCAAAATAAGGCTTGAAAGGGAACACTGCTGGGATATTTTTCATCATTTAAAGCAGAGGGTTTAATTCTTTCTGTTTCCATCTCCCTCTCCTTTCCCTTCCCTCCCTCTCTTCTCTTCCCTCAGCCTCCAGTAAGGATGTTCCAAGGAGGCCACCAGCTTCGGGGCTGGGGCGAGTGGGGGGTCGCATGCAACGGTGGGGGGCTGGAAGGTGCATCTTCATGACTGGGAGTCACTCCAGTCATGGGGCGGGGGCTCCCTGCGCTTGGGAAGAGCAAAGATTCCAGGAGCCAGCGGTTCCCCGTCAGGTGTCACCGGCAGCGCGTGCCGACTGTTCCCTCCGGGGCTCGGGGGTCCGGGGCAGAGTCGAGTCCTCCGGTCTGGGGGACGCCCCGGGGTCCTTCTCCTGCACAGCTCCGCGGCCCCTGCAGGTTCGGGAGATGAAAGTACTGATGGAGCGTGCCGGGGGTCCGGGGGAGCCGAGAGCGGGGGGGCCGAGAGCGGGGGGGCCGAGAGCGGGGGGGCCGAG
>WAAE01022234.1:0-48220 GCA_013400495.1 Nicator chloris
AAATATCAGGCCCACAGACACCCTCATGTTGTGTACGGGTACTTGCTGAAGTTGCAGCAGGACAACTTGGACATCTCCTTTTTGTGTTCATCAGTGCAGACTCTTGTCCCTGCCTGACTGCAGTCATGGCCTCATTCCTCACAGTTGCAAGTTATGGTTAGATCAAGCCAAGTTTTGCCATGATCCTCTGTAAATTGATAAGCTACAAGGAATGATACCAGTGACTCAGAAGACGATATCTCCCTGGCCAGAATCCAAGTATGGTCTGCAAAGACCCTACTGCTCCTACAAAGTTCTGATTTCCAGCTTTCCCACTTGATGACCAAAGATCTTGGTCTGTCTGGCTTTTGGGCCCTCCTGCCCAAAGGATGCACTTCCACCCTGGATAAATATTCTACTGGTGTGAGTCCCCACAGGACAACGTCCCTTGGGAGTTTCAGGACACACCTGCTGAAGCACAATAATTTGGATGAGATTAGTGCCACATGCTAAAGGTTAGCCAATCAGAGGAAAAAAATTTCACTTCAGTTACTCAAACATAAAGCTCAATTTAAAAAGTTTGATCTTCCATGGCCCAACTATATATTTAATTATTTTGTATCATGCTTCCCATTTACGTCCTGTTAAATTCTTAATTTCTTTCCAATGTACTTTGCACTTTGTTAAATCTATAGTGGAGAAGAATGCTGAGCCTGATTTCCTTACAGAAATTAAAATATTTGCTTCTTCATTCTTTTTTGAAAATATTTCTTTTGCCATTCAGACATCTGCCACAGGTGTATGTTTTCTTGAAACAAATGGATTTAGTGTTAACCCGTTCTCACTGAAGTCTAACATTTTAATTACTATTTAGTCAGAACTGTTTAATCACTTAAAACTGAAGTTTTAATCACTGTCCTCAGAAGGACCACAACTAGATTTTTCATCAAATATGAATACAAACTCCCTTAAGCTTGTGATATTGTAGAATTTTCCCCTTTCACTAAAATTCCTTTCAGTGTTAGCAGTACTTACTGCAGAGTGTGAAAATATGTAATTGCATTCAATCACAATGTTGATAGGTTAATTTTTTTCTCAAGATGTATACTTTTTACCCATATACTTTCAGATTGTTGCCTACTCCATTTATTTCTGGAATAGTGGCAGTCCTATTCTACTATTAACTTTATCAGTAAAAGAAATAGGGCAATCTAAAAATGAGAAGTCCAGCCTGTGACAGCTCATCATACATTATAAACCAGCCTCAGCACATCTGTGGGTAAATTGTCTCTTGTGAACTGTTCTACAGCTGTTAGGGTTCATGTTGTTCCCTTATAAACCAGAAATAGGAATTTTTATTACCTCTGGCCATAATTTAAATTACATGAGCCCAAGTCCGTGATGTAGATTAGTGTACTGTCATGCAGTTCAGCTTTTATTTTGGCATACTACAATGCAGCTCACACATGAACTCTACCGTCAGTGGACATGTGATAGGAACAGAAAGGATAAACACACACAGTATGAAAAATGCTAGAACAAAACCTTAGGTCTATAAAGAATTATTACTGTACTTGCACAGATTCTCACAGGTTATATTCTTGGCAGCTTTACATCACCACAGTGAATGGCTTGAGCACTTCACTCGTACTCAACAAACACTCTAAAGGTCAGTGCTGTCACCCTTTCACTAAACATCACCAAAAATAGCTACATAGCTGTTCCAGGAGCTCTTACTTTATTTATTAAATAAAATTTGATCTATAAGGTTTTTTTCCCAAGCCTTACATTGCAAAAAAACAAAACCAGGTTTTTTGACAATGATAAAAAGTTAGGATTTTTGAGTAATCTGTCTAAATAAGAAATGTATTCCACTATAATATTTTAAAAAATAAATTTACTTTTCAAATTTAAAATATATCACATCAGGGCTAAGAATTGCTTTGCTTGTCATAAAAAATGTCACACACTCTCCCTCCTCCCTACATATATTTGTTCAACTAGAAAAAGGGGTACTTTAAGAAATATGGAGAGGTCTCAAAAGAAACAAAAAATTATACACCCCAAAATGTAGAAGAGGGAAAAAAAGGAAAATAATCTCATAAATTCCAGCAAGAAGCTGGAGCTGTCCCTGACTAGATTTAACCAGGAACTTGTACTTTCCCAGTAAGTTGCAAGCAGAAATATTAATTTGGCACATTATACTTAATAGAAGAAATACATACATTATAATCTGAATTTTTATCTAAGTTCTATTCATTATGTTCTTCTGTTAAGTCCTGTACTTTGATATACCTTAGAGTGAGCTGCAGTTTATAAATTTCCAGGATGCAAAAGAACATGAATGTTACTGTAAGCCTGTTCCAGCAACTTTAGAAAGTCATAAACATTATGGCTAATTAACAACCTAATGGAATGCTGAGAATGAAGGTCTTGCTTCTCTGTGCACTTCTGGGCTTGCCTTTAATTGGTAAGAAATTTCCAGGGCTATAAAGAGAACACAACATCTAAGCAACACTCAAAATTTACTTCTGGCTTTTCATCTCCAATAAAAATAATAATTATCATTAGCTTTCTGATTAATTTTCATAAATCATCATGGCTTGAATAAAGAGGTGCTCAAACCCAAGACTTCGACTAAGGATTTTTGCATGTCTCCTCTTTGATTTCATTCAGTTTGTCATTGTAGGAAACAGTCTCTAAATAAGTAATTAATCTTTCATTTTGATTGCAGCACAAAATACATCAGACAGTCATGATATCATATCAAGGAGCTGTGATAGATAAAGTGTATATTTGATATATACTTTACATTCAGAATCTCTCAGGAGTCTCCTTTCCTGCTATGCCCCAGGTTAACCACATAACCTTGAGCTAACAGCTCAGTATCTCTACCTGCAAGAAGCCTTTCCATCCTTAGTCTCTTGACACTGGAAGCTCAAGAAAAGTGGGGGTGGTGACATCAAGCCTGGATTTGCAAAAAGCTCTGGACAGCCTAGCATATCACTAATTTTACTAAATCATTCCTTACTCTCACCCTCGCTATAAATAGTGAATTAATTAAAAAACGTAGTCCACGAGAATTGTTTCCCACAGTTTTTTAACCTTTCAAGATGTGACATACAACAGAAAAAAGCTGTGATTACTTTTGGGACTGAATAAACAGGAATATCGCTCCAACCAATCAAAGCAATTCTTCCTAGGCTTGAAAATAAAACACTGGTTTTAATTTTAGTTTAGGGGCTTTTGTTGGGCTTGTTGGTTTCTTTTTTCCCCCACAAGGAGGAACACAACTGGCTCTTCCAGATGTGAGCTTCCCCACGACTTGTTTATTAAGTGTGAGGCCTTGCTCCAGCAATTAAAACCTCTGGGACTGTATGCAAACCAGAACATTTGCATTTGGCCTTGAGCAATACACCTCCTGCACGACAGTGTGCTCCCCACAGTTCTGAACATGCTGACAGACTAAAGTAACCAAACCACCAGAGAGCCAAGGACTAGAACCTGCAATAATCCAACAGGAAGGGTTACAGGCTTTATAATTAACAACATGGTAAACTAGCACAAAGTCTGTGAAAGAAACAGGCTCTGAGGTGACCATTACTGTAAAGCTGGAAAGGTTCTGCCACGGATAGCAGCCAGACAAAGGTAGAATATTAAAAACAGGGGAAGACTCATTATTTTGAAGCTGATGAATGTGATTTCTGTGACTGACCTTTCAGGGCCAGATTCTGATCTTGAGGGAATAGGCTGGGTGTTATCAACTGCATGAGCTCCTGGGGATCTAATGATAACATGTCGCCATGACCTTTTTGGCCAGCTGCTGTCCCTAGTCTTGTACTGTATAGTCTCTTGAAATTAAAATACAATTAAACATCTTTAGAAATAATTTAACTAATTTCTAAACAAGGCAGCTTGCATCAGCCTGTGCAGAATCATAGCAATAGTTTTCATTTAAATACAAATCAAAAATAGGCAAAATTTTGAATCCATAGTTATTCTTTTATTTATTTATATGTTAGAAAAATTGCTTTTTTTTTCATTTTCTTTTTTGCAATCTGTGGACCTCAAATGGATAAACTCTACTCCTAGGTAAGATTAATTTTATTCCTGCAAAATCAATCAGAACATTATCTTCCTCTTTTCACATCATCTTCAAAATAGGACTTGAGTGGACACAAGTGCTGGGGGCTGTGCCAGCAGCTTATTCTCATATCCATGTAAACTACATCTCTGGGGGACAGAATTAATTTCTATGCAAACCATTCATTTTCCTCATGATTCACGAAGAATTTTATAGTGTACATCCCAAAGCGAAATTAAAAAAAAAAAAAATCTTATTGGACCAGAATAAATCCCAACAAAATGTTTGAGGCTATGATATTTTTTAAAGTTTACAATAAATTTTTGTTAATTTTCTGAAAATTATGTAACTGGATTACAAACAAAGAAACAGGTGTCAAAAGCACAGAAGAAATCAAGATCAATGCGACTTTAATCCCTGAGCATAAATCAGGAGAAATTCTGTTTAAAAAAGCCAGTAAGGTTATTAAGAGCTACTAGAAAATGTAAAAGAAATCCTCTTTGCATGTGAGCTACAGCTGCAGTAGTCAAATGGAGAAACCTGGATAAGTTTGAGGGAAAATATACAATATGCAAACAAGCCACAGCTTCTTTTACGATCTGACATGCACTAATAGCTAACAAATGAGAGGCTCTTTCAAATGAGCTGGGCCTGCACAGCTGAATTATGATAGGCAAATGGGATAGGAATGAATTAAAGAGCAACACTCCCTGTCACAATATGCCTTTGCAAAAGCTACTTCCCTTCAGAAGTTATCGGCACCTGCCAAAGCCACAGGGATTACCCTTCCAGGATATAACAGGACAGGAAATTTTGGCTCCTGACCAAGAAGCCAGAAACTGAAAAATGTCCTAACAAGTGAAGTGAGAAAGGTAAACAAAAATTCTTTAGGAAAGTAATAGATTTATCCCTGCCCACCCCTGACTCCTCATTGACATTTAGCCTCTGCACTGCAGCATTGGAACTGCCCACAGAGGACTAAAGAAAATGACAAACAAACAGATCTGGGTCTAACAGGGTATGCTTCATCACCCAGCCATGATTCACTGAAATGCACAGGGAAATTTGACCCACCAGTATACTCTGTCCCACTGGGTATATGTTACATGGTCCAGAAAGCCAAGAACCAAAGCCCAGAGGGAAATCCCATGCCATGGGGAGTACAGGTTTGCCATGGGCTGCTGCAGATTTCACCTGGAACTGCTGCCTTGACTTGAACAAAATACCCTGACACAGCCTGGGACTTGTGTCCAAGGAATAGTTCTGATTTGCTGGTCAAGAAATAGAGACCTAGGCTCCCTTTGGCAGGAATAATAATGGGAATCCCCACCTGGTTGCCCAATTCCATTTACACTCCTCTACATTCCAGCCTCCTGAAGGTCTGGAACAACCTTAAAGCTCTTCAGCTCCATTTAGTGCTCTTCCTAGTGTCCAAATATGGTTATTACTCGTAATTTCTTTGTACCTTCTCTCTCTTTACCAGCTCTTTTAATTTGCTAATAAATAAATACACACAGCCACAGAAAAATATTCTGTTCTGAAGTGTGTGATGGCAAAAACCCCAATGAATAAGGGGCAGAACGTGCAGAACGAAGGGACAAACATATACAAAAAGAGAGAAAGAGAGCCTAGACATAATAGAATTGATGGGTCTGCCCTGTAGATACACACCAAGGTCCTCCCTAAACATATATTTGATGGTAGAGATTTAGTACTTTATGGGGGGTTTTTTTGTGAAATAAGATGAACTTTGTTTTTACTCTAGTGATTGATTCTTATAAAATTTAAGTAGCCATCTATGAATAATGTTTACTTTAAGACCTCAGGTGCTGGTTGCCTCTATTATAAAGATGAAGATATAAATTCTGATCATCTAAGCTCAAGGTCAGTATTGTTCATCACAGTAGAAATTCTGTTTTACTCTTTCTTTTCAAAGACTGGGAAATAATTACTGAAGACCCTATTCAAATTCAAGTATTCAAGAGGTGGGAAATGCCAGATTAAAACTGCTTATGGAACACAGTTTGGACCTCTTGAATATACCTGCTATGAAACCATCTTCTATTATGTGATTACAGACTACTTTTCCATGGCATAGCTGCAGTGCTTTTTGTGTGCACTGTGCACAGTATTCTGAGAAATGGTATTTGGGGAATGAATCAGGTTTATCTAGTGAATGAGGCTTTCATTTCTCTCTGCCTCATTTGTTTCAGGAACAGGAAGGTATATAATGAACCAGCAAGGGACTACAGAACGAGAAAATAAGATTTAATGGTTAAGGCAGCTGCCACCGAAGAAGTGAATTCCATTTCTGGATCTGCCACAGAGCTCCTATGTGATGTTGGACAAATTACTTCACATTTCCCAGAGATGACCATTAATTTGATGTTCCTCATTTTCTGATCTCTATACAGGGTGGCTGAGCTGAGCTATTGAACACCTATAGCTGCAATTGATGTAGATTAAAACTGTATTCACATACATATAAAGATTGATTAAAATTATAGACACTATGAAAGAAATGCTATTTAGAAATTAGCTGATACATTGTCAACTATTTTCCTCTGCCACCTATAGGGATAAGAAACCCATGATTGGCCAGGGTATTATGCAGGTAATTTCATTACTGTGTATGAAGCATTCAGGTATGATAGCTGTGAGAACAATGGAGTTATCAATATTTTTATATTCAGTGCAGGTTTTGAATGATGTGATGATAAGGAAAGCCCTGGGGCCACAACCTTCATGAAGAAGATGGAAAGAAACACAAGCTAACTGCTGATGAAGCAGGGTCATGTGGAAACAAAGGATATTAATTTTTAAAAGTATGTCAGAGTTCTTGCACTCCAAGGGGCCAAGTTCAGTTTCACAAGAGCAACCTTAGGCCTGGTAGCACCTAGTTTCTGCATGGACTTGATTTCATTGTTTTCATGTAGATATAGAGTTGTGTTGTCGAATATATTCATAGGTTTTATGTGAGAAGAATCCAGGTGCCTGTCCTTTCTCCCAGTTCTAACCTAGGCCACAGATGAATGGCAGCTTGAATCTAAATCCATATCTCAAAGAGGTGTAGAAGAGGTGACAAATGTGATAAAGATTAATGATTTGGGAATGAACCTCCAGATTGACACGGCTTGAAATGAACATGCAGATGGGTGTGGTCCCACTGTCTGAAAAGGCTGCATCCAAGCTTTTCCTCAGAAACAGGCCTGACTGCAAAAATGAGATATTCCTGCAGGGAGAGAACAACCACTTGTTATCTGGACAGGACCCATTGTCTCAGCCCTTTCGTTCAGGAAGAGCACTCAGGCTGAGCAGCAATGCCCGAGGCCACCAGTGGACATTCCCTGCTCAGCTCATGACCCAGAGGATGTTAAACCTTAGCTGGTCCATGGGAGATGGAGATGTGCCTTGGAGCTTGGCTTTTACCTCACTGCTCGCCTGAGCTGGGCAACTCCACCACTGTGTCTGCCAGTCTGGGACAGGACACGTGGCCAGGTGACCCTGAGGTGAGACCTGGCTGACTTCTGTATGTGCACTGAGGTTTTTACCTCAGTGTACAGACTGAAAACATGGGGAGAATTGTTCTTTCCTATTAATACAAACAGATTCTGCTGGAGGAAGAAAGGAACTGGAGATAGTTTGGCAATTCACTAAAACTTGAAATTATGATAAGGAAATCACAGTGCAGGGAAGTCCTATCTTGTTACCACCTTTGCTATTATATGAAAGGCATGAAAGAAATGAATATTGTGACAGGGTCACGACTTTGTTTATAAAACCTGCATATTAAGTGGTGGAAAAGATTACTGCCAAATGCCTTGTTTTACTGTTCACCCTCTCTTGCAGTCTATTTTCTGATACCTGCTATAGCTGACACTCACTTTCCCAAAACATATTACAGGCCACATGGAAGATCATATATCAGCAAATAATGGAATCAAGTTAAAATGCAAGTTTCCTATAATGAGCTGAGCCAGCCCATTTCAGCATTATGTTCAGGTGTTACACTGGGAGAGAAGATAGGCTTTAAGGTACATTTTAAATTTGATTGCCTGTGAGAAAGAAAATATGCAACTTCAAAATTTCACGACAACATACCTGCTTTTTAAAGCTTAAAGCAGTTTCATTCATGAGGTTTATAATTTGCCAAAGTATTTTCACTAGATTTGCATGCAAATTATGAAATACAAAACCAATTTAGTACAGCAAAGAAAATTATTTCAATCACTAAGGGAAATAAAAGTAACTTTTACTTAGAGCATGAGAAGAAAAGAAAAGCGAACAAGAGATTAAAAGTATCCTTTCTTGATGAATTCCATTGTTTGGCCTAGAGAAGATTAGCCAGAAGAGTAAAAAATATTTAAGAATTTATTCATAAATATTACCAACCATAAATCCACATTCTGAATAAATTAACATTCCTAATCTTTCATATCTTCCTTCTAATCTTTCCTGAGCAGAGCAAAATAGAAGTTATGACCTGGACTTTAGGACAAAGCAGGGGTGAAATTTCTTAATTCCAAACTCCAGATGGCATAAATTTTCATGGACCCATTGAAGTCATTTCAGTTCTGGTAGTTTCTACAATGTGAAGATTCTGCTCCAAATTAATTGCCTCTATAAAGCAGTTTATGAATGCTTATTTTGGATCTCACCAAACTAATAGCTATGAGTTTAAAAAGCAGTGAGTAAACATAGCCATGATATTCATAGATTATCAGGAAGACATTACGTACAGCAATTCAATATTGAGGGGGCAAACAAAGTGTTTAGCAGATCTCTATCTGTCTACCTGTATCCAAGCTCTTTGGTGTTCAATGAAGCTCTTTGGTGTTCATGCCTCAATCAGAACAACATTTCAATACCGAGGCTGTAGGAGAGCATTCTAAAGTGGTCAGTGTAAATTTAACTGAAATCCTTCACCCAAGTATGTATCTTCACGTACAATGTAAGTTTCTCACCTGGTATCTTATTGATATTAAGAAGCAAACACAATTCCCACTTTAGAAGTAGATCTTAGAATCATAGAATATCCAGAGTTGGAGAGGGCCCACTAGGATCACCAAGTCCAACTCCTGGCCCTGCACATGACCCCCCAAAAATGACACCATGTGCCTGAGGGCACTGCCCGAATGCTTCTTGAACTCTTGTCAAACCTGGGGCTGTGACCACTGCCTGGCAGCCTGATCAGTGCCCAGCCACCCTCTGGGTGTTTCCAGTGTACAAACACCTACATGAGAACTCTGAGCGCAGCAGAACCCAGTGAGGGAACTGAACAGCAGCAACTAGGCACCTCCTGTCTAAGAGTCCTAGGGAGGTATTTTGGAAACAAGTATTTTTAGATATTCAATAGGATCTTTCCTAAAGGAACTACATAGTTAAAAATATTTTGAATCATAAAGACTGCAAAGAGCCTTGTGTCTCTTTGCCATTCGAGCATCAGGAAATCAGACGTGCATGGGCTATTTTTGCTAATTTGGCTGATCACCTTTCAAGCAATGAATGATCCATGAACAAGAGGTATAATTCCTTCAAGGATCCAAACTAGCTGTTTTTCAACGGACAGAGTCAGATCCAGATAAATAGATTTCTTTGATTCTTGATATTCTTTCATCCAAGAAAAATTGTGTGAGGATAGAACAAACCAGTTTCAAGCTCCTGAAGAGTATAAACATATTCAGATATAAATTTCTAGTATCTGGGTTGTTTTATTTTTTCTTTCAATAGACCAAAAAGACCCCCTTTCCTTTATTAAATCCTTTTTCATTTTCTATTACCTGTTTGTGACTACAGTCCCCAATGAGCGTTATGATTACATTCTGGTATCTGTGGTAGGAATATAGAAAACCTCAAGATTTCTCTGCACAAAACTGTCAGGATTCTTCTTGATGCTCTTGATACAGCAGAAGAGGAATGATGCTGATTATGATAATGGTGATGATGATGATTTGGCAAACATCTTACAAAACACAAGATCACAACAAGAAAATTTTAAGAAAATGAGAAAATTAAAAGAAGAAGAGGGCAGTCTGAGAAAACTATACAATTACATATGGCAATAAATGCAGAGCGAGAGCAGCTTTAATGCAAATGAATAGTTTTGTATGGATCCAACTCAAATATAGTGAAGCAAAAAACATTGTCTTCTACCACAAAATACTTCAGGGACCAAAAGTAGGATGTGATGCAGGAAAGATCCACATCCCTGTGCTGGATTAATTCTGAAAAGGAGAGAGCATTTCCATACAACTCCAGAGAGCCACCGGAGTGGTGCACAGGTGTTTATGTGGCACACAAATGTGGCACAACACTGCAGAACCCTGATCTCTGTGCACCACTGCAACATGAGCTGTTTCCACAGGAACTACTTACTCTTGGGGAGTAAGGAGGGACAATTATGCTTTCCCCATAGGTGATAAGGCAGAAGAACCTCACAACTACCTCTGACTTTGATTTTACCAACAGCAGGGCAAAGAACATTTG
Organism: Nicator chloris; assembly: GCA_013400495.1. Lineage (NCBI taxonomy): Eukaryota > Metazoa > Chordata > Aves > Passeriformes > Pycnonotidae > Nicator > Nicator chloris. Next base: position 10,550 of record WAAE01022234.1, read on the forward strand.
GGAAGCTTTCATTCCAGTCAACAAGGTAGAAGGTGGTATCTGCAATAGTTAAATGTAACATTCCAGCATATGCACATCAGTCTGAAGAAAGACATACTGTGACCCACTCCTTTAGGCAGCACCTTGTGAAATGATGCAGAGGTGCTTGCAGACACAGCAAACCATCACCCCATCTCAGTAAAGAAATTCATTTTTGTTTCGCCAAAGCAATTTCTTAAGATATGCTTCCTAGATTAGTGCTATCTGATAAATGTCTGGAGTGATAAATAGAAAGTCTTGATGTACAAATGTGCGAGTTCCTTAACACAAACTGTCGCATTGTTTTGGATCCACGTGAAAACATGCACAGGGGACATTTGACTTCATTTGATAAAGCCATGATATTCACCAGTTCACAAGGATTCCTTCATGTCTAGGGTGGGGTACTCATAAAATTGTTTCAGAAAACAGCTATCATACATTCAGGCTACAACTCAGATCGAAAAAACCGGGGATAGGAACAACCTGCACTATCTAGTTTGAAGTCTAGACCAAGCCTCTGTATGACTGCTTACCAGGAGGAGAGTGGGGACTTTTTTTGATGTTTGTTTGTTTGTCTGCCAACTTCTTTTCTAGTTAAGACACAAAAGCTCCTGAATTCAACGACTGTCATCATCCCACATACCTGCAGCTCTCAGCCCCATCATGCTGCAGCCTTGGACTGCTGGAATACGAAAAGCAGTGTATTGAAGTGCAGGGGCAGACAGCATCACGAGGATCTCAATATGCATATAGTCCTACAACACGAGCAAGCACAGTTATTTCATGCATGAATTAAGCCTGCATGACAAGAAGGAAGTTCAGTTCTTCACTGCTTTCAATACTAATGCTGATACTCTCTGCAAAATGACAGCAGTTTTCCTTTTTCCTGTGAAGTTTACATTGGAACATTTAGCAGCAATTCATAATGTGGTGTATGGTGTGGATGTACTGAAATATTTCTAAATGCTCATTATTGCAAAGTGGAATTGAAGGGAGAATTTTTTATTCACTGTTTTGCAGTAACTTTTGTGTACTTTTCATCATTAATATTTAACCAAACTGTTTACAAATAGGGCTATACTTCCCTGAGATGTATTAGGCCAAGCCTTTTACCTACAGTTAAAGGGGTAAAATATTAGGAAAAAAAATAGCAATCCCTACTGTGAAACTTTATTATAATCGCAGAATGATTTTATTTGCAATTTATCCTTAATGTGCAGTATCTTCTAGAACTACAAAATTAACACCAAGTTGAGCAGTTTACTTCCCTCTAAGTAGAAACTGAAAATAGATTTCTTCAGATAAGGAGGTGCTGAAGTGGGACTTGAGTGGTGGTTTAATTTAAAGAAAACCATAAAATGCTGCCAAAAAATATCAGATAACTGTCCCTGAAGTCAATGCCTCAGGAAAATACTAATGAAGAGTACATCAATGGAAATGCCATTTTTATTTCACAAGAAATAAAATCTTCTGATCATTGTGTAGACACGAATGACCCTGGGTATTTTTTGCTAATGCTGGAGACCTTGGCCCCTGAATTTGTGCTGAACTAATTTGATTTAATTTCATTCTGCACACCTAATTCCGCCCACAAACTTCTGAACTATTCTGGAGTGCTTTTTCTTCCCAAATACCTGTTACCGTCTACTCTATAAAATTTTTGAAATTCTCTGACTGTATTTCTGGGTTTGATTAAGTATATTTCCTATATTTTGGTGGAGGGAAGGGTTGTTTTGAAACAACAGTTTTTCAAAATGTAAGCTTTTAAGAAAAAAACTGTGAGACTACCAAACCAAATACAAACAGGAGTCTCACAGCACAATATGTGTGCAAGGATTTTTAATTCAAGAATTTGTTTAACATTCTCCTTTTGTGTTGGCTGTTTCTTAAAAAGTAAACGGTACCATCTGTATAGACCATCTGAACTGAACTGACCCTGAACAGGAACATGAGCAGAATGAACCCACAGATAATCCACAGCACTTTGTTAAGCCCAAGGATAGCTAATTTACTTCCAGAAAATATGGGCAGGCAATTATTACCAGAAAACTATAATGAAAAAAAAATTAAGAAGAATTATTTTAATTTTGCAAGCATTACTTTCCACAGGAGTTTGTGCTGTGGCATAGTGTTCAGCAGTTCCAAATTATAAAGAAACGAGTCATCGGGGCTGGTTCTGAAACCAGCATCTGTTTTCCTACTCCTGTCAAAACCATTTTCCTTTATTTAGTGTGAAGTTTGGCTTCTACACGAGCAGAGCCTCTGATACAGGGTATCAGTACACGCCTGTGAGAATTGTGTGTGCTGCTCAGCATCTCTGGTGAGCTGCCTGTCCAGTCCCACATATGCTGCCGCTTCCACATATGCTACCAACAGCAGCAAATAACAATCAAAGAGTGGCAGATGAAGAATAATTATGTTTAAGGAACAAGGCAAGAGACTGAAGAAAATCAGAACACATGATGATGTCCTTGAGAAGATATTGGCTTCCCAACCTTGCTTTCATGCCTGCTAGGTCCTCAACAGCTCTATGCCCACCTACCCTCTTCCCAGCAGCCTGCCTTTGGGCACTGGCCCCAGCAGCACTGGAGACAGGATGGAAATCACTGGTATGACTCGACATGCTAATTTGCTCCAAGTGCTCAGCTGCTGCTGCAAGACCAGCCCGTGCACTTCTGGGGCTTGTCTCCCCCGCAGGGAAGTCAGGATAACTCGATTTGCTGCTGTCAAGGAAAGGGGTGCCAAGCCAAGAGATCTGCTTCTGCTCAGCCCTTGGCACTGAAATCAAGCCTGTGGTTCTGTCATGCCCTTTTTGTTGCTTGGATTCACGAGGAACTGCTTCCTCTCCCTGCACAGCTAAACTGTACCACCGTGGGAGGCTGGAACTGTGTTTTTAAACAGGCTCCCTGCTGTTCTGTGTCACATTCTTTCTTCTTCTCTTTCCACAGCAATTTCATATATATTACATTCTAAAACAGAGGGCAAACTCCAGAAACGAGCATCCTGCACACAATTTTCCAACGTTCATGGCCAATTTGCTGCATTCTGCTGTGAATTTCATGACAAGGATTTCAGAAACTATTAATATTGCATTTGATCCTTCCTCCTTTTTCCCTTGTACCCACTGATGCATGTGTACTCACAGTACGTGAAACAAAGAGGGGGGGATCTTCAAATTCCAAAATCTTCCTATTTACTCATTTTTACATAAATTAGATTAACAGTGACTTCTTGAAAATGCTGACTTCAAGAAAAAAAAATTACAATTTGAGGATATAACTGATAGCACTACAATGGAAACACCAATTAATGTATTTAGTCATGTCCAGGGATTGATCTAATGAAGAATTCAGATTATTTATGTTACATTCCCATTTTTACTTTTCAGTCATTTGGGTAATGTAAAATAAATGATGTGTTAGATTAGTTTCTTGGCTAGCACTAAGTATTATCATGTGTTTTCTTATAAGGAAGTGTTCTGAAAGAAGCACTAATGATAATCATTAAAGGTAAGAAAAAGTTAAAATTCAAAGGAGTCTCTCGAAGTCCCTGATTCTTTGCCAAATGCACACATACCTTTATATATATATATATATGTATATAAAAATCAGAGTCAGTGAAATAAAGAATGTCTTTGATTTCATTTCAAGAAAAATGTCAAATGCAGAGATGCATCCACTATCCTTTCCTAGATATCAAAGCTATTTTCAACAGAAGGGTCTCTGCTCAGCCAAAAATATAGTCTGTTTCCATACTGCAGATGAAGTCTGCAAAAGCTCAGAGAAAAGAGAGGAGAAAAAAATCACTTTTCATGGCCATGTATCAATTTCTACAGGATGAAAGATGAAAGCATTTTTGGTTGAATCAGTCGGTATCTTTTAATTAGAAGAAGCATTTCCAAAAGTGTCTAGTTGTCTCTAGGAACACAAGTCTCGGTCACCGACTTCGATTTTGCTACAAAAATTGTACTATGACTTAGTGACATCTTTCACAAAAATGGATCGATTTTTCTTTCATAAAAAATGCAAGAAAACCTGACTTTCAAGTCATTTGGCCTTTTATTATAATATATTACATCCCATGCACAGTCTTGATGACATTTACTGTTTCCTATGCAGGATCCCACAGTATGTATGAGTTGTCCGAAGTTCAAAGAGGGCAATCATTAAAATTTGACATTTATGTCAATGTGTGCACGGGGAGTTTACCTTTTCATTAGCTGCATGTATATATATATTTTTTTTTTTTTTTTCTGGTGGAAAAAGCTGATTATGAAGTCATGAAAGACTTGAAGTGATTTTGTGTGATCCCAGTTGAGACTAATGGGTAATTCTTTATGATTGCAACTGAGATTACTGCATAAAGGAATTGATTAAAGATAGGGTTTTTTTGTTGTTGTTTGCTGAGTTGTCAGGAGGTGTTGAGTCATGCTGTGAGAAGTTCTAGTGCTGAATCTTCTGCTGTCATATACAGAAATGTCACGTTATATTACACAGCATGCTGAACTAAGTTAAAAAAATTCTTTGTATATCATATGGTAGTTTGGTAAACAAACCCTATCAACCTCACAAATCTGGTTCCCCATCCAATTGTATTTTATTTTTCATACCTGATAGGCTCAGATTTTTTCAGTGCACAAGTCCCAACATTTGTCTTTCTCTGGATGAACAAACTGATTTAAATACTGTAAGGATATGACTGTTGACAGTCAAACGGTAATAGGTTTTTCTTTTGGTGCAGAAGTGTTTATCAAACTCCTCCTGATAACAAATTTCATCTGATGCATCTTCTTGTTTAACCAGACTACAACAGTCCAGAAAACTTTTGCCTCTTAACTCATCCCAAAATACTTTTTGTATTTGCATTGTGAACTTACTGAGAAGACAGAAAGATGATATAGCCAGAATCAGCTTACAGACCCAAGGGAGTTTTATGCCTGCTTGTAGCATGAAGTCAACACCAAGAAGAATGAATGAATGAATTTTTGTGCTGAGTTTTAATTTTAACCAGTTCAGCTGTGCTGCAGTGAAGTCAAAATCCCATGCAGGTGGGTCTAGCTTGGCATGCAGCCGGGGTCCCAAACACTTGGGAGAGAAGAGCCACTCCAAGGGGCAAAACTGCCTCTGAAAAAGAAGCATGCTGACCACTTCCCCTCCAAAACCTGGCTTGAAGGAGATCAAGGACAGATGAGGACCAGACCATCAACATTCCACTTACAAACTCTTCTGAAGGGTTCCAGAAGGAAGAGGCAGTAGATCATCACCCAGCAATATCAAGCCAAAATTTTGGCTTCAGTTCTTATTTAGTCTCACTATGATCTTGTTGTTCTTTAATCCTGTGATTAAGACAGCTAGACTCTCGGGGCCTTTAGGAGAAGTTTGCTAGAATGATCTCTACACTAAGTGGAGGCAGTGTGCACTAAACTCATGGTATTTTCTCAGCACTGCAGGTACCACGAGCTATCTCATGTTCTGTTAAAAGCAAGACCACACCATGCAAGAAGTGGCCACACATTTAAGAGGAGCGGGACAGTCAGAGGTCTCAGGCTTATTCTTCAGGAGCCTGCATTTAGTAGTTCTTTTTCAGGCTCATTGAAGTTAAATTTGCATTAGAAAACTGGACCTTAAGATCTCTGCAGACAACAGGAGAAGGAAAAACCTACTCAGGTCAAGATAAAGAGGAAATTCCTACCTTCTAAAATCTTCAAAAAAGGAGATTTTCCCCAATTACAGATTACTAGATCTCCATTCTGAACTTCTGTCTTTGCTAATCATTGGAGGACTTAGTTAAGACAAAAAAAATAAAGCCTTCTTTTTCCTCTTCATTTTTATTGACCTAATTCACCTCAGGAATGAGAGGTCCTTGATAAGACTATTTTATTCCACAATACAATGTCATTAAGATATAATTTGGGCCATCCCATCACACCTGTATGTGTTTTCCCATCTGTCTCTAGAAATATACAATGTAATATTAGTTATGATATTTACTGAAAGACTTCTAGAGCATCTGTGTTGAAGTAAATATTCGGAAAGTTCTTTTAAACAGTATTTATGTATAATTAGTTCTGTAAATATTTTAAAAGCTGCACAAAATGGGGAGGAGTTTTAAAAGGTTTGTAGCTGCAGGTAAAGGTTTTGCTTTGTTCAGCTTTCCACTGCCCTTTTTACTAACCAGCCTGCAGCTTCTAATGCACTGCTGACAGCCACCTTTCAGATTTCTGTAAAGACAATTACTGAATTTACCCAATGAGCCAGACTAGGAACATCCTAATAGATGTGTGAAAGGCTAACAAGCTGGAAGCCTTTGAGGTGGTGTCAGTGTCTCACATCCCTTGATGTCAGTGAGTTGATAAAATTGTTACTAGCTCAAGAAGGCACGGACCCATGGTTTCTCCTTTCAGTCATTCCCTTCAACCAAGGCTAGATAGTTAAGGTTTTGTATCTCAGATGTGGTAAGTGGGCTGAAATGACAGAATTCACTTCCAACTTCACAAACAAGGGATTTTGTGTTACAAGGAGGATTGAGCTGTTAACAGGGGAAGAAACTGTCTCATTTCCAACTCACCTATTTATTATTATTATTTTTAATAAAAGAAATGCCATATTTAGTCGTCTTTCTACCCATAACCTGAGCAGGATGTTGATTAAGAGATGTGGCTTCTTTAAAGATTATTCCTTCTTGGAACCACCAAGCACGATGCAGCTGTTACTCAGTCACATATGGTCTGACAAGGTTCAGCTGTGAGCAGAGATATCCCACCCCTTGTTCAGCCCAGGAAACTGCTCAAGCCTGCAGAAAAAGTTCAGGATTTAACTTCTCAGAGCTGACAGCCTCCTAGCACTGAGTGGAGTCAGCCATTCTCAATTCCCACCAAGCTGAACCATACCTAGGCTGAATGCCATGATTTCAGCTGCAGGTAGCACTCGATATGAGCCCAAACAGCAGAACTCACCCAGAGCTTCCATTAGTAATCACTACAGCAGTAATAATAAACTCACCAACTTTTATGTTCATAAAACTGTGTGTGTACCCATTATCACAAAAGAAATAATGCAGTAATGAATATCACCATCACTACAAGCCATTAAGAGTTCAGGAGAACACAGCACCACAGTGTAGTAATCTAGGACAGCATGTAGAGATTAAACAGTTGAGTCTAAAAGTATCATTTGCATAGAGGCTGCCTACTGAAATTGAGTGTAAACAAAGATACCAGTCTGGTATCTGTATAGAAAACCACTTGCACTGTGTAAAGGCTTGGGTTCAGACAGATGCAGAGCAAAGAGTGCCACCTACAGAACTGCTGGGAGCAGTCACCTCAATGTATTAGGTCCCCTTTCCATTTGCAGACAAGTAAACGATGACGTTTAGTTAGCACGTCTGGTGAGATTAAGTCCAAGCCACAGTGCTCTCAGAGCCAATAAATTAACCACAAAGTGAAGCAACATAAGAGCAAAGCTGCTAAACAAAAGAGATGTTTGAAAAATTTGCTAATACTGTAGCTACAAGAAATCATCTTGCCAGCTCAGAACAAGCCTGCTTTGAATGTACACTTCCCACGTTTTTGACATCCAAATGTGGCTCATTTAATACTTGCACAGAATCCATAATACACAAGAAAACCTCAGAAATGCTGCCATTTTACTTTCATAGGGGGGCCCTTGATGAAAAGAAGCACAGAAGTTAAAATCTGTGCATTTCTTCCTACTTTGCCTCCATCAGTCGAAGTCCAGGAACATGCTGCTCGCTGGGGTTAACGGGATGGCAGATTTTTTGGTAACTAGGGGCTAGTTGGCAGCTCAGAAACAGATGGCAGGTTAAATATTCTCAGCTGGAAGGAATTTTTGCTTTGGCCTTTCCCACCTCCCTTTAGACTAACACGTGAGGATATTGCAACAGGAAGATTTCAGGTGGTGGTCAAAAAGTACAACAGACATTCCTCATCCACATGCAAGGATTTCCCTATCCAGCCTTTAAACTGCTGTCATGCATTTAATGATGACCATACAGTTGACTATAATAATATGGCTGGACTGTGAACTCCTATTTCTGTTAAGAAATATGCTTGTTCTGGGAGTGTTAATACTCAGGTATTGGGTCTACAATAAAAAATTAAAGGAGGCTGTTGTGGCAGTGGAGAGAGTAAAAACATTTTCTTCCTTTCACACCTGATATTTGTAAAAGTTCTAAAACCCTTGAGGTTTGTGTGTCAGATGGCTTGCATATCCTGAAATATCAGACTATTTGGGGCTGAACCTGGTCAGTCTGCTCAGCTCCTGTGTGTCTGCCAAGGTTTGAGCCAATAACATATTGCAAAAGCCAGTGCAGTAATTACACAATCTGATCTCTGCATGCTACCAAAATAAACTCATAGCTAATGATGGCAGTGCTACCAGCATTTAGCAGGGTGAAGAAGTGTGCCATATTTAATTCTTCCTCATGAGCTTGCCCCCCTAATCTGAAAGAGATTTAAGACACTTAGAAACACACAGCTTCTCCTTTCTGCTTTTTTCCACCCGCTCCTGGACACATTGGGCCTGTCTGCTCTATCCCTCAAATAAACAGAAAAGCTGCTTTCACAGCTCATCTCCAGATACAAAATTACTTTCACGGTGGCTGAGTGCTCTCTGCTATCCAAATTTCTCACAAAAAAACATTGCTTTCATTTTCTTGTGCTACTGAGCTGAACAAAGATAAAAGGAGTCAAATAAAGATTATTGATTTATTGTTATCATTTCTCATCCCTTCTCCTCCTTAGGAGCATCACTGTGTATTTTATACCAACATATGCAGCAGCAGCAGCAATGCCACAAATGAGTCAGCTTTGTGACGCTTTGCAAGCTTGAGTTATCAGCAGCCACCTGTGCCATACACTGTTCTGAGGAATTAGTGATTTGGAAAATTATCCAATCCATACTATCAAATCAAGGGAAAGATCTCTTGTTTGCAATTACTCCCTCAGAGCTTGCTGCTGCTCCTTCCTGCATTTGATAAAATTCAGGTAGGGGAGCTACAGCACTGGACCTTTCCAGTGACAGTTCACAGGGCTTTATAAGTATATTCTCAATGCCACAAAAGATGATAGAATTATTACTAGAGGGTAATTATATTGATTTTTTCCCTCTCCTGTTGAAGGTAGGCTGTATAACTGGGAAGTTACAGTTAAATTCCCATTCCTACCATGCATACAGCACAAAAGCAAGGCAAGTTTGAAATTCAATGTAGCAGAAGCTAACACCCTGTGCCATGGCAATAACTACAAAATAGCAGCTTTCTCACATCTCCTGTAGATGTACCATGAGGTAACTTCTCCAGAACCAGAATGGGAGCAGACATGAGGCTTTACAAATGCCTTCTCAAAAGAGCTATTAACCTGGATCCATTAAATATATCTATGAAGGTTAGTAAAATTAGGCCTAGTCCCCAGCTCAAATTGTTGTTGTTGTTGTTGTTGTTGTTGTTGTTGTTGTTTTCTAGACACAGAAACTGGAAAAAGTCCCTGGCATAGCTGATGGGTCAGCACCTAAAATCTGTGCAATTCAAAAAAAAACCCCAACCAACCAACAAAAAAATGCAGCAAAATTATCACATAGTAACAAGACTTTGAGAGATGCCCAAGGAGTAAAAGGCACCAGCCATACTTCATGAATGCAGAATACCTTTCAACATCTTGGAAACAACTGGATGCACTTGTTTTCAGAACAACAGAGTTTACATTACTGTAACCAGGTACACAACTTATCCTGCAGGATGTCTTTTATGACAGATTGGGAATGGAAACAGGCTAACACAGTTCCCCGGTTAGGACAGACACCTCAGGCTGTGGTAAAACATGACCTTTATAGATATCTAGCAAAAAAACATCTAAGAAACAGATATAACATCATGACCTTTGTAGATACAGAGCATAAAGCATCTAAGGGAAAGTCCTGCCCCTCTTCCCTTGTGCCACTGAAGCCACGGACACAGCAGGAGCTGCCCAAGGGCCGGTGGTGGCACTGGGAGCTGCGGGATTTACCGAGCCTGAGATGACAGTAATGGTGGCACTGATTACACTGAACTTTGCCACCTACCTGCCTGTTATTTGGGCTCTCCCTACAGTTGCTGGAGGGCAGGCAGGCAGCTGCAGAAATGGAGTTTAAAATAAATGTCTCATGCAGAATACAGGAATTTTAAAACATACTTTATGAATTCTTCTTTGGGGATGCTTCCATTGCTTTGACTACAAAGGGACTACTAATTAGTAATGAGAGTCCACTTGGATGAATGGCACCTCAAGGGATGACACTTATACACCCTCTGGGGTGACAAGGGACTGTCTCTGCGGCTCCAGCACACAGAAAAGATCACATTTTAGTGGAATTAGTGCAGGATGCAGGATACATGGTTCCTCTATCAAACAGAAGCCAAAGCTTAACACTATTGTGCTGCACTTTTGCTTCTAAATGGAAAATAATCTTGGAATTACTTCTCTGACAGACTTTTGCTTTTCTCACATGAAAAGAAACCAACATAAAAAGCAAAGAGTTGTTTTCATTAAGACTGAGCAACTGAAGATGTAGCACTACTAATGACAGTGTTTTGCTGCTTCTAAGGTCCTACCACAGTCAATCCCATTCCAGATAGAGTCTGTAAGGTATTTTTAGCAAAGTGCCATGTTAGTGAACTTTCAAAGGAGAAGTTTTGAAGGAATGATAGCCCATTCATTTTCCAGAGATGGAAAAACAGAAATTAAATAAAATCTCCAGGAAGGAACCAAGGGCATTGGAAATCAGGAAGAAAAGAATAGTTTTATAATGGCAAGATTCAAGATGTCAGTTATGTTAGATGGAAGTTAATTAAACTCTGGAACAAAAGTGCAGAGCCCCAATGGAAGTCAAGAGCTACAGCCAACACTCTAAAAGAGGAAAATTTGAGAGTCTAAAACTATCTTACAGTGAAAATCAAATAAGAGATACTCAGAGGACACTGGAATAAGGAGAATGAGAACAATTTGCTGAAGACTATCACAGGTTAATGAAGCAGTTAAGGAAGAGAAAGGTCCATCTGAGAAAACAAATGATCCTTTTTCTCAGTGAAACAGGACACCCTTGCTCCTTTCCACTAATTAAGAATAAATTCTATCAAAAGAGAGGTGCCAGGAATTCTGGAACAAATATCAAGCTTCTGAAAAAGCATCTAAAAGTCATCTGAAGTGTATAAAATACACTCGCTGTGCTTCTCTGCTGTGTGCAGCACAGTGCAGCTGAAATCAGCACAGAGATACAGAATCACTTTGGGGGATTACTGACCAGTGAATGTAAATGGCAGCTCAAATCAGAAAAACAAAACTCTTGGAAGATGATGATAATAAAGGGGCTAATCAGTGCTGGTTTTCTGAAGAAACACCATATCTTTTCTCAACACTGTATCTCTATGTGTTATTTTCTAGAAAAGTCATCTTAAATGCCCCCAAAGCACCATTTCCACACCCCTCACATATATTGTAATGTCCTTACCAACTGTGCCACTGTAATTGTTGGAGAACCTCAATTAGATTACAAGTACAATGAATTTCCTTTAAAATGATATTTAATAACCAAGACTATATAGCCCAACTCCCATAATGTTTACTATGGAGGAGGCAGCAATAGGGGCACAACAGATAAAACAAGACCTTCAACTTTACTCTAGTGCTGAGGGAAATGTCTTAGAGTTACAGTCTTAGAAGCCTTGTGATACATTGATAAAATAATGAAAAAAGAAAAACCTTTGACAAACCTTATTTGGATTGCAAAAATTCTTTTTCAAGGTCTGTTACAATAGATGAGTATAGGTAAGGAACTAGAAAGTAAAGAGGAAAACACTGCCCCAGAGAACAAATGACCAGAGGAGAAAAAACCCAAAAGATATGATTAAATGGTGCATTTTTATCATGGTGAAAGGCTAATGACAGGGCATCCTGTGGTTACTTTCTAGGTCACTGGCTATTTAATAGATTCATTAATAATCTAGGAAGGGATGGTGTGTATGTTGGCAGAAAAACAGGCACAATGTAATTTTTCAGGTTATCAGGACAGAAAGGACTGAGAAGTGAGTTCAGAGTTTTGCCAGGATATAGGATTGCCTTTTTTTGACAATTCTGTTGTAACGTATCATCAACTGGTACATTATTAAAATCACAGGCCTCCTCCATACAGAGTACAACAGTTTTATCATCACTTTAAGCTTTATGAGTTAGATGTTATATTTTTTTACCAGATAAGTCCACAAGTCACACATATTTTTTTTATTTCCTGTTCTCTTTTTTTTCTTTTAGAAAATCTCCCAGAAAAGAATGTGGAGTTTAGCAGTAAGACTAGTAAAATATCAAGAAACTCCAGAAATCAATCATTAATCCAATAATGTAAATTCATCAATGCTGAGCTGAGACTTATTTTTTATATACCAATACTCCTCATCTGGCCTATCCTCTCAATGGAAGGGAAAGAAAATAATATATTTTGAAATTAATTTTTACTCCTTCAAAAATAAAAAGCAACAATCCTATTTTAAATCAAATTAAACACAAAATTGAAGCTCTTATGCTTAATATCACCTAGAAGTTGATTTTTAAAAGAAATATTCACACAAAATTATTTTTACAAAATAAGACTTGAGAGATTCTCCATCATTATGTTCTGTGCAAATGCACAGGTACTAAAGTATACCTAATTCCTTTGTCCCTCACAGGCCTAGGAAGAGGAAAATTGTCAAGGTCCTGAAATCCGCACGGCAGCCGTACCCTGTATACAAGTGTGGAATCATAAGACTGCTTCTTAAGGTCAATGCAGCTTATGGTAATGAATATGGAAAGGTTACTATTGTTGTCTTTTGTTGATTTCTCCTCAAAAAATGCAAAGAACAAAAAGGTCACTAAGCAATGTTTCTAAGCTACTTTGGAATTTACTAATCTATCACTGAAGAAAATAATAAAAAAAAAGGGTTAATAAAATATACTCTAGACACAGAAAAGCAGATTAGAAGTGGCATTTAACTGTGAAACCGTCTTTAGACAGAGAAAAAATAACCTCAAAATCAGAAGGGAAAGCTATTATCAGGCTTTGATCACTAAATAAATATTTACAAACTGAATAAAGCTTTTTAAAATACAACACTGGAGCACCATAACACATCATTGAGGAATACATCTGTGACAGTGGAGCTGACATCTATCACTGTAACGAGTGCTAGATGCAACAGTTCTATGAAAACTGTACTTGCCCAGACCAGTGACAGAAATTACTGTGATTGAGTTTTGCAGCCAAGCCTGTACTGGAAGTGATTGAAAAAGCAAACGGGGTGACAGTGCAATGGTGAGAAGAGACCCCAGCATGGTGTACTGAATTACCAAATTGTGAGATATCCAGGGCGGATGCAAACCTGCATTTTCAAGCTTGGATTGTGTTTGAATTAGGGGAACTTAGAGATGAGAGAAGAAGCCCTGTCAAAGGCAGTCTGGATTGGCAAAGGGATAAAGGAACCAGGACTCTGCAAAGTGTGTCCAAAGGCACTGCTCAGTCTTGGGTCCAGGCTGGGAAAACTTAGATGTAATATAAATTTAAAACAATATGTCTGTTCTCTGTCATTCTTTGGTTCTAAACAAATTATAAATGAGTTTCAAGTCATTATTTGGTTGCCACCAGTGTCTCCAAGTGGAGAGTTTGCAAGTCAGATCCACTGTGGAAACCCCTGGTGATGACTAGGAGCTGTAGGGTCAGGAGATTACCTGAGAGAGGGATAAATTTGTATTTTGATCTCAATACAGGGAGCTAGGGATAGAGCACCAGAAGCGCACTCTGAGATGCACATCTGAAACAGCATGAATAAAAGGTAATTTTTTTCTAAGACAAATTAGTAAGAAATTAATGGTGTTTCTATGTGGATATTCCTATATATCTGTCAACAGGATACGCACATTGTAGATTCTGAATTATTGCACGTATTTGTATTTCTGTGGTTTTCTCATGTTGTGTGGCCCTTTAGCTTGGCAGTAACTTGTCTACAGTGTTTGTGCAGTGTGATGACAGAGTGGAAGAAGCAGCATAATCTTGACATTTTGGCATTACTCTTCATCTATCTTGCCTTTTGTGGAGGTTACTATATTATTTAAAATGCCAAATGCTCAGAACAATATAGATAAGCCAAATTCTATGAATTTTAATGGGAATATTTTATACTTTAAATTCAAAATAGGCTTCTTGTTTGAGAGGAGGATCAGCTTTGAAGATAACTGTGCAAACAGTGACACCGTCACATTGAGCTGTTTGGTAGAGTAAGTTTTGAATGAACAAGAACATGTAAGAAGTATTTTCATGAAACAGCCCTTTCACTGATAGGGGATAGGTTAATCTATTTTAGAAATTTTGAAGTCACAAAGCAATGGATGTTTCCTATGTAATGGATGGAGCTGCTGGACTTATGTGATCATAGGTTTGTGCTTTTATAAAAATAGAGATTATGGAATTAAGGGACATAATTACTCATGTTGCAGAGGAAAGAAGCACAACAAATTTATCCGTTTTCTGTTACAGAGAATGGCATCTTTAACAAAAGGAAATTCAAATAGAGTTTTAAAATGGAAGGGCCATTTTCTCATGTGAGCATATTCTTTTCTGTGGGTACATATATAGGCAAAGGTTTGAGTCTGAATTTGCTTCTCAAGGCAATTTTACATTGAAAGCACACCTGATGTTACGTCTAGATGGAATGCAGAGAGAAAAGAATTTCAGATTTCATCTGCATTTTCATTTCAGTATATATGTCAAATGCTTTGCCTTCTTTAAATAAAGGTCAAGAAAGCACAAAGATTTTCTTTTTATCCTAAGAGATTCTGTAAAACAAGGTACATGTGGATGGAATGATTTGGAAATTAGTTCTTTTTGAAATTCTCTACTGCAGCCAATTCAGGACTGATGTCCTGAAAGGACAGTCTAACTCTTAGACAGTTAAGCACACAATTAAAAATGAGATTTTGGAGAAAGTTAGCCCTGTATATCATTAAATAGTACCCAAATATATGGGAATCATTTATTTAAAAATTCACAAAGCATTGTTTTTGGCAAAATAAAAGATATTTTAAAAATTTGAGTAAGTTAGTAGAAGACAAATACGTAAGAACACAGCTGCATGTCACCCACATTCTGAAGGCAGATTCTCATCAATTTAACTTCTTCATCTCTCTGAAATTACAAGAGGTCATCTCACTTTTCCCTGAAACAAATATGAGGTTGCTACCTGTAGTTGTGGTTACTCTGAGGGATGATTGGCCAACCCAGCCTTGCACAGAAAGGCAGAGCACCCGTGCCTTAGCTGGACAAAATCAGTGAAGCACTGCATAGCTGCTGATGGTGATGGCTCAGAAGTGATTCACTACCACAGCAGCTATCAAGGCAGCAAGGAATGAACAAACTACTCCAGTACTCCTGAATGTCATAATGTCTTTTCACTCAATATGGGTAAAACAAAATTTAAAAAAAAAAAATCATTTTGGATCTTCTCTAAAAAAACACCCCACAGTGTATAAAATATAGAAAAGGACCTAATCCTCTTTTACAGATTTTTTTTGCCTCTATAGGTAAACTGGATTGAAAGCTTCTTTAGAAAGGTTTAACTAATGAGATTTCTAGAAATAGTTATTGCCAGCCAAAGTGAATAACAAATCAAACAGATGACTCCATTTCAATGATAGCTAACATAAACAAAAAATTGTTTAAATTCTTTCCACACTTTAAATAGGAGAGGTAATTTCTAGAACAGTCTATACAGGTGGACTAGAAACAGATTTTTTCTTTCCCTTCCCTGATATTAGAGAATTCTATAAAAAATCTGAACTACTGGAAGAGTGAAATCACTTGTGTCAATAAGTACATGCTCAAGAATAATACGTGACAAATTTGACACACAGTCTTTCACAGAAATGTTTCTTTATTTTTTACATCAGATATTAAAAGAGGAAAGAAAGGACTCTGAACTTTGAAAAATGGCACTCTTTTCTCATCAGCCTGAAAACTGAAAATGCTTGGAATTAATTGTGAAAGTCATCTTAATAAAATATTTTCTATCAAATGAAAGAGTTAATTATGTTTTCATTCTGATCAAAATTATTACTTTTCTATAAAAAGCAAAACTGTAACTTTAAGTGCATCTTGATGGAGGTATCATTATATTTGAAAAATGGTTCTACTGTGGTCTGTTCAATTAATACCAGCAGAAATATTTACAGCAATAGAGACACAGTATATACATATTTTAGAACCAGATACATAGGAAAGATTTTTTTACTGAAACATAGTATACCCTTCTGCAAACTGTAAAAAGCAATAGTACTCACATATATCCTTTTGTCATTCAGGGGACAAAACTCAGCTTTCCATTTCTGCTCCCTGATCGCTTTTAAAGTGCAAATACATTTCCTGTAACCATGCTTTTCAAGCAGAAAACAGCCAATGGATTGTTTTTTAAGGAGCTTTTTCAGAGCCAACTCTAACTAAAAGAAATGGGACAATTTAGAACTTTGTCCTTCTGCACTGAAAATTTTCAATTGACTTCACTTGCATTGGGATTGGGGCTCTAAAGGAGATGTAGAAATTAGCTTTGAACAGCTTACTAAGTAGCCCTAACTGCACTCCTTACTGAGATACAAAGCTGATCATTAATAACTTGGTAATTTAGGGGGAAAAATCAGAGTTCTCAAGCACCTTTCAGAAGCAGACTGGAGGACTGCATTCAAGGAATAATGACAGAAATTAAAGAATAAAATTGCAACCGTCTTTCTTCCACTTAAAAAAAAAAAAAAGAAAATCAATTTCTGCATAAGCCATGGGTTTTGGATACTCTTCACACAGCAGAACAGAAAGCATTGTCATTATTTTTTTAAACATATATGAAGATAAATGCCTTAATCGGTGAAAGAGAAGCACATGATGGCGATTTGAAGATTTTTGGTTTTGTGAACGTAAGTCAGTTCTTGTAAAGAAATTCAGCAAAACTTCAAAGAGATTAAAAAACCCCAAACCAGTCTAGCCTTTACTTCATGTATTTTTTCTATCTCATCAAGAGAAGAATGAAGCTGCTGCATGAAAATACCTGTTTTGTTCCAATAACATATAGCAGGTCCCTTCCTGGAGCCCTTGCACAGACAAACAGCTCGGAATTGTCTCCACGGCTAAGTTAGCTCACGGCTCTGCTCGACTGGAGCAGCTGCAGCCAATGGCTTAAATCAAATTCATAAAATGCAGGGACTGATATTTTCAAAAGAAAATAACAGCTCATATAGATGAAAATAAAAGAAGGCTTGATATTAATCTCCAAGTAATTTAATTTTTAAAGATCAAAGCTTGGAATGGGGAGAGGGTCAAGCCTGGAAATGAAGCATTCTGAGGACAAGGAAATTTGATGCCACACTGAACGACCAAATTTTGGCAAAGAAGAATAGGAGGGGAATGAGCAGGAGGGATGGAAAGCTCCTTTCTGAAAATTATTAAAAAGAAATTTCTCACTAACTCAGTTTGAAGAACTGACATAAACGACTGCAGCTCAGGTAAAGAAACAGCTGATATCCTAGCAGGGAGACTGGTTTTATACCCTTTTCCTGAGAAGGTGGTGGTGTAGCCCTGTGGGAGAGGCGCAACAGGAGACTGGTGAGTGCTGGACCATAGATTTAGGCTGGTGCTGCTTGGTGAGATCTGCAGTTGTCAAGACCTCAGCACTAGGAAGGTTTGCAGGTCTGTGGTGTTTCCACTGTCCTAAGCTCTGACAGTAACAACAAAAGGACAGTGGAGATCACAATAACACAGGAGTAGCCCCAATATGCTAATGATCTTATTTCTTCATTAATGATCAGGATCAAAACTTTGTAATCAAAGGTTTTAAAGTTAGGAAATCAAACTTCAAACATCCTGGTAGGCAAATAATTCAGATAGCTCCCTCATTTAATAGCAGTTATCTTTGAGCCTCTTCTACAAACTTTCCTCTGCTTCAAGATCTTTCCTTCATTCTTTTTGGTGGTCTTCACCATTCATACTCATTGAATGTAGGTGGATGTAGGTAGCTTAATCACTTCTGATTTTTTTTATTTCTTGTCCATTTTCATCTACTATGTCCTTTAACTTTCCTTTTTATTTGTGTCTTAAATCCTCAGATGTTGCTCTGTTGGATCACTCTACATTTGGAGCCTCCATCTTCCCCTTGGGAAGTCTGGGATCGGCCTGCAGACAGGGAAGGAGGACAAGCACGGCAGTAGATTTATCTCTTCTTGTCTGGTTGAAAAGCAAAACCTCAAGGGCTGGCAGTAGCCCAGGGCAGCAGCCAGCCCATCTCCTGTATCTCCAGCTCTCCCACAAGCTCCATGCCGTGCATCGCCCACCTCCAGGAGGCAGGAGATGCACAGCCTTGACAACCTTCCTCTGGCACCTTCCCCTTTACCTCAAAGCTGAGGATTTTTGCTAGGTTAATGGTTCAGTTTAAAGATCGAAATTATACCTGGTGGAGGTTGAGATGAACAATGTGCACAAGGCCAAGGTGTCATTTGGTCTGCAGGATTTGAAAACAAACCCACAATCCTTCTCTGTATGACAGCTCCTGTATTAATTGGCTATCGTACAGCACCCATGCATGTAGTGCTGGTAATTAAGGCAGAGTTAACACCCCCAGATTTAAAGAAAGATTGCTTGGTTAATTAGGATACAGGTTGTTTTCGTATGCTTCTAGAAATTGCTCCAATAATAAGTTTGTGTCCTATTATTACAAAATTAAAAACTGTCAGCAAAGCTGCTATAATTAATGTCTCTGACTTAAAGGTATAACTCTTGAATTTTGAGAATTAGCTTTTCTAATAGTAGGAGGAAAAATACTGCTTAGGTTTAAAAGATTGAGTTTAAATCTGTTTGTTTATCAGGAAGATGAATATCATATTTCCCCCTATTCTGCCAAGATAACACATCCTATTAAATTTATCTTTTTAAAACTTTTTTTTTTTTTAGAATCACTGCTATAATGAAGTAACCCATTATTAGAGACAGAAAAATGACAAATTCTCTCAGCTCAGCAATACAAGAATTTCCGGCTTTAAGACCTCACCCTGGAAACTTTACATCCTGTATCTGACACACGATATCTGCTACCAAAGCTATGCATCTAAGCACTGCAAATTGTCATTTTTGGGGCAATGCATAGCAGGGAACAACAATAACGAAGGGGGAATAAACCCAACCCACCTGACAACAGTATAAGCTACAGTAATAGAGTTTAGGATGTAATCACTTAGCTGCTGTCTCTGACCACAGTGGTAGAATACTACGTTCCAGCTGAGTTTAGCCTCTGAAGGTCATTAGAGATGTGTACCAATAAACATACACTCTGCTATCAGATTAGCAGACAAAACAGTTTCCATGGCAACCCTTGGACCAGAGAGCTTGCCTGCATTCAGCATTCATTTAAAATATTTTTTTTTCCTCCCTCAGTCTCCTCGGAGTCAGTCCTGTGAAGCACAAGTGCTTGCAAGCTCTCTAATCTGCGGCTGCCTTTGAAAACCCATCCAACGGGTGTTGAAGCTGAGCCAATTAACAGGACGAGAATTGGGTGAATTGCAGAGAATCTGGCAAGGCTGTGTTTACCAATTAGAGGGTTTTTTATGATGCAAATGTTGCACACCATGCAGCAGGAATAAAAGCCAGTTATGCTGAATATGAAACTGTTAATTGCATTTTTCAGAGACACGGCTACAAGGTGAAACTAATCATACAAATGATAACTCGGTTTTACCACCTACAGTGCTTTGGTATTGCACTTGCAGTAATCTGTATTAAAATAGCCCATAAATTCTTACAGCAAAAAAAAAAAAGCAGGCCTTAGTATGCCCTCCTGAATTTTGGGGGACATAAGGAATCAGGGAAATTAGATATAGGTAACAAGGAAAGCAAACAAATTACTGCTAACAAATAAAAGAGCAACTTTTTTATTTTAAAGAAATATGTATTTGTTACAAAACAGAGAAGTATAATTTTATCAGCTCAAATGAAATCCCTCCTGGTAAAAGAGACTGCTAAAGATGTCAATGAATAGGAAGTTTTCTGAGGCAATCAGTCCAATGGAAAATTGGGGGTGAGGATGAAAAATGCTTGAATCAAAAGTCCTAAAGAAAAATTGATAGAGTATATTTATGGAAATGGTTTATTAGATGCTTTATAAACAGCAGGAGGAAGACCCCAGATTGCAGACAGGATTTGGAAATACTCTAGTCTGAACAGGGCCTTATGAAGAGGACATCATGTTTAACCGGTCCAAGTTTAAATACAAGAATTCAGTATAGGAAAGGGCAGGCAAATTAATTTTTTCATCTAGACTTATTTAAGTTAAGACTTATTTCTCCAAGTTTAAAACTCATCCCAGTTACAGGAGCCCTCAATGTGGAATACTTAGAAAAAGTAGGTAAATTAAATCCTTCAATAAGATTTTTGATGATAAAGCAGTACCTGGGAACAGTGAAATTTGATTTTATCCTCAAGAATTTCTCAGTATCGAGAAATAAACCCAACAAATTTTCTACAATTTTCTCCTGTAAATGAGATGCTAAACTTTTGTCATTAGATAAAATTATGAGACTACATTTCTGATATGCACTAGGTGAATATTTAGACAGAAAATATTGTCATTAATAACACTAAACCACAAACACTGCTACTACCATTACCTCATCCAATTGGAAGTACAAGGTACTTTGAGCATACTTGGATGATTTTTTCCTGTGACAAATTAAATTAAACAGCAATGAGAAATAAAACAAGGTCCTAACGACATCTGAATAAGTACGTGCAGTTGTCTTCAGGTAGGATAAAAACCATAATAATTTTGGGATCCAGATTCCCATAATGCTCTACAAAATTTAATCAGTTCTTCACTGAATCCTTATGAGAAAAATAAAAATAGTATGATCTTTCTCATTACTTAGATAATTTCTGTCAGTCACACAGAGTTAGACACAAAACCTCCTGTCATCGATTAGTTTGTCATAAAATTATCTCTATGCCTGTACCTTTGTCTCTTAGAAGACGAAGCATGCAGCACAGCAAACATTTGGAGAGCACAAATATTTGCTAAACTAATGCATTTTTGTGGTCAGCAATCATGTGTACATGACACTTAGATAGAGAAGAAAAGGGAGGGTTTTCAAATGTTGCATTTGAAGAAGAGGATCAAAGTAAACGCTGCAAAGAATAACCACAACGAGAGTAATACACTAGACAACTTCAATTGGAAGTGGCATGGCTTAAAGTAAGATAATAGGGTTGAATAATGCAAATGAGCATATCCCATGTGGGTTTTCACAAGAGATCCTAAAACCACAGAAAATTAGGAAAAAGGCATTGAAGAGCAGATTCTTGAAGAGATTTTCCTAAAAGAATAGAGAAAATGAGGACAGCTGGGAACCTTGAATGCACAGCAGGATGAGGGGCAAGGGAATGATTTGCTCTGTAATAAGAACTGAGGGAAACAGTGACAATTGTAGAAAGTGCACGAAGAAAACTAGCCAGGAATGAATGGCCCATGTGTTTTTGAACTGCTCTGGCAATCAATCATCTGTTTTCCAGCAGAAGACAAAATAGAAATTTGAATCGCAACTGCTGCCAGTGTGCTTAACCCACATCAGTCCAGCATTAAGACAGCAAGAGAAACTCTGTCAGACATGATAAAATGGTTATTAGAAGGGACGAGTTTGCATGAGCTCCAGAAGGCAGACGGGTCATGTCAGAAACGAACTGCATCTAAATGACATGCTTCTCTCCATTCCTTTGTGTATTTATTTACCTGAGCTTCTCATATTCGTGGGTTGATTCACAGGATGCTAAAGACATCCAATACTGCTGGCATATACACATCTGATAGCTGAACATCTGAATTGTCTTCAGAAGTTTCTTCTAACCAGGAATTTACTGCAGGTCTGTTCACTTCCACTGGCCATAATGTTAAATGACACAGATTTGTAAAATCTGTTTTGCAAGAATTTACCAGCTATTGAAATGTGACCAGAAATCATTTTCAATTGTTGCAATGTATAAATTCAAAGACCTTGGATCTTGGGATTAAAGTGAAAGAGAAAAATTAAAGAAATTGAGATAATGATCAAAGGACAACAAAACACAATTGTTGCTGAAGATTATAATGTGCTGAAAAATCTGACTGATTAGCTCTGCAAACAAGATATCAGATTACTGGAAATTGTTGGAAGTGTGGAGGCTATTAGGAAAAAAATAGCTTTGCAATGAATGACAAAATTAGGATCTGCCTTGTATCCCTGAAGTTGTAGATAGATGAGGAACAAAATCTCTGATTCCTGGGAAAGAAACATTACTTTAAAATTACTGCATGAATAGCAGTTCAGTATTACAGTATAAGGAAACTCATCATTTTTGAATAAATCTACCTGGCCACAGAAGGCAACTGTGAGGGTTAGGAGCACAGAGCAAGTATTTTAAGTTACAGTTTTAGAGTTATTATAAGTGAGATGTAGGACAATTCTCAAGGCTTAATTGACCAATTGGGAATACTTTATATGCTCAGGCTAATAAACTCAAGGAAACAATTTAGAGCAGATCTCAGAGATCAAAACTGGTATTTTTCAAAATGATCCTTTTCTCAGGCATGATTTTTGTTTGGTTTTTTGCTTGCCTCTTTCTTTTTTTTTTTTTTTTTATTTGCAAATAGGAAAATACTGCTTTTCACATTTAAAATCCTGCCTTTTAAAGCTGTAATGTAGAAATAAACAGTTGCTACCACATTCAGAATACATGTGCTCAAAAAATATTCTCTTCCTTGAAGACTGATATTATAAAGACAATAGAGGAGGGAAAGGGTGAGAATGAAACAAGTTACTAAAATGGTAACTGGACAAGGTTTTGTCATACTGTTGCTTACTCTTGAATATACTTGGCTTATCCACCTGCCTGAGGATATGCTGCTCCTAGTTCTTGCTATGAGTTAGTGGGGCTTTTTATAGAAAGGATTCAAAACCAGAAAATAATGCACATTGGTGACCTAAATTAGGAGGAGATGTTCATCCTCCTAAAAAAGTCTGAGAAAGGTGTGGCTACAATAACATCTATGACATGGATAAATCAAATAACAGTAATATTTTCTATTACTGGAACTCTTATGTCTCTTCATGTTGCTCCAGGTTTGCAATCCCATCATAATGAAGGAGGTATACACACAACAGGTATGCATTCTGAGTATACTGGAAATCTGATGTTTTATTATTTTCTTCTCAATATTGCTACTTTTAAGATGTGATATCACAGATGACAATCTTTGCTATGTCAACAGGGAACTTCTCCAAGTTGTTATCAAACAGAAATGTTTTCTCCCTCTCAGGCACCATGGCGATTGCAGCACTAAAAATAAGCACTGTCTAAAGAGATGAATGAAAATCTGAGTGTGGCATCCTGCAAGCCACAGCCAATAAAATCACTGAAAGTTGGATTAAATATATGTGGAAGGAATACTCACTGTCATTTTTTCAACAAGCACTTGATATGCAAGTATCACAGAGCCGGAGCCACAGCAACATGAGTCAGGAGCATCCTACCTGTCCTTTGACCAACTGGGACAGTTTCAACAGGGTTCTACACACAATTGACATAATTGTGCTTGTCTCAAAGTCCAAATGCTGTGGTAGGGGTTGTAGTATCCTAAGGTTACTAGGTTTAGCACAATAATCATGGTAACCCTGGTAAGGAAAACACCTAGACACACCACTGGCCCAAGGTGAACACCATTGCCATGATGCATCTGCTTCTCCTGAATTCTGATTGACTTGAAGAAAAATTTGCATTTTCTGAATTATGTTATGCCCAATACATGTCAGAGTAATTCATCTGATGAACTACGTAACTCCAAACAACTACTGGATGTCAAAGTGGAAAGAAAAGCTGAAGCCTGCATATCTTGAGAAACATTTTAATCAGAAAGTATTTGGTTTTTTAATCTGACCCATGTTAATGTGTGTTTACTACTTGTTTCTTTAAAAAGTTTTCATAATCCTAATGTGAAAAGGAACAGTTCTTCTTCTGAGGATCATTGAGACTTCAGAGAGAGTAAATCAAAGTCCAGGATAAATCTGACCAGTATAATTTACAATAAGAAGCAGTAAAGTATTTCTTAGATTTACAAAATAATCTTCTATACCAATGTAACGTAATAGAGGAAGATGTGGTTTATCCTTGCAAGGTTTCCACAAGTAGAGTTTACCACATTCACCCCCAATGGATAAAATACCTTTATTTCTCTCACAAAATAGGAAAAAAATTCCTTCTGGGTTAAAAGCAAATGAAAATAAAGGACACAAGAGAATCCTTTAGTCTGTGTTCTAGATTTGGGTTAACATTATGCCTTTCATTCCTCCAAATGATATGGGTGCCATGTCAAAAGCAAGCTGGTGTGCACGATACCTAAAGACCATGACATTTATCAAGAATTTGAAAGGCAGAAACTTTTCAGAGTGACATTTTTCCCATTCCAGGTGTACAAAACTCTATACAAAGTGATGCAGTGCTGACTTGCAGTTTTGGAGTGACTGAGAGGAGAGGGGCAGCCAGCTCAGACATCCCTGTGAATGTGACAATTTAGGAGCAAACCAACTCTGAGCAGGAGAGGACAAACCAAGCCCGACCTGAAGGTCACTACAGGGATCTGCCAGCACATGTGACAAGCCTGCTGATTTGGTTGTGTGGGCTCACTGTGAACAACTGAATTCATTGAGTTGAGACCATCAGGTGGGATGACAAAGACAAAATAAACCAGGCTTTACAACAGGGAACACAGGTAAACCCAGTAATCAAGTTGGAAATATGTTTTTTCAGGTGCTGGCATTGAAGATTTAAATTTGCATTGAATAGGTTTGACCTAATTTTAGAGTCTATAGATACTTTAATATATTTTATAATAGATTCAGTTAAAATACATTGGTTAAATAGAATTGTAGCTTTGAACCTGCACATAACTTAGATAACGTTGTGTAACACCTTTTAGACTTTGCAAAATGTATGATATAAATAGGGAATTTTTAGTGTAGATTTCTCTAGTTAGCAATCTGTAATGTTAATTATACAAATAAACAATATTTCTTCATTTCAGTCTTTCCAAAGCTACCAATGAAAAGAATGAAAGAATGAAAATACACAATGTTTAGATAGCAAACTGAAAACAGACATAGAAACTAAAAAGAAACCCAAAAGGGCAAAAGATTTCCCCATTTCCATTTTCTTTCCTTTTTCTAATTATTTTTAAAAATATCTTCTCAAATAACAGCAGAGTTCACAGTCATGATTGCTAGAGTGGTTGCTCAAAAGTTGCAAAAGTATTTTCCGGCAATGGTCATGAGATTTTGAAAGTAAAAACAAGAAAAGATGTACAGTACATTCCATGTATTGATTGACCTTTGTATATGACAGAAAAGTACCTTCACTTTGTGAGCACAAATTACAAGAAGAAAGTTTAAGGCAACATTTCTACCTCTGTACTCACAGACCTCAATTTTCTTTTCAAGACTATAATAAAGTCCAACCTGCAGTTCCACTACCCTGGTGTAAGCACAAATTGGCTGACGTTTGATGTTTCCTAGGGCTTCCCAGATTTTGGGAAGAAATGCATACTGACAAAAGTGTTATCACCTCCCACATGTTCCACCATATCTCAGCCCAGGTAGAAGTGGAGATCACAGCCCTTCTCAGGGACATAAGAGCAGAAGAAAATTGTATGTTCCCAGGGCACTGGAGCTGCACGTTGGCTGTGGCCAAGGTTGAAAGATGAAACTCGTCCTCTTCAAGACATAGAAGAGGATACTTTCTGAATAGGCAGGGCAGGTTTTTTGAAATCTGGATCACACAAAACAAGTTGTTCTAATTCATGTTTGTAGCTGGAACATGAGGTTATATACAAAAAACTGTCCCCTAAAAGTAGAGAAGTATCATCGGATCAGAGAATCGTAGGATGGTTGGGTGGGAAGGGGCCTTAAAGATCATCTAGTTCCATCTAGTGCCACGGGCTGGGAAACCTCCCACTAGTCCAGGTTGCCCAAAGCCCCATCCAGCCTGGCTTTGAACACTTCCAGAGATGGGGCATCCACAGCTTCTCTGGGCAACCTGTGCCAGTGTTTCGCCACTCGTAACAGTTGAGTGGTTCTTTAAGGAATACTCTGAGATTTAACAGCTACTTGTTCAGCCACACCAGGATGTCTTAAAAAGGAGGAAGAAGACCAGTTTCACCTTTTACAAAGCTCCTACCCAGGAACATTTCTTTCCCCAGTAATATAACTATTGTATTTTGCCAGAGGGAAAATTTTCAGGCTCATTCTTACCCATACATTTTCAGCCCTGGTTGAAATAAGCATAACCACATATCAGTTAGGAAATCCTCATCAATCCTTGAATTTCAGACAGAGCTAATATTTTTATTGCAGCATCTTGTAAGACATGTCGCTAGCCATTACATTTTATTTCCCTGTTTCCATTTCTAGTACTGCATACAATAAATCAAATTTCCTCATATTTCCAGGAATGCAGTCAGGTAAAGGGATTGATCTATAACTATACTTTTAATGATTGGCTCAAAATCAAATTCTTGCTGTAAATATGGATATTTTCTTAATATATTGCTAAAAAGGGGAGGGAGGAAAAAAAGCAAACCAAAGCCTGGGACTAAAATAATTCTGGAGATCAAATTCACTTATTTCTAGAAAGAATGCAGTATATATTACCTTATATAGTAACAAAAGTAAAGACCAGAAAGAAATGTAAATAAATAGAGAAGCATATATTACTAAACTTGAGCTTTCTGGATTAGAGAAACAGAAACCCTCCTACAGACCCAGAATAAAAACTTCCTTTCAGTTTATTTTATGTTGTATAGGTTACTCTTCCATTTCAGTGACTTCTGTAACAGAGGCAATTGGTTGTTATTGACCATTTGTATGGGGTTTCATTGGCAGTAGCATTTTGAGAGGAAAAGTGCCTTTCCAAAAAATCTTACGTTGCTTTAAAGCATGTAACAGTTTCAGTATGGCAAATGCAGGTCGTGCTGTGAGCCATCACAGCAGTACACAGATATTGATTTAGATAGAGACCAGAGAGCTGGGGAAGATAGAAAGGGCACAGTGTGCTTTCTGATGCGTATGCATTATTTAGCTTTCATAGTTTCATCTGAAGTTAGTGCCTATTTAGATAAAATTATAGAATCGGTATCACTGCGTTCAATACAGGTACATCAAATTACCTCTGAACCAAAGAGATACAGATGATATGGCTTATTTCTCCTTGGAGCTACTACAAAAATGGCTTTTAGTGATGATCCATTTTTTTCAGCTTGAAAAATATACCTGGAAAAAGTACCATGTTGTGACAAACAAAGAAAAATAGCATCTTATCTGCTTGGTTCTCAGAGAGTTACACTAGAGAAATCTACCACACAAATTCCACTGATTCTGATACTTATGAATGTCAAGTGATTGACTTGAGACAACTAATTGGGAAATTCTCCAATACTGAAACATGCTAATTTTTACAGAGCAAGGAAGACAAAGGCAAAAGAAGAATGCAAGGAAGATGTATTTGACTAATGTAGAAAAGAATGGCCAGAAGAGATCATAACATTTATATTAGTAGCTTGGATTAAAGTCCAGGTGTTTTATTTTGACTTCCATATTTCATATGTCTTAAACTGGGACAAAAAAAGAGTAGACTCAAATCACCATAAATCATATTTTTGGGGGGTCAGACCTTGTACTTGAAAATGAAATGACAATAATTCGTACAACATTTTCCACCTGCAGAAATAAACACAAGAAAAAGCTGAGACCTGCATATGCTACTGAGAAATATTTTAAATAGAGTTTGCTGTTTAGAGTTTCATATTTTGCAATTCTTTGCAAACTTGTGTACTATAATAGGGCCATGTGGAAATGACTGACAAATTCTGAAGTTTCAGAAGACGGCCTTTATCCTTATATTCATCTGTCCATTCTGATCCTGACCTCCCAGCCATTTGCATAGGAACATCCCTAATTAGCAGTATTAGTTTCAAAAGGATGATTGCGTGAATAAGCACTTGCAGACCAAACTGAAACATGCACAGTCTCTGAAAACAAGCTGAAAAATAAATATATTCATGTGGAAACTCTTATTTGACTTAGCAGTGCAGAAACATCAACTTCCAGTGAAACACACACAAGCAGAGAATTCCTACACAGGAATCTCTGAGAACTGAAACCTTCTACCAACAATGAGCCATTTTCTAATAAACAAATTAAATGTTTCCTGCTGTATTTTTCTACCAAAACATAAGATATGGAGTAGATTTTAAAGATTAGCTATGCTTCACTTGACAAATAAGTTTTTCTTTTAAGGAAAAATAACCCAGCTACAACTGCCACAAACATCATCACCGACTGTATTGCACATATATATTTATTAGAAGGTTAAAAACCCCAACACACTAATTCCACCAAAATATATGTAATGGCAAGTGATTTTTTCACTGACAATGATTTATTTGTAAACATGATAACAAATAAAAATTACTATAATTTTCTGAACACAAAACCCCTCGATTACACATGGCATAAGGATAAGCCTAATTTAATAAAAAAAGTTTCCAATTATAATTAATACTGGTCATTATATTTTATAATGTAGATGATACCTCAGAAACACAATATTGTTCTGGGCACATTTGAATTTTTATCTTTAAAGCTACTATTCTATATTTACTAGAGGTGGTTCTCACACAGAAGTGCACAAATAGAAAGATTACATTTTGTTATGGAATTACATTCAAAAAATGTTGCTATAGTGGCTTCTTTTCTATCTTCCACTGCTTAATTTAGAAATTCTTTGAAGGCTTGGTTAATTCATTAATTGATATCAAGCAAAACTTCCAAATGGCATTTAAAATATGAAGTAAGCTGTATTTTATTATTTAAATGTGGGTTAAATCCCATTTTGTCTAAAAGGATCTCACCAAACAAACCTCCTGTGTGCTAAAAACAAATAACCACACACCAGATCTTAGCAAAAATTTATCGAGAGAATATTTCTGATACCAAGCCAAAGTCCTGAAAATAGTGCTCTAAATAAAAACTGAGATGCACAAATCAAGATTGGAAGAACACTCCTTCCATCTCTGGACCTTGGAGAAACAACTACAAGGGACAATTCAGCAGCATCATAATTTGGGGCCCAGGTCCTGCCGGTCTTTTCTGCACAATTTGCTGTTGAAAACATCACAAGGACAGCTGCTTTCACAGGATTTCTCATGGAGTCTCAGGAGAGCCTCTTGTTCTGTTACTACAGTACTTTGAATGACAGTCAAACAGCAAAAACAACAAGATCCAAAGAGAGGAAAGAGTGAGGATTGGGATTGTAAAGAGGCAGGGAAGTATAAAGAAAGATAAGGAAAAATGGATTATGAAAAGGGAAGGATCATAAAATATAAGCAAAAAGGGGGGGTTGGGGAACCAGAAAGCTGGACAAAAGTAGAAATTAAGTGAAAACATTTACAGTAAAGAAGTTTTTAGGATAAGAGAAAGGAAAAGGAAAATAAAACATCCGTGAGGAAGGACAGAAGGATGGAAGGATGGAAGGACAGAAGGATGGACGGGCCTTAACTCAGAAGAATTAAAATGTATGGTTTGAGTAAACCCTGACTGCAACTTGCAGTAAGAGGCAAGAGACGAATAGAAACCAGAGGCTGTGTAACTAGGAAGACAAAATAGACAAATTGTGAGTAAATAGCATTTACAAAACAAACCCAGCTTAGAATATGTGTTATTTTATTTTCCATTAGTAATAGAAACGTGTTGAGTTTGTAGTATCCATTTATAACTTCACTGAAACCTTGCAGGAGCAGGTAGAATGAATAAGAACTTGCCTGGCACAAGTCTGGTAGGCAATGATTGATTTTTCTGTATTCACATGTATTTTTGGTATGTATTTCTTCCCTTCTTTGCAATAATGTTGACATCAAGCTAAAAATCACTCCATATGCATATACAAACACAGAAAGTCAAGATGCAAGAGTGTTTGCTTTTTTGCACAACTAAAAATATTCATATTATATAAATGATGCCCACAGGACCCTATTTCTCCAATGAGACTGCATTTAAAATTTGATTCTCCTCCTTTCCAGGCACTGGGGACTCTGTCATTTACGTGTGCAGTGACCACAATGGTGGATATTCAGACAGGAGAGGGAAGAGATGAGTCATGGTTTGAAAAGAGGGCTTAAAAAGGAATTAAAGGTAGCAGCAATCATTGTGTGCTTTAAGCCTGAACCGCGGGCCAGGGATGTCAAAAGGAATGCTTTCATTAGCTTCAGTGCCCTCTGACACAAGTTCTTTTACATTCTAGAGGGCAGGAAGGATTATGTTTTGGAAGCATGCGAGATTGAAATCACACACAGGCATTAAAAATGCCTCTTCTCTGCCTCAAGTGGGGCACAGTAACAATTGTGTGATGGGGGCTGAAATACGACTGGCAACTCACAGTCATGAGAGCACAATCACATTCCTATCACTTACCAGAGTTGAAAAACATTATTATGTTTTTCTTCAAGTTACCTCACTACTTATTTTCCCTATTCTTTTCATTTTTAGGGATTAAGCACAGAAAAAAAAAATACTAAAATGCCTAGTATTCTGATATTTCTATAAAACAATCACTCCATGAGACTCTTAAGTCTCTCTTAAGTAATATTAACTACAAGGCAGTATTTTGACTAATTGACAAAATGACATTTCCTCAATATTATATTCTTCCTTTTCCCCTCAATATTTCAAAAGAAATAGATGATTTTAATAGATAAAACTCCTCAAGTCTCTACAGACAAAAATAGCTTAATAAGATGCAAAATGTTACACTTCTTCTATCTCCCTCTCCTCTCTTTGTCCACATGTCCAAATCCCCAGAATACAAGTGAAAAAATTAGTGACAGCATGAACAAAATGGTATGACTACAAGTATGTAGACATGTAATTTTCACACTTTTTCTCATGTAGTTTTCTGGAATTAGCTTTCTAAAGGGAAAAAAAGGAGATGTATTATAACTTCTAAATCTCTCTTTTCCATCTTAAAATATTAAAATATTGCTAGTACATGAACTGAGAGGGTTATGTCTATTTTTACTTTAGAGAACATAGATAAAAGGCAGGCGAACCATTTTTTTTTTCTGGACTGCTTCACATGCACATACACCCCTTTCCAGTGTTGTTTTAATCTCAACTGGAGGTGACTACTCATTTGTAAAAGAAAAGAGGTTAAGAGGTACTAAATAAAGATGACAGATAGCTTCATAAAATAATTTAAATTACTCTGAAAAAGAATTGGGTAGAAAACAAAGATGATGCTGTTTACAGTAACAATATTTAAAATGTATTAATTAAACCCAGAGCAGAACTACAAAAGGGTGAGGTGCTTTGAAGATGGAAAGCTCTGAATGCCACAGAAAGCTTTGAAGTTTCTCAGTTTCCTTTGTTTCTCACTCATAATACATGAGGACACTCTGCAGTAGCTAAGCTTTAACTTTCAAGGGACCTTTTTCTGTTTGTTCCACCATTAATGAGAAAAAAAAAGAATCATATCCTGCTCTTGCTGTTCATCTTTAGAATTCATGGCAGAGCGATCCACTGCTGCTGTGAGAGTTTTTGGTTCCTCTTTGGGAAGGCTGATTTAATCTGCTGAAGGTTACACTGCCGTCAGTTGTGCCAAATCTGTGCCAGGCTTTAGCACAAATTAATCAAAGCAGTCACTCAGTACAACTTCCATTACGTGGCAGAGGCAGCAGAGCCACAGCTTCAAACCTGCTCTCAAAACTGAATCTAAAAGTTCTAGTTTCATATTCTACTACTTGATTTTCTCTCTATTCCTTTCCAAAATGTTTTCTCCGACAGCCATTTTATCAGAAAGATAGATCAAGAGTAGGACAAATTTTGTACTGCTACCGAACTCATGAATGAGGCTGTACAAACCAAGGGAAGAGTTGGAGGAGTTTTTCGCCAAGTGCTCCTGGAAGCTGTCCTTGAGTCCAATATTTGAATATATTGAGTCAAAAGGATAATTCTCACACATCTATAGGTTTCTTGACCTTCCAAGAGGAAAAAATAACTTAATTTCTTGCTCATGATTCCTACAGCAACAGAAGTGATTCCCCCTCCCTGTCCTCCATGACGCTTTATAGATCTAGGTACAGCAGTTCCACTATGTATATTATGTGCATTATCTCCTGAGATAACACGATCACATTGTCATGCAAACATGCAAATCATCCCTTCTAGTTGCCATGGTTTTAAATTGAAACGCTGGCATCCTTTTGTCATGGCCCAGCATAACTTCCTGTAAAAAAAAGGCAGCAAGGCAGCATCTACAGGCCCAGCCTGCATTACACCAGAGGAATTCAGATAGCTCTAACCCACCTACTATTTAGAGGACTAAATCCTAGGTATATTTTTTTAAATTCCTCTAGAACTTCTGATGCTGCATCTGGGTCCTGTTAATTAAAACATTTTTACGTAAACTGGCTCACAGTGCCTCTAATTTAAAACTAAATGAAAGGAGAGAACGTCAGGTTCCCAGCCACAACATAATACCACTGGGAATGTGCAGCCTTCCAGTTTTAGCTCTCAGAAAATACTGCATTAATGTGGTCAGAGCAGATTTATGTTAAAAAGGAAATTAAAAGCAAAGTTTTACAAGTCTGTTCATTGATTGCTTTTACAAAGGCTTAGGAATGAAATACCACAGAAGAGGGGAAGTCCAAGGAGGGGCTGCACAAAATTCTGTGTTGCCCTGCTTGAGGTGCTCCTGTAACCCCCACATATGAGCCAGAAACAGCACTCTGAGGTTCACTGCTCTGACTTGTGCCAGCCCTATACGAATGGCAGGACAGATGTGAACACATCTGTTGGAAACAATATAAAGACCTCAAATTTTCCTGTATAATACTGCTCAAGAGCTGCTAAAAGTTTTGAGTGTCTATTAGCAAAAACAGATTCAAGAGAAGAAAGTAACTGCTGTCTCATGTCTCAACAACCCGCATTTCACTGCTGGACAACTCATTATTGATTAATTAGATTAACTCATTAATTTAACTTGTGGAGTGTTTATGAAAAGGTTAAATTTCCAAAGACCTCTGGAAGAGAGAAAGAACCTCCTACACAGGGTGAGTCAGAGCTGCATCTTAACTTAGATGCTCTGAATTGTCCTCTGGGGAATCTTCCCTCAGCCTGAGATCTGTATAAGGCGATTGTGCTTCTAATTTATCCATATGAACTGTTTGGCCTGAATTATGGGGTCATAAAGCCCTTCCCAAAAAACTCACTACTACCTGTCTGGACAGGAACCAACATACAGAATCAGCCAACAGAGAAATGAAATATGAAGGCCTGGTCAGACAAGAAAATCCTGCTTGTGGTAAACTTCAGGAATGAAACCTGAGAGCCCTGGTTGTCCCCTTCTCAGAATAAGGGAGCCTGGACGTGCTCCTCGGCATTAGCGAGCATGGAGGAGCTGCTGTTACTCACATGGATGTTTCTGGGGAGGGGTGATGCCTCATTCCTGCTGCCTGTCCCAGAGCAATGGTTTTTACAGGTGTGTGCCCCAAACTCCTGAATTGTAGGAGTTGTTTGTTTGTATTTCACCCAAGAAAAGAAAAAATAATATCAGCCAGGTGAAAGTCAATAAACCCCAAATGTTCTATGTTTCAAAACAGAAAGTAAACTAAGATTTAAAGTACTTGCTACACAGGAATGCTCACTGTTGTCCTCTCTCTCCAAAACTAATATTTATTAAACTTAATTAAACTCTCTTTTACATCCCTGTATACTCCACTTCAAGCCTGAATACTAAATATTATAAATAACTGTGGCTAGGACACTGACTCATGCAAACACAAGTCACACATCTCTAGAGTCTAGAAAAGTAGCCAGTTTTCATGATGGGAAGTCCCAACACACAAGCTCTGGCACTCCAGATTTTATGGAAGTTTCCTGTGTGTTTGTGACTTCTTTCAGTAAGTTACAATGGAATGTAACTTCACACACACCTTACTGTAGCTTATCTACAGTAGCTTTGAGGTAACCTTTCCACTGCCTGTGGCACCCTCATGTCAGTGCCAGAGAATGTTTGCTGTTGTTGTTTTATTTGGTGATTTTTAGAGAAATGTGACCCCTTTTTTCACCATTAAGACCAGAGAGCACAGTCCAGAAGTGAGTATTCCACCAATTATTTTGGGACAAACCATTTGCTTCTAGTGTAAGAAGGCCTCCAGTGGTCTTTCTATACTTTTGAAATTAGGAATTAAAATTAGGAAAGATACTAGAAAAAAAATGCTGTTCCACCCATACTATCCATTCACAGGTAGCTATATGCCTCGAACAAGAATTCTGGCACTTTAAAAACAACCTATATCAAGTGATATTCTCAACAAAATCTATAACATAATCTATAGCTCAGAAAGTCATAAATCTATTTAAAATATAATTATTCTTTTTAAATAAAATTGCAGCAACTAATATTCATGCCTGTGAAATCACAGAACCTCAGCTACACCCTGGAGCTTTTTATTACTCTCTTTGACCAGCATCCAGTTGTTTTAGTTGTCATCTCTCCTCTGTAAATACCTTGGTTGATAGTCAGAATAAGCCAAACACTTCATGGGGCCCAAAAGAAATTCTGATTTATGGAGGCTGGGCCTGGTGCACTCAAGAAGCCTCATCATACTTTTAAAGAAGAGTTAATGAATTTTTCACACCCAGGAAACACACATGTAAAACCCATACATCCAAATACTAATTTATTCTACTTTTACTTGGACATATGATACTTTCCCTGGGGGAAAAAAAAAAAAAAAAAAGGTAGCATATGATTTATCTTAAGTAGGAAAAGCAGCATAATTTTAATGTCTATTTTCGTATTAAGTCTTCGAAGACAAATGTTCTGCCCCATCTGCCAGCACAAGCTGAAAGGCTCCAAAGTCCCTTCCTCTCCATTTCTCACTGATGTTTATCCTCCTGTGTGCTCTCTGCACCTACTCTTTCTCTGCAAATTGTGCTGGTCCGATGATTCGGAAATATGTAACTGCCTCATGGCTATTTCGTCTGAAGTAGCTTTGACATTCACATCTCTGTAACATCTTAGTCTTTGAAATCAATGGAGGAAAAAATATCCTAAAGGAGACTTTATTACCATTGCTACTTCATTGATTTCAGATAAATTCAAGTAGAAATAAATCTGGACCAAGCATCCAAGACAGCATTATTCTGTTAGGAGCACTTAAGGATGTACTAATTAGTCTAAATTGTTATGATGATATCAAGCTGCAAATGCAAACATCCCTTAAATACAGAGACCCAAATGCAATAATACAGTGGTAAAAAGCCAAAAGCAGGAAGAATACAGTAAGCCTGCCACCTGATAAAACACCTGATGTCATAAATAATTTGCTTGAAACCCCATGCCCAACAGTGACTAACCCCAAATACTGGGGAAAACCTATGAAAAAATGGGGCCTAGTAGAAATTATTTGCAGAACAGTGCTGCAAAATAAGTCGGGAAATTTCAAAGTCAGAGGTGATGTTTTGCCTTTTAGCAATTAATGTCTTTTTCTTACACTAACTTGTGCATTAGGGATTTTTAATCAACATAAACTTCAGTGTTAAAAAAAAGTAAATTGGCAAGGTCTTTGCTTGATAGTGCACTGTTTGCAAAGCCCATTCTTTCTGCTTGTTGACAGCTTGGTTTCACACAGCTATGAATGAGGATACTGCACACACAGTGTTAGGACTGTTTACTATATAGAACATAACAAAATTGAAGGTCCTTGGTTCCTGTTCTGAAGACAGAAGAAATATTCAAACCCTACACAATGACTCCATGCCAGTCATGATTTCACAGGCCTCTAGCATATCTTTCCATCAGTCATATCATTTGAGCAGGCTGCTATTCTATTAAATCTTTCCCTGTACACCAGATGTTCCATACCTTTGATGTCCCTCGTCACGCCTCTCTCTATCTTTGCCCATAATAATATACTTTTTGGAGGAGAGTGGAACAGAGCTTCATGCATTTAGGAAGTCAGGCACAGCATGGTTTTGTATGATCTGTTCTCCTTTTTTCTCTCTTTCCTTCCCTAACAACGAATTTGCTTTTATTGCTGCTATTGAGCACTGAACTGGTATTTTCATAGAACTATATATTAAAAGCAGAAATGTCATTCCCAAGTACTTATAGTTAGCTCACTGTCCATCACTGCATATGCAAAGTTAGAACTAAGGGGTTTTTCACCCCTAAGTATCCTATAACGTTTATAAAAAATTGAATTTCATTGGCTAATTTATTGCCCAGTCACTCATATGTCCTTCTTCAATGTTAAACAGTCAGCCCTTGTCTTGAATATCTTGAATATCTCAACATCCTCCACAAGTTATTCCGTCCTTTTCACAGATCACTTATGAATCTGTTGAAGAGCACAAATCTCTGTGGAATTCAGCTGGAGACACCTCTGCATTGTGAAAATGGAACATTTATTCTTACCCTCATCTGCTTCTCTTTTTACTGACTATTTATCCATGTGAAGAGCTCCCTATTATCCCACAGCAACTTGGCTGCTTTGTTGAGAGATATTGCTGAAAGCCTTCGGAATTCCATGGGACCCATTATCAATAGTATCTGCCTCTAACACACAATTGTTACTGAATTCAAAGGCCTGAAGCTTGGAGGCAGGACTTTCATTTTAAAAAGTTGAGCCATTCCTAATGTGCCACACACACCCACTTGTCCCCTGATTTAGTATTTGGAATAATTTGTAGTAATTTATAAAAATACAGATATTTGGTTCAGTGATTTGTCATTTCTGTCAATCTTCTCTGGGACCTTTTCTACAAACAATTGTTATATTCACTGTGTTCCTGTCTGTAACACTGAGGCTTCCCCATGTCACCTACTGACTCAGCTATTTCATTCTGGAGAGTCTGAATTATTTTGAGCAACTATAATCTGGCAACGGTGACCGATTATTCTTAATTTTGTCTATTTGCTCCATAGATTCAATTTCAGACACTGTCTGAGGAGTCTCCTATAAAGAAATATTTGCTCCTAAAAACCTTGATAAATACTTAAATAGTGAGCATAGCCTTATGAAATTAACTTTCTTTTTTTTTTCATTTCATTTATGGTGTCCTTAGAGCTACTTTTCAAAACCTTTGATCTTATGGAATCTTTGAAAGGCTTCCTGTCCCCAGTGAGTTTGAAAATTATTTACTATTGGTTTCCAAGAACCTGCAAGTTGCTTGTTTGATCTTTTTTTGCCTACTTTACTACATTTTTATAGTTCATTTGTCATTACCATCCTTTCTCATTTTTGTCTTGAAAATGTCTCAGATTTCTTGACATATCTTCAAGCAACTTCCATTTTCATTCTGTTTTACCATGTTGTCTGAATTTCAGTCTTCTTGAAGTATTTTTACTACATAGTAAGAATTTTGCTGGAGTTCCTAATATGATGTCTTTAAATAATCTCCGTAGAGCTGGAACCCATCTAATATTTTTTGCAGCTCCTTTTGTATATTTTTAGCTATAATTATATATA
>WAAE01022235.1:0-32272 GCA_013400495.1 Nicator chloris
CTTCTTAGATAAATTTTGGAGCAAGTGTTTCTGCTCTGTTCTGAAGGAAGGTCGGCCTCAAGTCAGAAAAGAAGCTGAAATGCTTGATTCCCATGGACAGTTTGGGACTGAACTGAGAGAAGTAATTGATCAGTGTGCCTGTCAGCTTTTAATTCCCAGAAAGGAGGTGAGTTCAAGCTATGTCTTTCTCATCATGATTTCCTCTTGGCATTTTACAGTTCCTTGGTCAGTACTTCTGCCTTTGCATAGCATATCATCACTCAGCCTGACTTTTTTTGTGTTGTGGCAGTCCCGAGTGACTTTGTGATTTCCACACACTGGCAAAGAAAACAAGTTAGGATCTGCCAGGTTGGCACCATGAGACCCAGGGTCCCCTTGCCACTGCACCCTCTAAGTGGAATTGAATACAAAAAGTCTTTCTGTTAAACAGAGAAGAAGTCAAAGTTATTAGATTGCTATTAAATAGAAATAAACATGGCTCATTATTTTAAAAGTAAATAATTTTTTTTTACATGACACTTAAATTCCCAAATGAAGTAAATTTTGGCACAAAGGATGAAGCCATAATAGGTGTTTTTAATATGTGGTGCTTTAGGAGCCCTCACAGCAGTTCATTCAGTCTCCCATACATGAGCTGATCATGGCAATGCTTTAATTCACGTTTCATTTCTGTGTGGATTTTATGCTTTCTTGGGGATATGGTTTCTTTTACAAACTATGTACAATACTCAGTGTAGTGGGGTCCTAATCACAGTTCCAGGCTGTAGTAACTTTGGCAATGTAGTGACCACGGTTTAATTTATAAATGAGGCTTTTTAGTCACCAGTATCTACTTTTATGATGTTTTTCTGTCTTACAGAGAGAAAAATACTTTCAAGATTGTGATATTTCTGGACACCACTGCTAGTATACTAACTTCAAATATTTCCTTCCCTAAATGTGAAGAAGAATGATGAATAAGATTAGCAGTCCCTCAAAGTGCTTTAAAATTCCAGGCCTTTGGCATTTATATGTTCATTTGCAATTTAAATAAAAAGCAAATAGTCAAATACCCTGTGCAACTCTGAAAACTGTATCTTAAGATTTATGACAAAGTATAAAATGCTGAAAAGGAAATTGTTTCCCCAGCAATACTATGCATTATTTATCTGTGTATTTAGCTGTATTTTCATTTTACAGCAAAGAAATAAGAGTGCTGGTAAACCTACTGATAATTTAGACAAATTCTTGTCAAATATAGGACTGTTTTCATGAGTGGTAAAACTACTTTTGCTCAGCCATGTGTTGTTCATGCTGTGCTAAGCTGTAATGCAAGCTAAAAGCTTTTTTTAGGTATTCAAAATAGTTCATTATTACTAACAGTTACATATAATCAGATTTAGTTAAAGAAATATGTCTGGATTTAAAGATCACAAACCCTCCAAAGACCTAAAAATAATCGATTCTTTAGGGAGTTCTGGAGCTTTTAAGTCTGTTTCTGTAGTACAGAAATCAGATGTGGATTATAAGCAGGAAACAGTGCCCTAAAAGCTTACAGTACTATTTTGCATCATGAAGTTGTACAATTCAATGTGTAGACTGCATGGCATAGTGCCTAAATCTGCCCTTTTACATGTCCTCCTTGATTTTATCATTATTTAAATACCTCCAAACATGAAGAAAACTACTGTAAAAATGTTTGGGCTACAGCATACTTTAATGACATGTATAGTAGTAGTATATTCTGTGCCAAAGAGCAAGGTTTTCACACAGGCCAAGCGTAGCTTTGGCTCCAAAGATGTAGAGGCCTTCTGGAAATGAACAGTTCTGCTAAATGAGGGATTACTACTTTTGAGGGCCCTCACCAAATTAAGGATCATTATGTTTTAGTGTGATGTTTGAGCATACATAATCAGGGATCCAGAATTTAGTATTTAATCTTTAGCATTCACAAGGCGTTAGTCAAGCCTCAAGCTGTTTACAGGGAAAAAAAAGTAAAACTTTTTGTGAGTCAAATACTAGTTTGATCAGCTGTTCCCCTGTGCTGAGGCTTTTCATTTTTAACTTTCTGGACCATAACAACATCATTACATTGTGCTGCCCAGCTTTCTTCCAGATGTATGAGGACTTGACACTGGTGTTTTGTTTTCAACAGAAGTTTGTGATTCTCACAGAGCTGTCTGAGGCAGGAGTCCTGTTCTTCAGCAAAGCTGCTAAGCGTGGTTCCACCTTCACTAAAATGCTGGCAGTTCAAATGAAGGTGATCAAGTGGCCCTCAGTGTTGCCTCTTGCAGTTTCCCAAGGCCACACTGCTGACATTAGGGTTCCACCTCTTCTCAGTCACCGTGAGATCAGAGCTGAACTTCACCCAGTTTGGGTGCTCACAGAGCTGAGCCCAGAGCCTGTGAGGTGTTCTCAGGTCTGCAGATCCCTGACATGCAGTGAGCTGTAGAAATGCCAGGACTACTGAAAGGTTTTTCCAATAGGAGAAAAACCCTATTTTTTGCAGAGTGACACACAGACTCTTCAGGACTGCAGCTTTGTGTGCACAAATAACAGAGAGAAATAACGCAGTCCTTCGAAGACACTTCCCATGGAGCCTTTCTGGGGAGTCAGATCCAAAGGTTTTGATCTTGCTTCCAACAGCAGAGCCCAGACATTAAAGAGAAAGGATTTTTTAGCAAGGACAACTAAACCAAATAGGAATAAAACTGTCTTTTAGGAAAAAGAAGACAATTATTTTGCCTAACAATGCCTTTCTCTGCCAAAAGCTGAAGCACTCTGGTTTCATTGAAATATCTTTTAGTTGAAAATCAAGAGAGGTGTCAAGAATAAAGCAACCTGTTTGGGCACTTCTGAACTGAAAGTTTGTAGTTTTTCTTACACACAGAGTGGAAACAAAACAGAATGTTTCAAAACACCTGTTTCCCAGGATTTTCATTTGAGAAATTCCAAATTTTAGATACATTTTCCCTAAACTCAACAGGAACAACAGCTGAAATCTTCATTTTTCTACAGGCTGAATTTTCTGCCTTCTGTGTAGCATTCAGAGTGTTCCACCTGCTCAGAAAAGAACAACCATCTTTGGTCTACAACCTCCCTGGACTGGTGTGCTAAGAAGTAATTAAAAACCTGTATTACTGAGCTGCAATTTCCACTCTCCTGGGAGAATGAAAAAAAAATAACCATTAAGGCAGTAACACATCCAGCAGAGTCTCGATAATGCTTTCAAAAGTGCTGTCACATAAGGTAGTTGTAAGGTCTGTGTTGTGTTATGTTATATTAGCTGACTGTTTGTTGTTTGGCAGGCCCTGGCTCAGGAAAACAAACAAACAAAAAAACAAACAAACAAACAAACAAACAAACAAACCAACCCACCAAGTGATGATGTCTTGAAATATGTTAAAATACCAAGACAGACTCAGCAATCCAAAGAGATTTCCAAATTGTACAGCCTCATGGTGGCTTTGTAGTGAGTTCTTGCACATCTTCATCTTGCTCACACAAATAAAGGCAGGCAGCTTGAGGAAACCTTTGCCTCAGTGTACAAAGAAAATGCTAAATATACACACATTTATTAACCCAGCTTGTTTGACCACACCTATGATTTCATGCTACTTGCTGCAAATGTAAAACATATGTAAGGAGAATAAAAAATGTAGAGATTTGTACACCCTGCGTGTTCATACAGCTAATAAAAAGAGATTTGTGGTTCAGCATGATGGTCACACATTTCTATAAAAGAAGTGTAAAGTAGTATAAATTAATTTTTTACAAAATTATAAAGAATAGCCGGTTCTAACATAAAAAGGGGAATGAATACTAAACGACATTTTTGTGGTTGAAATTTTTAAAATTAGGTTTGTTTTTGATTAGGCAGAGAGATTTTGGCAGTATTTACTTATCCCAATGTTCCTGTTTTTATGTGGGCAGGGTAGGTACAATGCACCAGAGCCATGAGCATCCTCTCCTCTAAATTCCTTGATGCTGGCAAGCTTTGCTCATTTGTCAGAGTGCTCTGTGCCCCACTTGCTTTCACAGTAGCTGTGAAATCAGCCTCCAAAGCCTACACCACAGATATTTATGCATGTAAAGGGATGGAATCAAGAGGGAGCTCGCCAGGAGAGGGCTGGCTGTTCCCATCTGGAGGTCGAAATGTGGAGCTTTAGCCTCTCTCTGGCCCACAGGGGACATTCACACCAGTGTAATAAGGTTTCCTATACATCTTGTTAAGCCAGCATTAGACTGAAAAATGCCAGTTTTGTTCCACATATCACCGTCTCCTGAGCCCTAAGCTTGGCCTAAGATCTCATAAAATACTTGCTTCCACCTGTTTCCACCAGTATCCTCTAGAGTTTACCATGAATTTAATTGCCTGCCAGTTTTTATGTCTGCTTAAACTACAAGACCTTTAAATAATTTATATCCTAATTACTGTTCATCATTTTTTAACTAGAAGGCTCAATTCCATTCACACAAAAGAAAATTCATGGGGTTCATTCTGGGGAAACACTTCCAAGGAGCCATATAAAAATAGCCAGTGTGATCATGGTTTTGAAAAATGAACTTAAACTTACTCAAATAAAGTGTCATAAAACATTAATCGTTTCCTTCTGATATGGACCGTATTAATTTTGGCACAGATTCTATTAAATAATTTAATGTGAAGTGTAATACCTCAGATTTCTGGGAGAGGTTGTGTATTGATCATCTCATTCAGGGCTACCATTCTGCTTGCAATTTATATTCTTTTTTCCCAAGCAGCAGGATTAAACCCCAGTGATGTTTCAATCAATCTCTGCTTACACAACCCCAGGCTATCAAATTCATCTAAGATCATTTAGAGCAGAAGCCAGCAATGCCTCTGGGCCACAGCCCAGAATTATTCTTCTCTTTTTGGAAAGGGATTTTCAGTGTTGTTTTTTTTTTCAGGACTACAGTATTTTCAGGAATAAGCAAGTAATGCCTAAAGTTGCTCTATGATTTGTGGCAGGGCA
Source organism: Nicator chloris (assembly GCA_013400495.1). NCBI lineage: Eukaryota > Metazoa > Chordata > Aves > Passeriformes > Pycnonotidae > Nicator > Nicator chloris. Next base: position 4,977 of record WAAE01022235.1, read on the forward strand.
TCTTAGGGAGGGGGGAAATCATTCTAATGGAGTGTTGTAAGTTTCTTGAGTTCAACAAGTTAATAGAAGACACATGTCTGGAACGATTTTAGTGTTAGCATTTTGTCTGAGAAAAATACACAAAGGAAAAAGAGAAGATGAAATTGTAGGACAAGGGTAGACTAAAGGCTTTTTGAAGTTTTACTGTTGCTACCAGGAATAGCTGTAACTCTTTTACAGGTTTCTGCTATTTCTGTTAAGCATATCCTGGCCATTATGTTAAAAAACCTGATTGTGTATCCATGCATGATTGCTTCTCCACGTTTGCCCAACTGGGTCTATTTAAGAGAGTAGGGGCCAAGAATTCCAATGGTCTATGCAACCAGAAGCTCTAAAAAAAAAAAATAATTCCTTGTGAATTTGAAAAATACATGCCTTTATAGACGGAATTAGGTGTTGCAGGAGACATTTGGTTATGAAAATATTTACTTAAGAGAACAAAACTGTTAGAAGTTGACCACTTTAGAAAAAAAAACCAAACAAAAATGACTGCTCAGACATATATTTGTATAACTTAAACGGGTAGTACAACATTTATCAGTAAATTTGGCAATATATGGTTGCCTTTCCTATGTCTGTGTGCTGGATCTGACTCACCAGTGCAGCTCAATGCTGACCTCCAATTCCTTCTTCCCTAGAAACCCTTTGGGCACAACCAATCTGGCCTTCAGGGTCCTGAAATGCCACATTCCTGGTTCAGAACAGGTGCTTACAGCAGCACTGAATGAGAATGTTTGCACAGATGTGTTAATTGAAAATGAAATGAATTAAAATGAAATTAATTAATTAAAATGAAAACAATCACATGTTTGCTGTTGCATGCCCTGCTGTACATGCATTGCATGCTGGTGCCTGTCTGCATGAAGCCACCTAACAAATACCATGTAGGCATGGAGCTGGGGAAAGGAGGATACATGGGTCTTCATTATTTTGGGAACAGACTATTGGCATTTCCTTATGCTCAAAAGATGATGTAGAACTGGAACAGATGGGGGAAAAAAGGCAAAAATCTTCATGTCAATCCACTCAGTTGTGGAATTATAAATTATATAGGAGAGAAAAGATTTCCAGCTGATTTTCTTTTGGAACAAATGTGCTATACTCCACCCCCCCACCCCCAAAAAAAACCCAACAGAGCAAAAAGCCCAGTACTAACAAAGACTGCATATTTAGATTACAAAAGTAATTTCTCAGTTGCCTACATTTAGCTTGTTTTACTTAATACCTCATCACATCCGAGCTTGGCTAGCCTACTTAGGAAGTGTGGTTAAGTTTTTCATCTAATACTGAAAAAAAGATGGCAAAGATTTCTGAGACAATTTTCTGCCCCAGCCTTATCCAAAGGCCGAGCAGGTATTCTCCTTTTTTCCCTTCAGCAGAGGCAACATATGGAAATAATACAGGGCAGATATCACTCCAAGCCTTTTTTTTTTTTTTTCCTCTTTGAAACCTGACTGTTTAGGCACTTAGAAGAATTCCTTGACATAGGTGCTCTCAGCTGCTATGTCCTTGTTGCAGCAGTCAGCTGCTTGCAGCCCAGATGGAGCAAACACAGTGACCCAAATACTCTTTGGCCCAACAGATCGATGTCTCCCCCATCCCCAGACAAAGAATATCATGTCTCTGTGGGTATCTGTAAGGAACCAGCACTGAGCCACCACTGGCAGCTTAATCCAGGGCAGTGTCTGGGCACTGGGTCACACTGAAGTCTTTGAAAGACAGCTGAACGTTTCCCACCTGATTCCAGAGAAACACACGTGTGTCAAAGGCACGATCAGACTCCCACTTCCACATCTTCTGCCCAAACTTGAATGTATTCTACCTGCAGAAGCATGTTTTGCACGATTTCAAGCAGACATTGGGATAACTGGGGCAGTCCTTAAAGCCAAACAAAGAATTTTGTCAATTTGTTTATACTAGTTCATGTATATATATCTTCTGTCTCATCATTCAAATTAACAGGAAATATGTTTATTGTCAGATTGCCTCATATACAAGATTTTTGGTCCCACCATGTTTTTGGTTCAAAATCAGATAAATGTGTTCACTACTGAAGGTGCTGATGTGGATTCATGAAAGGAATGACTATATACAACCTGCTTAGCAATGCTAATATTGCTTTGCCAAATGCTTCATCCCAATAATTTTATATCAACAAGGGAAGTTCAGAGGATGTTGCTGCAATAAATTATTTTTCCTGAGGAAGATTAAAGTCCTCTGACAGTGTCCCATGTGTTGTAATAACTGTGGGCTGTAACAGTTTCATCCTGCTGTGGTATCCCTTGTTGATTTATTACCTAGCTAATGGTCTTTAGAGGGGAGACTTGTTAATAATTTTAATTCTCTCCACACTCAGTTCAACACAGAGAGCCCTAGGTGTACCATCATGTTGTGAACTTTTAACAGCCCAAAAGACTGGCTGAGCAGCAGCTCTCATTAACAAAGAATTAATCAATACCTAAAGGCAGGGATCTTGTTCAAAGAGAGGAGCAACCATTAGGATCCTGACTTGTGTCTCTTGAAGCAACACAGGCTTTCAAAATCCTTTATTAGTATTTTACAGGACATAAGGCTTCACAGCTTTTCCCAGCAGCAACAACAAAAGCCTAAATATCCAGTTAAAAAGACAGAACCCTCTGTTGTTTATAACTCCAAAATGATGTTGTATATGCTGGAAAAAATCAGCTACTTTGTGCTGAATACTGAGTCTTTTTTCGTTTCAGCAGAACTGCTCATGGAACAGTTCATGAGCTGCAGAATAGCAATTTCTGCTAACATTAAAAAACCCCTAACAAATTAAGTATGTGCTTAATGTTTATATTAAAAATAGTGTTGTGTCTTGGGAAAAAATAGGTAATTTATGCAACACAACCATAGAAGATATAAGGGGTTTTTTATTTTCCGTAGGTGAATTGTGTTTAATCACTGACTGAAAACGAGACCATTCACCAGGAAAAGAACTCCATACCTTTTGTACGAGTTACTCAGGCTGATATTCTCAGAAGTGATCATGAATTCAGGGGCCCAGCTGTTACAAGAAACCACTAACAATGGTGTTGCCACGTAAAAAGGGGGGAAATAAATGTACTTGTAACAGTATAGATTTAAGTTTCAAGTTATCTAAAAGTTAATTTTGGTGATATGCCTGAATCTGTCTGGGGTTAGGGCAGAAATTCTATTGCCAGCAAAGAGCACCCAAAGCCAATGAGCATTGATTGGAACAAATTTAGCTTCAATAACTACTCTGGATTACACTGCGAGCTTCAAAATGAAATCCTGCATTTTATCTCAATAGTGGCATTTTCAAGAAAGTTTTGGCTGAAACCCTAAACCCTGAGCCATGTGCACTGAGAGTTGGCAGGAGGCACAAGCACTACCTTGTAAGGTATGTGAACACTCTTATTTAAATTGCTGACTGCTATTAGATACTAAGTAATGAGGATTTAAACATCTATTTTATCAAATACTTCACTGAAGGAAAAGCAGCAGCATAGCATTAAGATGCTCTAATCTCCTCTGCAGGATGAATCAGATTGGAAATATATTTAGGTTGATGAGATAGATGTCTTTATTCCTATGCATTCCAAGTAACGGATACAGAAAATCAAAATGTCTACCAGGATTCCTGAGCATGATCAAAATGATTTTAGTGTGGCAGATTTGTTCTCATTCTAGCCACACTGCTGTTTATAGCATACAGGAAAAAAAAAAAACACAAAAACCTTTGTGCATTTAGTCTGAGAATTTCAGGAAGAACATTGACAGGAAGACACAAGGCTGTGTACATTCTAGGTATAAAGAAAACACAAGAAAATTAAAAAGCACATCTGAAACAAAAAGAAAAAAATCTGATTCTGATCCTTTTCTGCTAGAGAACATACATTTTTTTGCAAAAAAATCTGTGAGTAAAGAATTATTTAGTTTGCAAGTTTTGCTCTACTGTAAAAGTAGGGAGAGACCTATACCCAGTCATCAAAATACCCATCTAACACCAGTTTCTATTTTTTTTCCTTGTCAATCAACCAGATCTAATGAATTTGCAGACTTTTTTCTCTTATTTTGATATAGGAAAAATATATTCCTTTTACACAGGTGAAACTAAAATGAGGACAAAAGTAGAAACTTTAGTAGAAACTAAAGCAGAGGACAAAAAGTAGAACATTTTATTGCTCAAAAGGTATTTCATGATTGTCTGAAGCACTGCAATTCAATCAAACCCACCGATGTTATTGGTATTCCCATCCAGCCTTGATTTAATCAAGCTGATACAGAGCAGTCAAAATCAGGGCCCAGTTCAAGCAGCTTCTTCAACAATAATTTATTTTCCTTGAAGCCAGACATTAGTTTCACACCCTTTGACCCTTCTGATAATGAAAACATTGCCAGCTTGGTACAGTTGTAAAGAACAAATGGATTAAAGCCACAGGATCAGCCTCTTTGTCTATTGCAGACACCTGGGAAGATACACCTCCGAGGGGGACACGAGATTTTGATGCCAACCCTAAATTATGCTGCTGGCAGCCCAGGCTGGGCACCCCTGGCTAGAAAGGACCTTTGCACAATGAGAGATGGGGAACAATCAGAACAGGAGTCACATGTTTTGTTCTGGGAGGAAGTGGATGCACTCAGAGAAATGGTTTTCAGAGATGCCTGAGTGTGGATCCTATTGCTATCTGCCACTGCTTTTAGGAGAATGGAATTGAAATCTTAGGGATACAGGCTGGTGAAACTAAGGGGAAAACTGTAAGTGCCACCACATATGAAGTCTGGTTTCACTGTGGAAGCAGCTAAATACTGAGAGAGGTTCCCTAGAGAGCCTGGGAAATCTCTGTCCTTGGAGATATTCATAACTTGATTAGACAATCTTCTCAGTAAGCAAAGCCAAGTCTAAGCTGACCCTGCTCTGAGAGCAGGGGGATTGCACACAACAATCTCCAGAAGTCCCTCCCAGTTCAAATTATTCTATATTGCTATGATTACGTTGGGTTGTACCCCCAGTTTGATATCTGGCTCTACCACAGATATATGATATCACCAGCACCTTCCTTTCAATCATTGTCTTTACAACTGCAAAGAGTACTACTTTTTCTGTCAGTTTTCTCTCACAAGCTGCATGTTTTTGAAAGCATTGATTTCTCTGGCTTTAAATTTGGGGACTACCAACTACAGTGGGGTTGAAATAATGATATCATCTCCTCTATACTTCTCACAACTTGATTTGGAGCCAACATGAACTATCAAGATAAAAGGATTATAAAAAGTCACTGGGTTTGTATTTGTTCCATTTGATAAGTATCTGTGTCATGTCTAACTTATTTCCATCTTGGTTGTAATATTTGTTTTTAAATAACCACGATCAATGTATAACAAAATTGATACTTCTGCTTCTTAAAACACTATTACTGTATTACATACTCAAATGTTAAACCTTAGATCAAGTGACTTATTCACTATATCCTCCAACTTGCAAAGATGTGTTACATATATGTAATGAATAAACAAGTCCTATGTAATAAATGTAGCCGAGATCTATTAAATATCATTAATGGTTACCTAAGAAAAAGCAGTGTAATCCAGTAAAGAGCATATAAACTGAGGTGAAACTCACATTCTATTGTGGCCTTTTGTCATATTTTCCTGGGTAACCTTGTCATGCTAACCAGTCCCACATTCACAAGGCTTCCTAGTAAATTTTAGCCCTCCCTTCAAAACTTTTATCTGTTAATTGTTACACAAATAAGATTAGGCATAAGGTGTCAGAATGTATATAAAACATGAAGATTATGTCAGTCTGCAACATCATGTCACATCCAAAAAGGACAACAGGAATGCTTCCCTTCTCACCTCCTTCTTTCTCTTGTTCAGAAAAAAAAACTCCCACCAAACTATTAGGAAATATGCTTTCATTTCATTGTGCATCAAAAGTGACAAAAGTAGATTCAAGGAGGAAGGAGCAAGGGAAGACAAGAAGTGAAAGAACAACTGATTGAGTACAGGACCTCTAGAAACATACAATAGAAGCAATGAGTAGCTTAAAATTTATAATATCAACTGAGTTTATGCTCTCCATCTTCATGAAATATTTTTGGGAAGATTGTGACATTGTAATAATACTTCTCTATTTACCTGATCTAAAATTCACTACAGTTAATGGAAATAATTCTATTAATAGGGATAACATGACTGATGTGGGAGGTAGTTTTGGCTCTATGGATTGAACTCAAGGAAATCTCCACAAACAGCAAAATTTATTTAAAAATGATTGAAAGGTTAGGCTCTAATGATCATTTATTACATTGTTGTGTCCCTGCAGAGGAAGTAAAAATAAATACCTCTAATATCTACTAATATACAGTATTTTTTCATGGAGATGAATGTGTAATGCTGCGTGTCATGCTTTATTCTATGCTTGTTGAACTCTCTGGTTTTTGAGTGAATATTGTGTAGCTTGGATTCAGCAGGGCTTTTGACACTGTCTCTCACAACAGCCTCATAGGCAAGCTCAGAAAGCATGGACTGGAGGGGTGGACAGCGAGGTGGATTGAGAAATGGCTGAACAGCAGAACCCAGAGGTTTGTAATCAGTGGCACAGCACCGAGCTGGAGGCCTGTGCCTGGTGGTGTCCTCCAAGGTTCAACACCGGGCCCAGTACTGTTTAAATTCTCCATCAGTGACCTGGACAAGGGGACAGGAGCCTCCTCAGTGAGCTCACCTGGGGACACAAAGCTGGGAGGAGTGGCCAGTACCCCAGACAGCTGTGCAGCCCTCCAGAGGGACACTGACAGCCTGGAGAGATGGGCAGAGGTCTGGCTGAAATTCAACAAAGGGAAATGCAGGGTCCTGCACCTCATGCACCACTACAGGCTGAGGGCTGACCTGCTGGAAAGCAGCTCCGTGGAGGAGGACCTGAGCATCCCCATGGACAACAAACTGTCCAAGAGCCAGCAGTGCCCTGTGGGCAAGAAGCCAAAGGTGTCCTGTGGGGCATTAGGGACAGCATTGCCAGCAGGTCGAGGTTGGTGACCCTGCCCCTCTACCCAGCCCTGGGGAGGCCCATCTGGAGTGCTGTGCCCTGCTCTGGGCTCCTCAGCACAGGAGAGACACGGAGCCCCTGGACAGATCCCGTGGGGGGTAACAGAGGTGAGGAAGGGATGGAGCAGCTCTGATGAGGATGGGCTGAGGGAGCTGGGCCTGCTCAGCCTCCAGAGGAGACGGCTGAGAGGGGGCCCTGGCAGTGTCTGGCAGTGTCTGCAGGGAGGGTCACAGGATGGAGCAGGCTCTGCTCAGGGCCAGGCAGTGAGAGGAGAGGCAATGGGCACAAACTGATGCTCGGGACGCCCCACCTGAGTATGAGGAAGAACTTCTTTACGATGAGGATGGCCATGAGTGGGAACAGATTGCTCCAAAGGTTGTGGAGTCTCTCTCACTGGAGATACTCAAGAACCACTGGGATGCAATCCTGTGCCATGTGCTCTGGGATGACCCTGCTTGAGCAGGGAGGTTGGACCACATGAACCACTGTGGCCCCTCCCAATCCTATCCATTCTATGATTATATAAATCATGCTAAGAATCAGAAAGACCTTGTGCCAATAAAGCTCAATTCTGTAAAGTACACCTCTAACATTTCCAAATGAAATATTCATTAGAATTCAACATCTAAAAAAATTAGAAGAGTAATATTGACTAGCTGCAATTGAGCACTAATTGCTTATCACAGTGTGGTGGGTGATTTTGTTATATACGTGATTGCATTTATATAACATCCTGCAGCCCTACTGTTCTGTAATGAAGAGTCTGATTTTCTGGGGAAATCATATCAAATAATTTATAGCTTAATAATATGAAAAAACAATGCATTGATCACTTTAAAATCACAGCAGATTTATCCCCTATGACTAATGGTGTATTCTGATGTTCTTCCAGTTTTACATCCCTCTGCAGAGCTTCCATGAATTTTTAATTCCCTTCAAATGCAGTCATGCCAGAATCACTTTTCATCACCATGTTCACTCAGCTGAATTCCAATGATCTCCACAAAGCAGAGTATCAAAATATATTTCTGAGATTGTTTGCTTCACAAATTATGAGCTATAAAAAATGAACATTAAGTTTCATTACCCCACCTACTCTTCTCGAAGGGTTTTCAAACAAACTCTGATTGTTCCAGGTGCTTGAATGTATATCAAGGTGGGAAAATAAAAGCACTTTCAATACCAAAACAGATCCTTTGGAAAAATTCTTTCCATAAACCTGACAATTTTTAATAAGTTCTTTCATTGTAGACGTATTTCACTAAAATTGCAGAGAGCAATGTTTCTATATATAATGTGATTTTTTCTCTTTGATGAACCTTATGTTTTGCTGCTTGGGACCTCCCATTTATTACTTAGCTATGGCATTTTCTCTTCCCAATTTTTCTTGCATTTTATCACTGTAGTATATTTATATTTTATGTTAATGAATCATGTCCATAAAATTTCTTTTCTATTTTGAGATAAACTTCAGTGTTGTTTTCCTCACTGTTGCATTGCTTATTCCTGCTTCATGAAGGAGAGAAATGCAAAAACAATACAATTCTAGTTTCTGTTTGCTGTATTGTAAAATCAATAATTAAAAATAAAATTAATTTTCAAATTTTTTCATATTGTTACATTGTTTTCTTAAGTATTTTACATTGGAAATTAAGTATTTAAGTTTTAAAAATCTAGATTTTTAAAAAATTTTGAAAGTCTTTGTAATGTATTTTTCTAATATCTGTATTTTCTATAAATATTTATTCTAGTGCTAGAAAAAAGCTCACATTAAATAGTGGAAAGTATATATTACATATGTTGCATATTTTACTTTGCAGAAAACGTATGAGAGATATCTAGCCATTATGATTATTCTTCTATCACCATGTTAAAACCACCTAAACCTGTAATTTCTCACTTTGAGTGGCCCAAATTTACCTTTGACTATAAGACAATGTGTGGTAGTTACCTTCATAAGTAAAAATTCATTATCAGCTCTTGGTACTATTTTTACAAACAGTAAAGCTGAGAAGATGTAGCATAATTCTACTGAGCCATATAAGACAGTTGGTGAAGACCTAAATATTTGAGAGGGACCAGAAAAAAAAATTGAGAATATCAAAGAAAATAAATCATCAACAAACTCTTGCCTTCATTGAGGAAGATCTGCAGGAGCTGAGGGCACATGACTTCACTGAACCCAGGAGAGTTACCTGCAAGTTCATGATTCTCCTGGTGGCAAGGCAAGTAGAGTATTCCTTCCATGCTGGCTCACCACAGCTGACCAGCACGGGATATTGGAGCAATTCACCCCATTTCCTCCTCTCTGGGCTGCAAATTAGACCTTGTACACATCCAAGTGAGTACTAAAGGTAAGCAATAGAGCAAAATTTATAGGCAGACAGTGCAGTATATCAAACATTTATATTGCAAGGCAGCCTGCTTTCAAGGTAGCATGCTTTCATCAAGAGATGAAAAATCCTCCCTTTTTTTTTTAAACTTTTTAATTTGTCCCTTTAAGTTCCTCTGTTTCTTGGTTGTCTACAGAAATGACCAGCTAATGATATTCCCTGCATCAAGAATACACAAAAGTAAAACACTACTATCTACTGAATTATGCCATATATGAGCTCAAAACCAGAAGCAAATCCCAACAGTTCTTCAACTTCATCATTTCCTGAGACAGTTTTATTAGAGCTACAGCTAATAAACAAATTTTTCAATATGGGGCAGTGGACCCTGAGAGTATGGTCTGACCAGATGGGTACAAGGATGCAGACAAATAAATAATTAAAGCTAAATGAGGCTTCACAGCTTCTGCAGGAAATGAGTGACAGATCTCATGCTCAGAGCATTAACATGACATGAATTCAAAAGGCCTGAAATTTATGTGGACCATTAACACGGCACACATGTGCACAAACACATGCAATTTCTTAATCAGTCCTGGCTCTGTTTTCATGTACCAGCCCTAGGTCAGAAAGGGTGAATGCTTCCAATCAATATCCAGTTGTTAGAGTAACAGCCATGTCCGTTCTGGATGGCTGAGCGGGTGAAAACATGTTTGTTCTACTTAATGTGACACAGTCCCGTCAAATTAACAACCACGGGAGCAGAAGCAGCCTTGCTTAATGGGCTGAAGTCAGTTCCACAGAGAGTTATTGCCAACACTGAACCAATAGATCTGAAACCTCATTACTGAAGGTTTATTTGCTGATAATAACTGAAGGCACACTTTGTGTACATAGGTGTTGTCTGATTTTAAAGATACAGCGTGCTCCAGTACTTGGTAGACAGACTGTCTTTAAATTGACATAACCTCCAGATAATATCTGTGTATTATGTGAGTAGTAGAGTTATTTAGACAAGCCCTCCTGTTCAGTTAAACTACAATAGCTACTAACCTTGTAAATGCAAAGAATTTCCTTTTTCTACTGTGAGTCAACGATAACAGTACAGGATATGGAAGAAAGCTGAACCCCAATATACAAGCTGTAACCAAGGTCTGAACCACAAACTTTAGGTCCCTTTTGTATTGCTAGAATAGAGTAACTGATAGTGGTTAAAATTCAGCTTCAGTCTGGGGCAACTTATTGCCACAGGCATGAAGAACTCCTTGCCATACTGGTACTTGGATTGACAGATCCTCTTCCCTTTTCCATTACTGAGAGAATGATGTCTAGAGGTAAAAATAAGAAAGTTAACCACGAACATTCAAAAAAAAGCCTTTTAATCAGAAATGGCTGAAATTTGTCTTACTTGATGGTGATAGCACATGGTGGTCAGCTATGAGAGATGCAGGGATACAGCCCAGGCCATTCTGCTACACAGAAGGGAGAGTAAGAAAGACAGAGATGCAGAGCTGGGTTTACTCTTCCTTTGGGAATGGAAAAGTGAAGATGGCAAATGACATTTGTGGGGGAATCTTTTTCTTTCCAAAGGGGCACCATGGCTAGCTTAGCTTTCCAGAGCTCTCAGCGTTTTCTTTTCCTCAGCTATCTGCTGCCACTGTCAAATGGTTACTTTGCCTTCACATAGAACCAGCCCTGAGCATTCCCATGTGCAAAGGATAATTTTACATAGCTCGTAGCCTTGACCATTCCTGGTTGATTTCCACTGGGAAATCAATATTCAGCAGATTGCAAGATTAATTCCCTGCCACATTTCAAAAAACACACTGTAAACTAAAGAAAGGCTTAGAAATTCATATGGGAAATTTTAATGTCAGTGTAATTCCACCTGATATTGCTCTCTGTAGTTTTCATTTTTGCTTCTAAATATTGTAGATTAAATTAGTAATCCGACACTAAAAAAGCAATCAAAATGAAACAGAATAATTAGTTTCTGAGAAGATCTAATAAAGGAAAATGTTAGGTCCATATATTAAATTCTCCCTTAAGTAGGTTTGAAGAAAGTGTTTCATCAAAATTATTCAATAGACCATCTGAATTATTCCATAGAAAATGTTATTTTCAGTTATTTTTATTGTTATTATTCTACCTAAAAAGTCTACTTACTACCAACAGCTCAAAATTTTGAGTGAAAAAAAAAACAAACCCTTAGACACTGGAAAAGAGAAATGTTTTGGCTACAGCTAAACATTCTTCAATCAGGAGATGTTGCCACCTAAGAATGATAGGATTTGGAATGCAGATGCTTTTTTTGTGAGGTAGTGAGGAGGATGAGACAGAAAGACACAGATCACATGCACTTAGTAGTCTCTGCATTTAGGAAGAGTAGAGGTGTGACCAAAGGGCCTGTAAGACATCTATGGTTATTCCCATTTCTTTATATATTGGAAAAAAACTGCTAAAATGTTGCAGTTCTGCCACGTATGCTAAAGCAGGTATATTTTTGAAATCTCAAAAAAATTCGTGAAAGAAGTCTAAGATGTGAGAAAGTGTGGGAAGGTTGAACCTACCAGTGTCTCAGAAATACAGCTTGTATTTCCACTATGTGATTTGTATAGAATACAGTTTTCTAAAATAAAACAAAATAATCAATTTAATCAATCAAACAGTCAAAGCTTTGGCAGCATCTGTAATTTACAATAGTCAATGAAGGAAAGCAAATAAAGCTTTATTTATGAGATAATTATTCTAACATTTGGCAGAACTCTCTAAGGATTTTTTCCTTCAATTTTTGCTGCTAAAGATCTCTATACCTCCTAAATCCAAATTTAATCATCCCTCTGCTTGCCAGACCTTGGTAAACGTACTTGCATCTGTTTTATTAATTTATATTTACCTTTGAGTTTTTCAGCAACACCCTTCCACACGTTATCTTCTGGGGAGCTATCAATACTGCCCACTGCATTCAGAGAGAAATCAGATAGGAGAGAAAAAGGGAAAAGAAAGAAGAAGGAAAAAAACCACGCTAATTTCTCTGATTTGGGAGTTGACTGCATGAACATATGGAGGTGGGCACAGTCTGTATCTGTTTCAGAGGGCTTTCGTGGCTGAAGTGTAATCCACATCCAACAATTTGCTGCTTTATATGTCTCACGCTAAATTTTCAATTCTTCAGGAATTTAAGGAAATTTGAGATTTAGGAAGGGGAACATGTCAAAATTACTTCGGGTGAGATCCTGGCCTCACAAACCCAGTCATGTTTTGGTACTGATTTAGGCAGAAAGAGACTCTCATCTCTGTTTTGCTCTGCCATTTTCTCTCATTGTAGCCTCAGCTTCCTGCCTTGCCATACATCATAGCAACAACAGCCTGTGACCAGAAACAGCCAAAATAAATTCAGTTCCAAAGAGTCTAGCCAATAAGTAAAAAATAACTCATTGGGATTTCATGAGAAAACCAAATGATGAATTGCAAAGCATTATGAAATGGGAGGGTGTCTCTTCTGGAGGCAAGGAGAAAAAAGCCTGCTATTCTGTGACAGGTGTCAGTCAAAAACCAGGACTTGTTTAAGAGATGACACATACTTGGATACCTCTGCCTGGTAATAAAATCCTCTAAATCTGTCAGCACCAACAACTCGGCTGCGAAAACGCAGAATCACAATCTTCTTAAAAAAGAAGGCAGGGGGAAGAGTATAAGACAAGCATTTGTAGGATAAGGGAATAAAAACCGTAAAATTTATTTGCATGGATAGTCAGTAGTTTTACGTGTTTTCCTTTTTAGCTTAGTAAAATATTTTTTATGAGTTATCTAAAATGACATATTCATTCTAAGACATTTAGCATTACAAAGAGTGTTGCCAACAGGTCAAAGGAGGTGATTCCTTCCTGCTGCTCAGCACTAATGGGACACAACTGGAGTGCTGGCTCCATTTCTGGGCTCTCCAATACAAAAGAGATGTGGATACAACTGGTGCAAAACCTGTGAAGGGCCACAAACGTGACTGAGGGATTGAAGCCTCTGTCACATGGGGAAAGCTGAGAGAAGCTGCGTTTTCTAGGCTGGGGAAGGTTCTTGGATATCTCATCAATAGATGAAGTGTTGGGTGGTAGGGAGGGGAGGAGAGATGGAGCCAGATACTTCTTGGTAGTGCCCAGGTGTCCCCCAAGGTGACTTCATGATTCTTGCACTCCCAGTCATCTGTTCTACTTATGCTGGATATTGAACTCTGTGCCTTTAAAACTAGATCTGAGAGGACAGAGGAGGGGGAAGGAGAAGCAGTGGAATGTCTGAGGCAGCTGGATTCAAAAGCAGAGATAAGAGCTTCAGCATCCTCTCTCTCTCAGGGACTGTGTTGTCTGCAGCACAGACAGGGAGCGGGAGAGCTCCTTTGCTTTTAGTTAGTTTTTTTAGCTAACTGAGGGAGACAAGTTCCCTGGACTGTGGTTTTTCTTTTTCCTGGAACTGTTCAGCCCTGTTCTGGAACAAAAACCCAGAAAACCACCAGGAACTTACAGCTGTGGCCCACCAGGGCCCAGGATGCTGCATTTTCCAGCTCAGGAGGGACTGATGAGAGACTGAGCGAGCCGAGCTGCACCCCACAACAAGGATTTTCTGAATTTGCCATCTCTTCAGAACAGCGAGGAGTTCCACTGTTTAATTCATTACTCATTTTTCCATGTTTGTGAGTGCTTTGCTTGTTAATTAAACAGGTTTTTTCCACTTTTCTCCAAGGAGATTTATGTCTCCCAAACTGGTGGGAAGAGGGGCCGCTCGAATTTGCTTTCTAGAGGGACCCCTTCAGAGGTCTCTTCCCAAATTTGCACTGAACCAGGACATCAGGCATGAGAGAAGAGGCAATGGAAAGAAATAAAACCACAGGAAATGCAATACAATGAAGTAAAAACCTGATTACTCTAAGAGTGGTCGAAGAGTGCAACAGGTTCCTCTAGAAGATCGTGGAGCCTTCAGTGCTGGTGATATTAAAATCCAACTGAAGAAGTTTCTGCTGTAGAACCAGCTGACCTAGATGATCTCCAGCAGTCTTTTCCAAAACAACATTCTGTGACTCTGTGATTCTGTAGGCTGAGTTTACAAGCACCTTTATGTACAATTGCTCTTGCAGGGAGGAGGCTCAGGCTCCCTAACATCACAGACCACACTCTGCTCAACCATGTCCTGAATTTAGATGAATCTGGGTCCAGAATCTCTCACCACATGTAAGAAGCTGTCTGCTCTTTAACTGAGTGTAGGGGATATTAAAGGAGCACACAAGAAAGTTGGATTCAGTAAAATGGGCAGGAGTTATTCACAGAGGAACATCACTGACACATTTCCAAAAGTAAGCATCACCCTAGAAGACCTAGGAGGCACATTAACAAATTTAATTTCATTTTAATACAGAAAAGATCTGCCACTGATTTTTATTTACAATGTATCAGATTATAATTTCTAGTTATTTGTTTCTATTTGTTTCTAGTTATCTATATCTTTCTAAAGGCTGGCTTCCCTCTTGGCTGCTTCATAACAAAATAGGGTTATAAATATCACAGCTGTTTAGTGCAGAGAGCACAGGTGTGTATGGGTTTCAGCAGTCATGCAGGACAATTTTTTGGCCCATAATATGTGAGTTCACTGAATGCTGGCAGCAGATTGAAAGCAGAAATGATGGCTGTACATGTGTACAAGAGGGTACTCAGAACAGACATCTGCCATGCTTATACAGATGTAGAGCATCAGAGGAAAACAATGAAATGTGTCTTAGGACATCCGTGCTTAAGAAAAGGAGCTCTTAAGAACCCCATCTAGAGCTCTGGATGTAAAGAGTTTTCTGAAAAAAACCCTCTCTTTGTCTTCCCCAGCATCACAACTTATCCCTAGGAGAGGTGAAACACGAGGGCTGTAACCAAGCAACAATACATAATCTTTGAGACTCCCTCTCTCCTCAAAGCAGAACAGCCTCATCCCACCCCTCCATCCTTTTTTCATCAATGTAGGCAACATAGAGCACAGCTTGGACACAAACAAACAAAAGCCTTTGTGTTTCACTGTTCCTCCACAATAAATAAGATTTATGAATAGATTAAGCTCTTTAAATCCTCCTTTCATCTGAATATGATGCAATGCTGACAAGCAAACTGCTAGAAAACACAGATTGCTCAGACTGAAAGCACATTAGACAGTCACAGACAAAACTTCTGTTGCAGAATCATGTATGATTCCCCTGTACAGTAAACCTAGACCTGTACAATTAATTGAGTTGCTGGTTTGCTAACAAGAAATAAGTCTTAATAAATAAAAATAAAGATATGAGATTCTCAAATGATAAACAAAGTCCTCACACACTTAAACTTTGAGTCACAGATTTAAAGTCATTAATTAATTGAAACTACAAGACATAATAATAAGTCCTTGGAAAAGTCAGGTAAAACATTCAAATAGTTGGGGGAGTTTATATTTATTTTCCCATAAGTAAAAAGCTTCTATTTACTTTGCAAATAATTTTTACTTTCAGTGGAAGAAGAGAAGGGAGGAAAGCTTCACTTAATATTAATTTTCCTAATAACTAGCTTTATTTATAACATGCTGACTTCCACATGGATGCACTACAGCAACAGCTTCCAAAGAAGGGCATTCCTACAACTAAATAAATGAATTCAGCTAAAAAAAAAGCTGTATCCATTAGGTAGCTCACACCTTTTCCACTCAATTGCTGAAACATTTAAGTAACGTTGACATTCATGCTATATAATAAAGTGAGAAAGGATATAATTTCTAACTGATTGCAGCCTGCACTATATTTGACTTAACAGTTTGCCTTAATAACATTATCAATTACAGAGTGGCATTTTCCTTCTCCCACAGTCTACTTGTAAGTGACACTGTACATCACAAGATATTCAGTGGGCATTTATAACAGAAACATAAAAACCCACTTAAAATGAATGCGTTAATCTCAGGGTTTCAGTACAGCCAAATAAATGTTGTTAGGAGAAACTCTAGCACGAAAGGCATTTCTTTCTTAAATTCTCTCCCAAAGGACAGACACAACTTTTAACTGAAAGAGAGCAGAATCAATGTGATGAATGACAGGCCAACAACTTAATTTAACTAGAGATGTACATTTGTTATTGTCAGATTTGCAGCTTCACCAAAGTCACATCCAACCCACACGTTATCTCAGATAATCACTTGCAAGATGTCTCAGGTGAAATATGTCATAACCATCAGAGACAAGATAAAATGACAACTCATGTTTACTGTTCTAAGGTTTTGCACTGCAGATTCCATGGGACGTAACCTGCTTGTATTGTGCTGCAGTCAAATTAAATTTTATGAAAACTATGTGGCAAGCTGCTGGTATATGGCAGGTCTCTGTGATTAGATGTATTCTACCCTGGTATAGCCTCTTTTTCTTTTGCAGTTGCCTTTTGTAACATTTGGCAATCAGGAAATGATTCACGGTGAGTAACTCGACAAATTTAGGCAATGGATACAGAACCTACACAAGAGCACAAGAATCTGTCTTTTGGGAACACACAGGAGCACTGGTGCATAAATACATCTTTTTGCAGAAAATTTGTTTACAGACATGTAAGTGTGCTCACTCTTTGAAGGTGCAGACTGTTTGGAGCAATTTTGCTATGATGACCTGAAAGTACCACACTGAAAAAGAAACAATTTCTGAGATTATTAGGGGTAACTCCATCTAGTCATCAAAAGAAATCATTCCTATTCCCCAGGTAGATGTGCATGACTTGAGAATTCAGACAAGGCTTTAACAACCCGTGCAGCTTTACCTGGACAGATGTTGAAGTCAAATGGGTGCTAGCTCTGAACTGGCTGTTCTAAACACACACTGCAATGTGGTTGGGGAAGTGCTGAACCCAAAATACCCCACAGCTCTATGTAAATAAGTGATTAGCCCAAGTTTGGTTGTGTGCATGGTATCAGTATGCAACTCAGTCATCTGAAATTGTTGGTTGTCATGTAAGCATGCTCTCAGAATTAGTCAGGGGAACACAAGTGCTTTTTGAGAATAAAGGGGGTAGAGAATGTGAGTAACTTTTCACACTTCCTTATGAGGTTGATTTTGGATGGTGGAATAAAACTTAAATAGAAGGCAAAATTTTTGTGGTTCTCCCTGCCTTTCCTGCCTCACACAGTCTGTGGGAGACTCATTCATTGACTCATTCCCTAGGAATTTAAAGTTCTTTCGCATGACTAGTGTATCAGAAAAGGTCACTAGTGCAATTAATATCCATTAATGTCATTATTCTTACAAAGGGCTACACAAAATAATCAGAGAACACTGTAAGAAGTGATCTTTGGTCCCAAATATTATTTTTAGCTACGTATGTGCATGAACTCTCAATCTGTGTCTGGTAACTGCAGCAGAAGCTTATTAAAATGATTTGGGATTCTGAAGGTCTTACCTGCTTGAACTCAATCATCAGTGGATGCTTTTGCATTTTAGTTTGCAAGTTTACCAACCACAACCACATTCATCTACATTATCTTTTCTATAAGCAAGAATGATAGACAGTGGGTGCAGTCTAAATAAGCTTTCAGGCTGTTAAGGATTGGCCTGATGTTGTTGTTGTTCACCAGAAAAGGGCAGACCAGCTTGACAACCACTTATGTCAGCTCTCACACATCAGAAAAGAAATAAATACCCTAAAGATAGGAACAAGAGGGCCTTAGCACTACTTATTGGTCCAAGCATGGGGAGGAAAAAACCTGTGGAGAGGGACTGATGGAGAGAGGACTGGAAGAAGGGAATGGCTCTTGGAATAAAATAGAAAATCATCCTCAGCTTGTTAATATTCTACACCATCTTCTTTTCTTTGCTTACAAACGTACCTGTTGGACCAAGTCCAGAGGGATGGATCCCCTCTCCCACGAAGACAAGCTGAGAGAGTTGGGATTGTTCAGCCTCAAGAAGAGAGGACTCTGGGCAGAGCTTAGAATGCCTTTCAGCACCTGAAAGGGTACAAGAGAGCCGGAGAGAGACTTCTCTCAAGGGCACAGGACAAGGGGGAATGGCTTCAAACTGAAAAGAGGGAGGTTTAGGTTAGAAGTAAGAAATCCTCCCTGTAAGGGTCATGAGGGCCTGGCACACTTTAGAAGTTGTGGATGCCCCATCCCTGGAAGTGTTCAAGGCCAGGCTGGACTAGAGCAGCCTGGGATAGTGGACAGTGTCCCTGTCCATGTCAGTGGGGGTTGGAGCTAGATGATCTCTAAGATCTCTCCCACCCTAAACTATTCTATAATTCTACAATTCATCTCAAAAGTATACAGACAACTAATATGTATACTTTTAAAGCATAACATATGGTACAGATTTTCCCAAAAAGATGTAACAGTGACATGAAAAAAAGATGACTAAATGTTTTGGGACTCGAATCACCAGATGCTGCCTGCAGAAATCAAGAAATGTGAAAATTCAGAAGCAATACATGCATTTTGTCACTCTGACACAAGATCTTACCCTTTTTTGGGACACTATATGAAAAATAACACACTATATTAGGTCACACTTGGTTCTAGTGAAGAGGCTATATACAGAGAATGGGGGTGTGCCTGTCACTGCCTATACACCCTATCTAGAGGGCACCAAAAGCTTCTTGCCACCTCAGGCGGCTTGCCACCGTGGCTGTTGAATATCAGTCCTCCCTGGATTCCCCAGAACTTTTGAATGTCACTAGGAAAAAGAGCCAAGAACAAAAAGACCAGTGCTAATTCACCCCATCCTACCATAAACTGGAGTGACTGGCTCAGCTAAGACTTGCAGCCACACCAAGACTACGGGGTGGAGGCTCAGGCATTTTCCCAGTTTGAGAACACAGATTCCAATTTAAATGAGGAGAGCTCCTCACAGGACTGGCAGTGTGCACCTTTCTGCCCTGGTATATCAGTCCTCCATTTTCATGTAGAAGTAATAAACATATCAATCCATACTCATGTATGTTCTCAATTACTAGCTGAATAAAGCCAGGAAAAGCCACTTGACTACACAGTCATAATTCTCCAAGAAAAATAAGAATTAATGTGATTTTGCGAGTAGGGTATTGACTCAAGCATCTATTCTTTTTGGCCTGGTCAGTGGCCTGTCTTCTATCTTTAGATTATTTCCTTCCTCTCAGCCTCAACTTTTTCTGTAAAATTAAACAATTATTTTGCCTCTTTTTGTAAAATACTCCAAAACCTATACATGAAAAATGTTTTCTAAAATCCAAGTTTTCATTTTAATTAAATTATAATTACTGTCTTTACTAAGCTATTTCAGAGGATATTTTTAAATGTGAATTAATGCCAATGCTTAATTATTTATTTTAGCCAATATAAGTTCTCAAATGGATTTCTTTTTTCTTCCCATAGTAAAGAAGATTTCTTGCCTGCATCTGTCAGATGCACAGATAAAAAGTTCTATCATTTTAATTTTCAGGATAATGAAACTACACAATCATTAACTAACTGACAAATTTTTGGGAATTGAAAACTGTGAAGCATTTTTCTGTGTAACAGCAGGCTAAATAGAGCCATGATCTCAACTGGGAGCTTCATTCAGTTCGTTAAACAGTAATTAATTACATACATAACAGTTAATTTAATATTCTATATGGTTGTTGGTGAGAGTGTGTAGTTCAGATTATCTACTTTGTGCACTCCTGAGGTAGATATTGTTGTTCTTGGCTATGAAATTTTAGCATGAGTATAATGATGCTATTTTGGGAAGAAAACGTATTTTTAATCCCCTTGAATTAAAATCCAGTATTTCTTGGCCAATATAATCCAATAGGATCAAACAGATGAACAAACAAACAAACAAACAAATGTTAAGAAAGACCAAAGGAAATGGGATGTGAAACCAGGAATGTCCTGAAACAAATCACATGGTTTGACCTTATTACAAACCTTATACAGCAATTTTGAAAAAGCCCCAATTCTGCAAATGCTTGTTTATGTGTAACACTCTGAATACATGGGTAGTTTCACTCCTTTAGGACCCCAGCAACAAAAATGGAGATTGAAATGAAATACCTGTAAGTTAAATCCTGGCTGTCCCCTGAAATCTCTGTGCATTGCCATTCTGAAACCCATCATTACAACCAGGAGCACAGGCAGTGCTTGCAAAACTGGTGCTTTCAGTTTTTCTTTTTCAGAGAAACTACAAAATTATTTAGTTCTCTGTCATAAGTTAGACAAGGTAAGAGAGATCTGAACTTTAAGTATACCTTGGAACTGTATGAAGAACTCTTAAAAGGAGATGTATTTTCACATCAATAAAGCAGAGACAGAAAATGAAAATCATTCATGACATACCCACATGTATTTTGACTTATGTGGAATGACTGCTATGCTGCTCAAAAATGTAACAAATTCTGCAAGACAATGAAATCCTGATTCATAAATCCTCATTCTGAACCTCACTAGGTGAGATTATGGCAGATCATGGTTGATTGTTCATCAGTTGTTTGGAACTGATGGGCTGGCTAATCAAGAGCCAGTTTATGATTCATGAAAGGTAAACATATTTTTAGTAGTACATTTTTTATCTACTCCTTCCCTCCTCCAGAAATGGGATAGATGCTCATTATTTGGTATTGTCTTCTATTTCTCCATTTTGGAAGAAGGTGGTCACCTGAGGGGAAAAAAAGTTTTTAAGTTAGCAATTCTGTACCACTAATAACAGATTCTTACATGCTGTATATAAAATTTATTCTGTCTATAGAATAATGTGCACAATGAGAATAATTTACAAATAATAAACAACTCTTGTAGTTAGTATCTATATGAGTTAGTACTATCTAACAGTAGTTAGTATCTATCTTGTAGTTAGTATCTATATGTGATGACTTCTAGAAGGAGATGGTTCACAGGAGATTAAATCAATTCAGAAAAGCTACATTTAAAAAGTAACAGGCTAAGATGACAATAATTCAAACAGATGTACTTGAAACTAACATTCAGAGCAAAAATACCAGGTCAAGTGCTGCAATGATTGCCTTAAATGCTCTTTCTAAGGCCAAATCTGCTGCTAATGATCATCAGTCGAAGAAATTAGAGGAACAATATAAACCCAAAATATACATAGTGAAAATCCATCCAGGAGCTTTTCAAGGAATGCAGAGGAACACTGCTGAACTGCTGTGATGATATATTATTAATTACTCAAGCTTAGGACCTAGATCACCCTGAAACAATCAGCTGTCAAAAGTGGAGAAATGCAGCAGTGTTCTGCTGCTCATATTTCTCTCCCAAATTGCATGAAGTTTTCTCAACGTAATAACAACTACAAAAAAAACCAAACCAAAATGTGTTTTGCTGAAGTACAAAGAAGTAATAGAGTTTTGAAAGTTCTTGTAGTTCTTCGATAAAGAGTGGAAAACGTTTTTCCTTCTTCTATCAGACGTGTTCCAACAGAGAAGTCGCGCACTCAAAACGTCACGTGTGTGACCCTTAAAACGACGTGAGGGAATGTGCCATTTTTCCTTATTGCACCAGCACCCACGACTTTGGATAGTGGGGAACACAAGCACGGTGGCAACAACATGTCTTGGAGAACACAAAAGCAGGGAAGAGCTGTGCAGGCACTGCCCAGAGCAGTCGCACGCGGCAGGAAGAGCTGCAGCAGGGAAGGCAGAACCACGGCTGCTCACAGGCAGAGCGCTGGTGTGCTCATGGCATTCTGTTATTTGGGTCACCTGCCAAGAGCATGAATAACCTGTAAGGCCAACACCATTGAAACATTTCTTGGAAAGGGTTGCTGTGGTTTGCTGCAGTGAGCCAAGTTTAGACTGTGCTGCGTTTGTGAGCACATGTGTTGTAGTAATCTTTCGGGGTAATGCATTGGCAGCAGTGGGAGACATTTTATTTTTACAATTGCTTGTGCAGTAGAAGCATATTCGTCTGCACTTAAACACACTTTATGGTTATTCACATTAGAGGCAAATTTTCAAAGAGCTGCTAAGGTTTTTGGCCAGGTACACCACTGCTTTTATTGAGAACTGCGTGTGTTAAACTGAGCAATATGCTTTGAGAAACAAACACATGCTTTCTTCCTCTGAACACTCAGGAACTCAGGATTTTTTTCCCCTGGATTGTTAAGGCAGTTATTATGACCGACAGTTTGAAAGGTGTGCTGGGAGAATTTGGATTCTCTGGCACAGCTGAGGAAAGCTCAGTGCCACCTGAGGATCATCTCCAGCCAGGGAAATGCTCCTGTGGTGAGGCACAGAGGCGTTTGGCATCACTCCAGCAGTGCAAAAGCAGAAGGGTCCAATTGTAGTGGTCAAAAATATGTTTTAGACTAACATGATATCCTTTCCCCTTTTCTGTCTCCACATATCCTCACTCCCTTAAAAAAAAAAGGTCAGATTTTTGTTTCAGAGTACGGTTGTTTATAATTTTTATGCCTGAGAAGAGGTCTAGGCTTATATTAAAATGTCCTTTTCCAAGCTGGATAGCCCACCACCAACAAAACAGGAGTGTATATTTCATGTGTGCTCTTCGGTGCTCCCATTGGCTTCAGTCCTGCAGAAACCCTGTCAACTCCAATATCCCCTCATGTCACAAAGGGAGAGCCAGCCAGAGAAGCAGAAGGACCAGAACAGGGACCCTGCCCTCCTCAAACCACATATGGCAAACCAGCAGACACCACAAGCTCAGAGTCATCATTGTGCTGCCCAACATTCACAGATTTCCCTGATTATGAGCGTTTTGTGCAAAAGAAATGTCAAATCTTGGGAGTTTTCCTATAAAATGATTAGCAAATATTTGTACTTATAACAATTATAAAAGCAATAAAAGCCTCATGAATGGTATTAATTCAGTCTATAATTAAATGCATACTCTGGAATTAAAATTTGCCTTCTTAAGATGTAGAAGTCTACATTAGATATCGAATTGCTGGGTAGAAGATGTTAGAAATATACCTTTATACTTTTTGAAAACCAAAGTGCTCATTACATAAAATATTAAGACAATAGTTGTGTTTGCAGAAAAAGGGAGGGGCTCACTCTGCATTGTCCAAGATGCTAATTCAATGTGTTAATTACTGGTAACATGGATAATGATGCTGCCCTAGGCAATTTTCACCCAGCATTTGCAGGAAAACTTCAGTTTTAATCATAATCAACTAAAGCATTATGTAAAACTGCTCTACAGCAACTGCATACTTCACTCAGCACACATGATGGTGTTGGTTTTAAAAATAGATTAGGATATGTGTAAAAGTCTACCAGGCTTAGGAAATTGTTTTTATTACCAAAACCTAATAGAGCAGCAGATGGTGGACTGGCTCTTCAGAAGCTGCAGAATATTCAGTACCCTTTTCTCCAGCTTTGCCTTTTAATATGAATCAAGACTTTATCTGGAAGAAAAGGGTGGAACAAAATCTTTTTTCTCAACTAGTCTTTGGATTAATGGGAAGATGGAACAAATAAATTATCCTTCATTTCAATATGCCATCCTGAGGAGATTCTGAACACTCTCTAGAGGCAGAATAAACTGTTTTTCTTCTCCAAAAAGGAAGGGAAAAACAAATGCTACTGGGGCAGTCACCTGCCAAGGCCACATGGTCAATATTGAAAAAAAAAGGTGATTGAACTTAGTGACCATTAACCATTCAAAGATTTTTTTTTCCCTATAGTGATTCCTGGTTTAAATACATAAAACTTAGCCCAAAGCAAAGCAGACAGATGAGGCAGTTCAAGATTTTTAAAGTCTGCATTTGTAATAAAAACACACAATGCTAACATTTTGCCTACTTGCCCTCATCCTGTGAAACCATCATTAATTTAACTGTTGTGCCATATCATGCAAAGTAACCATATGTATTCCTCTGAAAGATTGGGCAATTTGTTTCTATGTTCTTGGCAGGTTTTAAATTAACACTTGTGATTAAGAACTAAAAATAAGGTAAAAGGACATTGTAAGCTTATCACGATGCTGAGGTGATGGATTTTGACAAACTGGCTATTACCCCTTTAAGACTTTAAAACAAAAGGCATTACTTTCCTATGGCTTCAGAACACAAATTCTCTAATGTTGTAAAGCAGATTTGTAGCTGGAAATCCAGATGATGGGGCTGAACATATCAATGGCTGGCAATTCCATACAGCTGGACTACCAGAAAAAAAGAAATTCATATAATCATATTACAAAAAAAGAATTGCTGTGAAGAAATCTTGCAGATCCCAATAGACCATAAATCTGTACTTAAGGCAAAAAGACAGCACCTTGCTCAAGCAGCAGAAGTTTGCTGGTGTTGGATGTGATCTATGTAGTCTTGAGAAGGCAGCACTAGTACAAAAATAACTACCACGATCTGGAAAAAAATCACTCTTCCTCCTCTCATAACAACATCTCTTTTCTGGGTTCTTAACAGCAGAAAAGTGTCAGCTGCTGCAATCAGTGCCTGGGCTTTATGCATCTCTCTCCTTTCAACCCATCACACAAAATGAACAACACAGTTCATTATATGCACCATGCACCATATATATTGCACCATGTCATGCATATTTCTGAGCAACATCAACTGCTACATTCTCACCAAACTTACTGCAGCAGGTCAAATTCACTTAGGAACCTTTATGGTTTATGGGCTCTGGTTATAGAATGATGGTAAAACTCTTTCAGCTGAAATTTTGAAGAAGGCTAGGAAAGTGACTGATAGAGTTGAATGCCTCAAAGGAATATTGAAAATATTTAAAGTATCACATGATTCTGAGATAAATAACAGAATCTGGCAACACAAGAGACCTGCAGACACAGTCTTCACTAGGTATTATTTCAAGGCAAACCTTTTTGTGTCCCTGAACTGTTTGTTTTTTTTTTGAACACATCATATGCAACCCTTTTGGATTTAACTGGAACGCTGTCTCCATCATTTCTACATAACATTTCATTATTTATTAATTCTAAATCGGTTTCTGTGTTGTCTTCTCTCAGTCTCAGTTGCTTATTGATAATGACAGTATTTTCTCCAAGAGGAGTGGCAGTATCACTTCCCTGCAGCATCTGCTTCCATGCCCCACCTATAGCCAGCAACAGAAGGTGATGCATCTTTCTCCACCTTGATCTCTTGTACTGCAGGCCAGAGGGGTCTGAGCTCTGCTCTGTGCTTGCAGCAGAGAAATAAGGTCTGTATGCCTTCAGGAACAGATTATTGTTGAGATGAAGAGGTGAAGATACCTCTCATCTGCCATGGTGCTGCTGACTACTTCAAAACAAAGAAGGGCTTTTTCTAAGGCAGTTGTGGTGGGAGTGTGCAGGCCAGGATGTTGAATATTGAAATTGTCTGCCAAGATACAGAGTTACCAGATTTTATCTGAGTGTGTGACGGTAGAAAAATGTTTTATTTTGCTTTTTTTTGTTATTTAGAAAGGCTTTTTGAGAAAGATTTTTTGAATGTCTCCAAGGGGATATGATGTATAAAAAACCCCATCTCTTTGCTAAGATAATGTATTTTTTTCTCATGTTATTTCACAATAGCTAGAGCGGTTTGATTTAAACTTCCAAACACAGTCTGCACTCAAACAGTGACTCAAACAGCCTATAGTTATGGCATGACTGCAATAACAAAGGAATTGGATGTAAATAAATAAAATGGAGACTGTAAACACAGCTTCAGTCTGAATGCACTTGTCATATTTCATACCCTCATTTTAATGCAATGCGAAGCAAAGCATGGAAATGTTTACCTTTGTCTGATCTGTAATTCCCTAAATTTATGTGGAATCATGCACAGATGCTCTGGAAACCAGCATGGAAAAGCCTGGCATTTTAATTGATCCCAGAGCCTCTTTGCTCACAGCCCCTGCTGCTGCAAAGTCTGCTTCTTGCTCCAAAGGTTTGCCTAGTCACGGCAAGCAGCCAGGCAAGGTGCAGAAATCCAGGGGAGGAAGTAACCAATCAATTTTTTAATTTCCCTATGTAAACAGCAGCAAATCAGGATGGATTTTGAAATCTCATTAGTGGAAAGCGAGACACGTTGTGCACATTTTAACATATGTATTAACTGTGTGCAGTGGCTTGCAGACAGAAATTAGAGGCCATTGGGTTTGTTTCACAAAGCTTTTTTTCAAAAGACAACCTGAATATGTCATTTAATACTCTGAATGCTTTTTGGATGGCAGGGGTGGAAATAATTTTTACTCCTTTGTCAGTACTATCTTATTAATTTTAACGTTTTCTTACAGTTAATTAATTATGTTGTAAGTAATACAATTCTTTTTAATGCTTGAAAGGCTAAATATTGGCAGAGTTAGGAGGATGGTATGTAGAACAAGGCCCTGATTTTAGGAAGATTTATTACAAAAGGAAGAATTTCATGTTTGTCCTTAAAGATTTTCAATTAGTGTTGTCATGGCATATGAGTAAAAGTGAGTGCAAATTTATCACTGTCATATTTGCAAATCAGTGAGTTGTATGATCCCTCTGCACCTTCTGTATAACAGGTTGGTTTGCAATTATTTCTAGGTTTTTTAGAGGTTTCTTTGCAGGTTTGCCCTTCTGTGACAATTACCAACAAGTGACTTTTCGAGATATTCCATGCTCCCTGCTATGTAACTTCCATGGACATGAAGAGATCACTGGTCATTTGAAAACACCAACTCACTGCTAATTTCAATAAAAACATACATTCTACCATGCCACTAGTAACATGTCACTTCTGCCTTTGAGCTCCCTGATGCCTGAAGGTAGCTCAAAGGTGGATCCAGGTAATGAAGAGTCACATAAATGAATATGAATAATGAATATAATTCACATAATGACTATGCCACATAAAACATCTGAATTTATCATAAGATACTAAAAGAATTTGTTTCAGTGATATAGATGGAATTTGAAACATGTATGCCTCCATAAAAAATGAAAAATAAATA
>WAAE01022236.1:0-25161 GCA_013400495.1 Nicator chloris
ACCTGGTTAAATTACAGGGTGAAAAATTTTCAGAAGTATACCATTCATGTTGGAAGGAAAAGAAATCAAAGTCTCATGTATACAGCCTTGAAGAGATCAAACTGAAGTGTCTACTCTGAAACATATTTCATTTTTGACAGACGCTGTGAGAAATAGGAGGAAATGAGCAAGACTATGCCTTCAGCACACCTTAACTAGTATGTTGAAGGTGGTGAGGTAGGGTATGAAACTGTAGCTTGAGTCTTAAAATAGACTCTTGACTCTGTGTGACAAATATTACAGATAGTCCCTGAACACTGAGTTACTTGCCTAATTAATAATTCTAAGGAGAAATTGCATCCTACAGGCAAAGTCTGTCTGATTGAGAAGCTCCCATGGAATTCAATATTTTGATAATTTGGTGTATTTTAAAAAATAACATTTTCTTGGGAAAGTTTCCAACTACCTACCTAAAACTTACACAGCAGATTTCTTTTTTTTTAAATTTGTTCCAGGAAAACTAAACACAACAATTCAAGAACTGTTTGAATTCAAGTATTTTTATCTTATATTTTTGTATTTGAAAGAAAGCTTAATCAAAAGTCTAGAAAGGCCAGAATAATAAAAATTACCTAAAAAGAAGACAGGAGTCTTTGTCAGCCTCATGAATCATAGCTTTAAAGAAAACAAGGCAGAATTCATAACAGTATGTTATTTGTGTCGTTCTTTTCACTGATCTGGGATTTAACTTCTCATGTTCATCTTGTTGAATAGAAAAAGTAGTCTCGTATGTGTAAACTGATATAATGTTTGCAAATTTTGACACAGCATTTAAGTAGGGTATGCAAATGCACTTATGAAGAATGAAGATGTACACAACACATAACCACAGAGAACATTTTTAAAATAGCTATCAGAGTAGCCTGTTTTGTTCTATTTGCATTTCTTTTTTAGGCACTGGAAAATTCCTTTCCACTTTTAGGATGGAGGTTGGGCCTATGGTCATCCTATGCTGAGACAACAGACCCAGACATAAATTATTTCATGCCCTCTTACTTCATAAAATTAGAGAGAACACTGAGATCTCTTCAGGAAAAGAAGCAGCATCTTTCTGCAGAACTGTAGAAATAAGGCAAGTCTTTGCTGCCTGAACATTTATAGTCTGGAAAGTCAATGAGTTAGAGTTTCATAAAGTTGTAAATTGACTTGCATTTAATATCCTGAATTGCTTTAAAAAGCAGATTCAGATGTGAAAAAGTCTTTGAAGACAGCTCATTACTATTAATTTCTTATAAGCCAAAAGTTTCCTTTGAAGAATATTACTTGAAGAAATTGAAAATATTTCACTTTCTTCATTCATATTTATTTATTATTTATTTCTTCATATGTGCATAGTCTTCCTGTAGAAATATTTATAGAAGGTAGACGACACAGAAGTACCCTGCAAGGTTTTTGCTACTTCAGGGATGAGTAACAGATGTATTCTGAAAGTGCAATTGCAACATTTTTCATAAAAATCAACAGAAGGCTTCAACTGTCAGTTGTTGAGCTACAGGATTTAGTAGAATGGGTTAGGAGCCATCATCTGCTGACAGGTCATAGCACATTTCCTCTTCAGTTGCCAATATATTTTAGAGCTTTTATGTGTTGTAACATCTTCTGCAGAGTTGTCAAAACAATGCTAATGCCTGAGCACAGCTCAGGTCACGTAATCTCTACCTCTCATCTTTGTCAAATGAGCCATATTCTCTGGCACAGATAAGAAATGTTGAAAAACTAAACCATAAAAAATTCAGACAGGTGATTGGTATTTCTGCAGTGCCTCACTACCATCAACATAAAGGGAACTCCTGCAGGCTGATCATTTCTCAGTACACTGTTACCACTATAGTGTAAAGGCAAAGCTTCCAGCTAAAATAATCCTGAAGCTCTTTTTCTGACACAGTTAAGCTGTACTTCCAAACAAGAAGCCAAAAGAGTAGAACAAATCTTCACTACTCTGTTGCTGTAATTTACCTCTTCCCCAGCCTTTGGCAGCTTTACTTTCAGGAATATTCATACCTGTATTACATGAGTTATTGAGTTCAGCTTTCATGCAACATTTTGTCTAATCACCTTCCAAAAGTGATTTGTATCTGTGACCATCCTAGCATCCTGAAAAAGAAATTCTGGGCTTCTGAATCGATTAATTACTTTAGCAAAATTGTTCCTTCTATGTGATAGGGCATCAAACTATAGTTGAAATCTAGAATGATTTAACAATAATGTCATTGGACACTGTTGTATGATTCAACAGACTTTTTTTGTGTGTGCTTTGGTTGAAAAAGCACTTAGGTGTGTAGAAGGTACAAAGAAACAGCATGAACTTCCTATAAGTGTTTTTGCTCAATATGCATAGATGTTCCCTATATTCTTTAGTATTGTGTTTTCTAAAATCAATTATACATACCTGCAAAGCAAGAAAATAATGTTTCCATCTCAAGACACTTTAATAAAACTCCTCAGTACAAGTGTGGATAGATCTGATTCCTTCAACCTGTTTGCTCAGCTACCTAACCTAATAATAATTCTGATTAAACAAAACACAAAAAAGCCACAAAAAAGAGTTTTTCTGGGTTTTGATTCTTTTTCTTTTTTGAAAAAAAATATCAATTCCCTGAAGAGCAAACATCTAACCAGAAATTCATTTATGGTCAACAAGAGAAAGACCTAGTAGGGTGCCAAAGATTCTAAGGGTTAAGGCAGCCATAAGATATGGGATTATCAAGTTTTTAGTAGTTTTCACTCTGTTGAACTCCCCATCCTCTGGTACCTGAAATAGTTCACTACTTGTTTGCTGTATTTGGCAATTTTTCTACTGATGCAAATCATATGACAGATGCAAAAACAATCATTTTAAGAATTCAGAAAATTGTGGTGGCATTCCAGTATCTGTTGATAAATAGTGAAATGTTCTGTAGGATGTGTATTTATGTATGATAATGGATATCATACACATTTCTTCAGCTTCTAATTTTAACAGAAAAACAATTGTGTGAATTCCCCATACGAGGATTTGAAAAATATTTTAGAAGATAAATTCAAAATTATTATACATATATATATGAGTGTGTGTGTGTACATAAAATTATTGTAAATTACAGTCCATGCTAATTACAAAAAATAGAAATTATGAAGCTGGATTTCATTTTTCCATACATATATGTGAGCATATATATATGCACATGAAAGACTGTGCTGTGTCTGTGTAAATCCTTAAAGCGTTTTCATTGTAGTAGGGCTAAATAATCTGCTGAAAAGCAGTTTCTATGCATTTTTTTAAAGTGGTGTTCTAATTCATTATCTTATTACCGACTTTCTTGAAGAATAAGATCAATTGCTAAAGCATGATTAAAACATAAGGAGAAATGAAAAAAAATGAATGAATACATTGTTCAGGATGTTTATGTCCTTTCAAAGTTAATGAATGGAAATCAATCCAGGTTCCATTGTTGAGCAGCTATTTCCCACCCCCAACTGAGCAGCAAATACTTTACTCAGTAATAATACAAAAACCAATAGCGTTTTTAAGTTTTAAATCAGACAAGTAGATTTTCAATTTAGCCCCAAAGCTAGAGAGTTATATTTCACAATAGAAAGAAAAAAATCTTCCTCCTAGGCCTAGAAATCTCCAGAGTCAAAGAAAAAGACATGGATTCAGGACTAAAATGTCAGGAGAATGGAGGCTGACAGTCTTAACAATTGCGTTGAATTTCTCAATTGGATATTACAGCCCCAAATTATATGACATTTGGTGACATTTTTTAGTTTGTTTTTCTTGCAAGACTAAATTGACTCTTTAAATTAAAAGTATAAATTAGAAATGCAAAATAATATTTAGTATGAGCTATTCTGTCTATTTATGTGGAACGAGCAAAAATGTTTAACATTTTTGAATAGGTCATGAGATTAGAGTTGCTTAAAAAATATTGGCAGAAATGCAATATTTCAGGGAAATACTAAATTATATCAATATTTCATACAGAAATCAAGGAACCAAATAATTCATTTCCCTAAGTCTTCCAAATAAATTTAGAGTGATTTTCCCACGCTCCTACAACTCATTTTACAAATTTCTGCTCCTCCCCATCTGCTGAGTTGTTTATCTCTCCAATCCTGTGCACACCACAGCTGTTCTTCCTGTGAACCAGCCAAAAAGACCACACCATTGGTGAACAAAGCAGCAGAGGTCCCAGGGAGGCAGATAGCAGCATTCCTAGGTGTCAGGGCACAAGCTTGACCAGGTTTGCGGGCCAGTATTTAGTTAAATGCATTTCACAGGTGAAAGTTTCAAGGTTTTTTTAGCCACTGTCTCTTTTTTTCTCCTGGTCTGCAGAGTTGACCAAACATCTCTCAAGGTTTCCAGAAGGCTAGAGCAACTCCCTTCCACCTCACTGCCAGGTCCATTGGACTACTGACATCCCAAAATGGTAGAAGTTTTCCTGGAAGCAGCTACATTCTATTAGCAGCTCTAGAAACTACTGTCCAATGCTCCCTTTGCTGACTCATAGAGCTCACTTAGGTAATGTGCTGGTTTGCAGAAACCTTGTAAGGAACCAATTCCTTAAAGAACATCTGGAGAGATTTTGAAACTTAGTGCAATCCTGTGGGATTTCAGTTCCACTAAACAAAACCCAACTCTTTTTAACTTTTCATGGTTTGAGTTAGGTTGCAGCCATTTGTAAATGTTATACATGCTTTGCAGGTAAGACATTTTGTTTTTTAGGCAGCTTATGCAAGTAAAAACTTATTCATGGCTTTGCAGAGCTATCCTTGGGAGAAAAAAAAAGAAAAAGTTGGAGATTTTGAAGTTAAAGCCCTTTTTCATAGTATGAGTTATGTAATTAGCTGCTTTTGCTGATAAGAATTACTTATTTTTCAGTAGACTTATTTAATGATAATTCTGCTCCATTTTTACCAGTCATTCTGGTATGGATTAAGATAAACATCTTAATCCTTGCATTTAGATTTTCTTCCACTCTCTTTTAGACAAAATTTTTGTCTAGGAGTCTTACTTTGTCAACACTAAGTAGCATTTACTGTTACTAATACTGGTAACCACTGTGTGGTTACTGACTCTTTTCCTCTCCCCCATAGGATACCAAACTGCTGGATATTCCAATCTTATGCCTGGGGTCTTAGAAGAATTAACTATACAACTCAGACTGTGCAGCCTGAAGTCTGCTGCACTCCAGGTCTTCAGTCTAAGTGCCTATATCGCTGTATTTAATTAGTTGTTTGAACTCTGCCTACTATCCTAACCTGTCTTTTTATCTGCTACACTTACTACTGTAACTGCTTTCTGGGAGAAACACCAAGCTGCTTTATCTAGCCATCACTAATCATGAGGTGGCTTCTACAGCCAAACAGATACATCTAGGGACCATAAACATCTGCTCAAGTGTTCTGATAAGCTCAGCTCCTCTTTTCCTGTATTGATTATGACTACAGATAGCATTTGCTAGCTGAGATGAGTGCTATGTGGAATAATTTGTCCCAGAGATCATAGAAGACACAAGTGCAAGATTCACCTTCTTGCTTGTAAATGAAAGTCTTAATTATTAAGCTATCATTCCACTTCGTCCCTGTATTCTTTCCGGTCTTTGTGTTCTCTTGCTAGTCCTTATTATCTCCTACTTCTTAAGAAAATTGTACTCAATTTAAAGAGACAATTACTTCCTTAGAATCTTTAGAGTCATTAGCTAAACCCTTTCAATGATTATTGGAACACAGTAAGGCTATTAATCTTTTAACTTTCAATAGTATCGATATCCCTAATCAGTTTCCCAGGATACAGTTAGTTCTCACTTTTTCATGCTCACTTGTTTAATTCATTCACTGCTTCACTGACATGTAACAATGGTCACAGATAGAAACTCCAACAATCCCCTTGTGTCAGAGATGTGAATATATAGGTGTATGTTGCAGTGTGTAACATATGGTTGCTTCCACTGCTCCCCATTGTTTTCTTTGTTGTGGTTTACCCCATATGTCAATCTGCTCTTCCCCTCCCAATTCTCCAGACTGTTGCCTGTCAGTTCTTGTATCCCCTCCCTCAGGGCCTTGTCTGTCACTTGGCTGCCTCTCCCCTTCGCCTGGAAGGTTCCAGGGAAGGCGTCGAGTGATAGGCTGGGGTCCCTGGGGTCCCTCCCTCCTTCTTCCTGGTTGGACCCTGGTTATTTCAATTACTGTTGTATTTCCCCACCCCCTGTTCATGGTTGGAAGTTGTTTGTTGACACCCCCTGTTACACCCCTTGTATAAGACCTGCTGCACAGCAGCATTCGGAGCTGTCGCTTGCTGGGTCCCCTTGGTTGAGGAGCTCCATCCAGGGGCTCTAATAAACTGAGATTCACCCCCAAGCCTGAGACTGCCTCCTATTCTTCGCCATTGTCAGCTGCCCACCTGCCTCCTTCCAGAGGATAAGAGGGAAAAGAACCCACAACTGCAGCTTGAAATCACCAGCCCAGTGACAGCCTGGGACAGAGGGCTGCACTCTTTACTGTAGCTGTTCCCTCAGCTAGCCGGGAACAGTGAGGATTCCTCTCACGAAAGTGGGCACAGCGACAGGTGTATACTTTTGTCTACTAAAAGTAATGTTCTAGCAAAATGTGTATAGATCTTGTGCAAAATTTTAGGTAATAAAAACCTCACAGTATTCAGACCAGGATACTGTAGCAAAGATCACAAATTTTATTTTTCAACTTGCTCCAGCAGTTCCACTTCCTTCTTATATTGGTGATACCAGGGCTGGATGCAGCACTCCAGGTGGGGTGTCACAAAAGCAGAGTAGAGAGGCAGAACCACCTCCCTTGACCTATTGGCCATGTTCCTCTTGACATAGCCCAGAATGCAGCTGGCTTTCTGGGCTGCAAGTGCACATTGCCAGCTCATGTTGTTTTCCGTCAACCAAAAGACAACCAAGAAACTAAAAAATAGACTCATTAACAATCTATGACCCTGGGTGACAAATTGAGCTGCTGAAGCAGAAAGAATATGGGATACCTAGCAGCACTAGAACACTTTCAGATCACTGAGAAACTTGTTAGTCACTCAAGATAAAATATAAAAGTACAGGCTCCATTTTTATTCCTTTAGTTTGAAAAATATGGGTAAGGAAGTAGAGAAGAAGGTAACAAATAGTTGTATACTGTTTGCAGCTTACTGGAAAGTCTTGAGACAATGGGTAAAGATATTTGTTATATATCTTATTTAATAGTGAAATGTATTTTGTTCCTTTGAGATTATAATACTGTTCAATATCTGCAGTGTTGTAGTTGAGGAGCAAACTGATTTCAATGTATTTCTTTTCATCTTAAATGCTTGAATTATTTCCTTGCCAAGTTTTATTTTTCCTTGAGCAGATGTAAATTATTTTTTCAAAATGACTTATTACAAATTTCCAGATCTGATTAGGAATATTTTACACTAACCTAAAGAAGTAACAGGACTCCAATAAGAGTAAAAAAACACAGAATCAGGGCCCTCTGGGATACAATGAACTGTAGGACTAATAAGGTGTAATGCTGCACATTATACATAGAAATCTACTCTTTACCAATCTCTCCATGTTTACAATTAACTAGCTGAACTGACACAAGCTGGAGAAACCCAACTAGCTTTCACCCTGGCTGGCATGCCACGAGTGTTTACCCCCAGACTGCCAGCAGTCCGAGTGGTGGTGAAGAGCAGGGCTGCTCTCTACAGCAGCAGTTGTTGTAGTGTCCAGGTTTGGAGCAAGGGTTAGAGAAGGCTCTATTTCATATGAATTCTCAGAGACCGTTATTTCTCCAAGAGGGGTGACGAAAAAGGAGGAACAGAGTCCCGCACCCACTTTTAAACTGGCGGAAGGAGGGGGTGGTGCAGGTAGGTGATTGGCCCCAGGTTAGATTGACAGGTGCCTTTCTATAACGAGAGGCAGGGTCAGGGGAGAGATGGACAGCTGACTGATGGTTCCAGAACATGGGCAGGGTCAGGACGGTGGACAAAGGAACGGGGGGGAGGAGGTAACTTGGAAGATACTTGATTTATCAAAGGGGGAAAGCAGGGACGAGCCATTTGGGAAAAGAATTCTAAAACAGATTAACAAAAACCCACCACCACACTGAACAATGTACAGAATCCTCTATAATGAAAAATACAATTTTTTACTAAATTAATGAACTTCTATCAGAAATTAAATAATTATGTCTGGTCACAAACAGCAACATGTTTTGGACCTACAAGTAGAAATGCAATAACAGAGAAAACTGATTCCCCAGGTTTCTTTATGAGAAAGGGAAGAAAATGGGCAGAAAAAGGGGCAGAAAAACCTGCAATGACATAAGGAAATGAGGGAATTTGCTATATTATATCTACGAGTTGTGCTTTGCAAACTCCAAAGGACAATTCACTATTGCTATCAGGACACACACCAGCAATCTCCTGGCCTAGAGGCTGTCTACAGGCAATCTTGAGTCCCTTTTTCCACAAGACAGATAAATCACCTCTGATACAAAAATATCTTTTCAGTGTCAATCTCCACAATCTCTATAATTTTCTGAGTACTACTGTTTGAAACAAGAATATCTTAGTCTAAGAGCACTAAGAGATTCTGGTTCTGATTAAAACACTGTCTAAATAAAAGAGAGCATGAGATAAAGTGAGAGATACGTATGTTCATCACCCCTAAATGACAGCTCATGAAGTTAGTTCAATTTACTGTCCAGGTTAACCTTCACCTGTGCTAGAAACAAGCTGAGTAAGTCTAAGTTGCCTTGACTACCCAATTAAATATCTGTTGACCATAATGGGAGTTTGAACTGGTAGCTTACCTGCACATGTGGAAACGTGGATTTATCGTCTTAATGTTAAGTCCCAGAATGGACGAAAGGCAAGAAAAGAAAAAACATGCAGTTTTTTATCCTGGCGTCACATGATGATTAAGTGAAAATTCAGAAATTTAGTCATGTATTTATATATTATATTTATTTCTATTACTAATATATTTATTTTTTATGTTTAGTAATTTATTTGTTCAATACAACTATAATAACCTTCCAAAATTTATTGTAATAGTACTGAATGCCACTTTGAATATTTGTCTTGCATTTTGTTTCTTCATAAAATGAACTAAAACATAGAAAGCCCATTTTTTCAAAGCTATTGAACTGAAACATAGTAGCTCACAACATAGTCTGAGTGAGATTCTATATCTAAACCCCAATAATTTTTTCACTTTTTGAAACAGTAGTGAAACTAATACAGGATGTCAAAGGATAAGTATGGAAATGAGAGAAAATATATCCTCTGAAGGCCTCTGTACTATTTTTATTTTTTCCTGCCAGGGGCTGCAATCAAACAATGCACAATGAATATTCATTATGGAGCTGAGTAATCGATTCTATTATTTGCTTTTATACACTTCACAAAACTAAGTTCAGAAGAGAAAGACACATCTGGTTGGATGCTGCAGCAAAGCCTCTCTGACTCTTTCACTTCCAGATTGCTGACAGAGACAGTATTCAGGGAAAGAAACATTCTTAAATTGTTCAAAAGCTAACGTGAAAGACCATTTTTGCTGTTGTAAATAACTTACATTTTTTTATTTTGCTGACAGAAAGATAAATGTGCATATTTATGTTATCAAATTTATGATCCTTAATAATTTGCTTTAAGAGAGACTAGGTTTCATTCTATATGTGGAATATTCTTTATAAAATGCCCTGATTTACATAATCTTCAAGTTATTTTTACTTAACCGTTCATGTTATTCTTACAAAAGAGCTACCACTTTAATGGAAATTGATATGAACTAAGTCTTGGGAGGTTTATGAAAAAAAAATTACAGTAAAATGTAGTATATAAACTGTGTTTCAGTCTGGCAAGAAGCTTAAAGACAGAAAGAGATAATTTTGTTTTTTTCCTAGGTTGCATCACTGCTACCATGTGAATGAGTTCTTTTCCATGTTCTTGTAGATGTGAGCAAAACTGTCATGGGAAATCGTCTTAAACATTTTGCTTATCCAAATGTACAAAAACTTCTCAAACCTTCTTTAACTTTACAGCTCTAATGGGAGTAGAAATCTTTCAAAATGTTAGTTTCCACCTGTGTTCTTTAACTTTTAGAATATTAATCCAAATCCCAGTGTGCTTCCATTGCTGCAATGCCAGTGTCATTTTAAAAGCTTTCTCTTCAGCATGATTTTCACTATATAGCTTCCCTCACTCTGTTATTCACAGTAATAAAAGCAATTTATGTGGCTTTAGTTTAATAGAAAACAGGTATTATTAATTCATGATCTGTAATACTAAACTGGAATTTTATAAACTCATAACAGAAAAGACCAGTGTTAACAAATATTTACACTAAAATTATTAGGTGATTCATAACAGCGCATATAGAATTTGATTGATATTTCTTCCTATAGATAATGCATCACAGAACATAATTAAGGACACTTAGAAACACCACCTCCACAATTTAAGAATGGTTCATTATGCTTTTTGTCTGACTGGAAACAACTTTTGAATATAAATGTCCTAATTTCTACTTAATCAGCAAACAGTTCCGCAACACACACACGTTATAGACAGTTTTCAAATTTAGCTCTGTATGAACTCATGTGCCTTTGTAGAAAAATCTAGAAAACAAGTTGTTGAAAGAAACAATTTTAGTAGTGATACGAATTTCAGAAGAAACGTAATTTCTAAGAATTAACCTTTGTGTTCCCATCGCAGAAGTTTGTTTCCTTGTTTGTTTTGCCCCTTTCTTTGAACGCCTACTACTCTTCCATGTTCTTAACTTTGGCAGCAGTTAATTTGCAGATGTTTTCAAAATGGGAGCAATGCAGTGTGAGCAGTATTTCTCTGTAGGCTTGAGAGAATATATGAAATTGGTAGATAGGGAAGAAGGAAAATAGTCAACAGAGGCTACATGTTCCTGGTTTATTGTGTGGAGTGGGAGCTCTTGTTTTAAAAAAGCAAGTTTTGTGCTAATTTTTCAAGTTTCTCTCTCCTACCAACAGGGAAAATACAAAAGCTATTGAAAGTGTTACTTCTTGAACAATGACTAAATGCATTTAGACTTCAGGCCCCACAGGTAAGTAATAGGTATTTGAGCCTTCACTCCAATTTTTTATAAGGGCAGTGAAATTTTGTGATCAAGAGCAAACATAATCTTTAATAACATAACACAAAGGATTTAGGCAATTTGGCTCAGTATCAGATAAACATTTACTCTGGGAACCCATGTAAATCAGAGGAATCACTACTTGTGAATCTTGGCCCTGGACGTGCTTAATCAGCCAGAATTTTCTATTAATGACTTCTGAATAGTCATGACAAAACTAATTACTTTAAAGATGGGCAAAGATTTTTGGCAGGAAAAGACATGACATTTTATAATGATTAATAATATCTCTCCTTCTCAAAATGCATCACTGCTGTACCATGTGCAGTGCATACAAAAAAGGAATAAGCTATGCGTTAGGTTCATCAATTAAGAATTCTAATGAAAAGTTTTTCACAGTTCTGAGGTCTTCTAGTTATTATTAACAATAAATTTATAGGATTGATCTCATAGTCTCATGCTTGGACTTTTTGCTTCTTTTGTGTCTGGATCATTTTTGGTTTGGTTAGTTTTTTACTAAAGCAGAGGTGAATCCAAGGAGAACAACAATGGATTAGAGAATAAAGCACTGTTCAGGATTTGTTGCAAGACAATTACAGACTGTTCGTCTTAACTTTACCTCTCACTGGGGTCCAAATTCTTCAAGGTCATCTTCTTTGCTTTTAAATACAACATAAATCAAATTATTAGCCTTGGTATACAAACACATTCCTGAGGATTAAAAAAAGCCCATGGATTGTGTTCTTTAGTATTGTTTTCCTTAAACCCTCAGTGATTTTGCTCCCAGCCTGTAGTTAAAGGAGATCAGGATTTCCTTTATATTATCTAATCATATTCAGATTTGAGGGGGGAATAACCACTTAGTAAAAGGTAGAATTTGAATGGATTTGCAATTTATTATGGTATCACTAGACATTTCCAAGCTATGGCATATGATATATTAAATAACAGCTATGATAAAAATTATCAATATCCAAAGAAGGTTTTTTACAAGAACCACAAGTGCTGAGTTCCCTTCCTTGAATTTAAATTGTTATAACATGTTATTTCTTCTTTTGTAATGATAATGGGCCTATCGCAATTTTCATGCTAGAATTGTAAAACATTTTAGAACTATACACAGTACATAATTGATGTGAGATAATATAATGTTCTAGGGATGTAAAAACACAGAAACTTTTGTAGGCTGCTATTTAGGTTCCAAGCTAACCAAACCCAAAGACTGCAATACTTACAGTATTGCTCTTTTGTATTTGTAGGTAGAAGAGTGTTGATAACACAACAGTGTCTTGGCTACTTCTGAGCTGTACTCAGAAAGCATCAAGACTGTGTCTCCAGCAATCATTCCCCAGCAAAGACAGGCTGGGGGTGGAGTAGAGGATGGGAAGGGACACTGCTGGGACAGCTTACCCAAAATGACCAAGAAGATATTTCATATCTATGGCATCCGCTCAGTAATAAAAGTTGTGAGGGAGAAATTGTTATAAAGGTGTTTCTTCCAAAACAACCCTAAAGATCCCCCCCTTTCCCTTAGCTTCTTTTCAATCACATCCATTGCTCATATATTATTTCCTTTTTTCTTAGAATTAAATTCACTAGAATGTGTTCATTTCTTTTCTCTAGGCTTTTCTGAAGAGTTTCTACTTCAAAAACAGTCCAAGACACTTCTAACAGATTCAGCAATATTTAAGTATCTGTCTTCTGAAATGAGTCAAAACTTAGAAATCTACTTTGTCTCAATATGACACTTTCAGCAGACTACCTTTATTTGCTACCTTCTAGACTACCTTCTTAGGCAAAGATGCCTTGACTCGTGTCTGATTGTTTTAAGGTTCTGCTCAAATTTATTATTTTGTTGTTAAAGACCATTCAAAGAAGAAAAATACCACTACTAAATTCAATGTTGTAGTAATTTTCATCATTAAAAGGCCTTTGGAATGTCTAACCATCAACTTCTATTAAAAGATCAGTCAATTGTTTGAAATTCATTATAAAGCATTTTTCAGATGGCATTGTTAATTGAATTTGACATTAGATGTACTTCAGGGTAAAGTAATTAAACTTTGCATGCTATTGACACTAGTTAGTCACATGTATACTAATTTGATAATTTTAGAACAAAATACAACAGTATTTAAACAGTTCTACAGATTTAAGACAATCCCCATTTTTCATTTCACAAATTCTTTTTTCACTATCATATAAACTCAAAAGGATGTAATTTACAGTTTTAAATTGGTTCTTTGTTATGTTAAGGTATTTAAATGCAAGCTGTCTAATAAGACTCGCTATGGCCTCTCTGATTTTTAGATCCTCGCCCTCAAAGTAACGCCGCCTGACCTTTATTTTGCCTGAAAATTTCTTGCATTCTTAAAAGTCTTCCTTTAACATTAAAGAATATCTTTAAAGATCATTATCTTTCAGTTTTGCTTGCAAACCTCAGATGTGTTTTCTGATATACTGTTTCACATATATTTTCTTGGTCTGAGAGTTACCTGGTCTATGACACCGTATGAGAGAATCAAGGATTCATGTCAATTTTAGCAACATGAATGTTAAGTCCTCCTCTATGCAGTGTGTCTTGGTTCCCAAATCCCAGTGGAATGAGAAGAGGACAACATTTTTTACTCCTCATGCACAGCGGTAGAACAGGGAACCTCATTCCTCCATGAAACACAGAGAGGTGTCACTTGCAGGTGTCACTTCTTTCTGTTATCTTGTGTTACATTACACTGGAAATCTGTGGCAGAATTGGCAAGTTAAGCCCATCTGTGGAATCCCAAGTGAAAGCTGGAAGTACTAGACCCTGTTCGTAAAGAATGGAAGAAATTGAACAAACAAATCTTTGTTCATAAGAGATGTTGCTAGGAAAGAACCCATAGATAAATTACAGAATGTGAATCTGAAATGTATTTTCTTTTTAAAGGTAGCACTTCTATTAATATTGTAATAGATACTATAGTTTATATTCAAAATATGCCGCTCCTAAATGATAGCAAAAATCTTGCACTGCCTCCCAAGGGCCTTTTCTAGTCATTCAAGGGAAAAACTGAAGTACATGAAGTACATGCTGAATAATCTCATTTTCCCTTCTTTTAAAAACTACTTGTAGTCCTTTTTTTCCCTTTATTTTCTGCATTCTATGGTTATGTTGCAAGAAGCCCTTATGTATGCTAGAAATTCTCACCACAGTTCTTTTTCAGATAGTTTATTTCTTGAGTTATGCTAAAAAAAATGTTCCCACTTATTTTTATAGATGTCTGTTTTCTTCTTCATCAGATTTAGCTAAGTAATTAGAAAATAAAGTAAGTTCTATGAAAAGGTACTTGTAGTTTAACGCCAGTCAAGTACTAGGACAAAAATTAACTCCACCCAGCCAAAACCAGGAGTGTAACGTAAAAGAATTAGAAATGTTGGGCATTAATATACTACATCCTACAGTAAATGGTGATGGTAAATAACTATTTCAATCTCAGTATAATAGCAATGTAAGGAAGTTATATTGCTTAATTTTGTGGAGGACAAATCAGTTGCACATAATGAAACATCAAAACTGTGTTCCCTAGCAAATTGATAGGAATGTATATTCATGTAGTGTATATAAAGGCTCTTTTATTTCCAATTAGAAATCTACAGGTAACAAGATGTCCACTTGTCTCAGGTTTAAAACTCACCCGAGCAGAAACACCAATCCATATTGTGGTTTACATTCACGAATTTTTCCTTTCCCAGCCAACACACCAATTGTTGTGGTTTGAGTGTTTGCTCATCTGTGAGATAATGATTAAGAGGGAATAAAAGCAAAGCAGGCCTAAACTTAAGAGTTACAAAGATAGTTTATTCACACACACACCAAAGAATGAAGGAAAGAAAGGAAAGAAATTTGAAATGTCAAAACACCTCCCCTCCTCCCCACAATCCACTCTCCCCCGCCCCCCATCAAAATCCATGCATCACTTTGGGAGAGGAGCCTCTCTTTTGACCCATAGAGATCCACTTCTTTCACTCTTCAATGTCACAAGATCTGCAGCTGCCTGAATCTGTAGATTCGTGTAATATACCCATAGCAGCCTTCCCTGGCTACATATGGATCTCTCAGCTAGTTTGGGGTACTATTTCAAAATGCTTATCTAGTATCCAACAAAGATTCTCTCAGTCCACACTTTGACTAGAATCAGCATTCCCCAAAACTACCAAGAAATAGTCTGTTCTCTCCATGATCCTTCAAGAGAAAATCCAGCCAAATTGGCCACTCCTCCATCCCTCCTTCCAACAGCTTTCTACTTCTTCCATTCATGCTGTGTCTCTCTCTGTCTAGTCAGTGTCCCTCTGTGGAGGAAAGAAGGGGTTAAATTCTTGTCCAGGCTTTTCTCTCTCTCTCTACCCTCTTCATTTTTGCAGCTCATGGTGTCACATTTCAAAGCTGCGTGGGTGGGGAACCAAGGCCCAGGCCCCCCTCCACCACCACCGGCTACCACACCAGTCACCGGAGGGCCTGGGACGCTGCCCAGCCCTGCAATCAATGCCGGCCATGGGGCCTACAAGCACTTCTCAGCCCTGCCTTTCCTGCCCACCACACGGCCCACATGACATGGCCCAGGGCCACACCTGCCTGGTTGCTGCCACATTTCTCAAGCAGTGCAGTTGAGCCACGCCCCCCCTCCCTTTCCCCCCCCCTCATTTTCGCTGGCAGCGGCAGAGGTGGGGGAGAAAGTGGGGCCTCCGCCAGCCCAGCCGGGCCCAGCCGACTCTTCCCCAGCAGTGGGGAGAGTGGCAAAGGGCCCAGTCCACCTGGGGCTGCTTCCCCACGAGGCTCCCGCAGCCCCGGGGTCGCAGCCAGGCCAGGCCAGCTTCTGCCCTCACAGGAAAGAGCGGCAAGGCCTGGCCTGCCCCAGGCCACCCCTCCAGCCGTGGCCGCGGAGGCGGCCAGGCTGTTACCTGCTGGCCAGCCAGAAGGCAAAAGGGGAGACTTCCTAGGTTCTCTAAGATTTACCCTGTGTGTTCAGCGAGATGTCACTTCCTAGCCCCAAACTACCACACCATTGTAGAATAAAAAATATCTTCATTTCACTAGGGAGACTTTATTTAAAAAAACCAACCAACCAACCAAACAAGCAAAAAAGCAAAAAAGACCCCAAACCACAACAAAACAAACCCCAAACTGTTTGTTTGTATTGTAAATGTATGTATGTCTAAATTTTCTAAACACTGCACTTGAAATTTTCAATCAGAAAAATAAATCTTTTTCTTGATATGTTATTAATGTCATAATAGTTAAAATTCTACTAGACTTTCAATTGTACAGTTCAATTTTTTCTCTGTTTATTACTTGGCTCTAGGATCTTTTTCTCCACTCTAAATTTTATTCTGCCAGGACATAACTCTGGGATGTTTACGTGCAGAAATTATAGGTAATAATCTGTTGTCATGTTATGAATAGAAATTTGATTTTCAGTTTAATAGAGATTTAGTTTATATTTTTAGATGTGATGCATTTTCATAAATTTCTTACCATAGTTGTTGTTCCAGTGAAGCGAAGATCAATGACCATGAACATTAACACAATTGTCCCATTATAACTCTAATATTAAAACACAAAGAATTCCAGTACGAATGAAAACCTAATTACTGTCAAATAATTTGATAGTAT
Organism: Nicator chloris; assembly: GCA_013400495.1. Lineage (NCBI taxonomy): Eukaryota > Metazoa > Chordata > Aves > Passeriformes > Pycnonotidae > Nicator > Nicator chloris. The sequence continues at coordinate 16,777 of WAAE01022236.1, forward strand.
AGCAGCAAATTTTATACATTTTCATGCTCGTCTTGATTTCCTGATGACTTCTCCTGATTAAGGACAAAATCATTTAAAACTTATCCAAATTTTCTTTTTAGTGACACTGACTAGCAGTTGCAAGGAAGTTCACACTCATGGGATGAGCTCTCTGAAGCTCATTTCCTGAAAAGAAGAGCTCACACATTTAGACAGCCTCATACACTGGTGGGTCTGATTCAGTCCAGTTTATAGTATATATCTTCTCTTTTAAGGGTGATAGCAGCCAGCATTAGTTGAAGAATAAAATGATTTTGTGCCATGTGCAAGAATAAATTAAACATTATTCTGAGTATAAATTACTTTCAGATTACTTAGACAAGCTGTCCAATGTTTTGCTCATCAAGAGATGCTCATCTGGCTTTTAATTAATCTGATGATTCTCCTCCCTTAACTTTCAGTTCAGTTCAAACTTCTGTTCACTACCATGACACAGTACTGATGTTTAGTTCCTGATTCTCTGTACTCTCATTTAAGATTTAAACTCAAATAGATCAAAAATCATGGAATAAGCTGAGTTGGAAGGTACGCTCAAGGATCATTGAGTCAAACCCCTGGTCCTGCATAGGACTGTCCCCAAGAGTAACACCATGTGCCTAAGAGCTTTGTCCAAATGCTTCTGTGTCTCAGGCTTGGTGCTGTGACCACTTCCCTGGGGAGATGTTCCAGTGCCCAACCATCCTCTGGGGTGAAGAACCTTTTTCTAACATCCACCCTAAACCTCCCCTGGCACAAGTTCAGGCCATTTCTTTGGGTTCTGTTGCTGGCCACTACAGAGAAGGGATCGATTATTTACCACAAGATTGCCTCTTACTTCAACTGTTGTAAATAGAACAGCAGTTAACCTTTCTCCAAATCCCTCTGAAACACTCTCTTCTATGGTTAAAAAGCAAAGAAAATAACTTACTGTGCATGTGTATACTAGGTGAATAATACCCTTTTATCAAAATCAGCATTTTAATAGATAGAGTTTAATAGAGTTTAAAACTTTTGTCAAAAACCTCTTCCACAAGTGTACACCAGACAACTACAAAGAATTGAGAATACAATTCAAATGTATACACAATTATTAAGCATAGAAGGTGATTTTGTGAAATTAGTTTTGGGACCCTTCCTATAGCATCAGAGAAAAAGATGACCAAGACTGGAATAAGTGAGGTGTGTCAAAGATTTTCCCATTCCGATGTTTTGGATCACCATGTTTTAACCAATCAAATTTTGCACTAGGGAAGATCAGATCCAAATGTCATGTGGGAAATTTAAGTCTTTTAACTGAAGGTTTAATACTTTTATCCTTCTTGATTATGAGTGTTATGACCTCCAGCCTAGATCATTCACTTTGTGTATGTAATCATCTATTGTTTTGGCCCTTTCCTGGAATACCAGTCCTTTGCATGAACCATACCCTGCCAAAGATCCCAAGCACTGTATGGATCTGCAAATCAGCTTCCCTATTTTAAAAAAGCTGTGCTGCTGAGTTATCAAGTCATCTCTGGAAACTGTGTTCCCTCCTTTGGAAGATAAGAAATCTTTGATTTTTAAAGTGCTTATGATTATAATGGATACCAAAGTATGTATATATTTGTATGCGTATGTGTGTATTTGCTTACATATGCGTAAACAATATGCAGTGATCATTACTATGATTCTTAATTTTTAGTAATTCTTGTAGACACACATAAGGACTGACTTAGTAAAGATATCTTAGTAGGGAAAATGAGTTTCACCTGCTATAAAAGCTAAAATAAAACAGCAAGTATGATATGAGGCATAGAAAAGCAATGCTGGCTGGAACGTAAGCAAAAAAAGGAGCAGCTTAAATGTGCACACCAATGTGTGTGTGAGCTTAGGCATGAAGTTTTAGAGGATTTTGAAACAGAGTGAGAGAGAATGAAATTTTGGGAAGTGGGAAAAGTCTTCTAGCAGTCAGATTTGCTGGCAAGCATGCTGATCTTCCCAAGCACACAATATTCAGAAATCATTTCCTATACCTGTTCCTTACTTGGAAGTCTGCTCAGATTAACTATGAGCTAAAGTTTATGCTCTCAAGGAGCCCCAGGGCTTAGCTTCCAGCAATCCTTTATAGTTAGCACATTAGTCATCTTCAACTGGAGATGAACTTGAAAAATAGCTGAAATATCTTCCAAATACCTGCCAGATGTAGAACTGCCGCAGGTTCTACTCATGGGGAAATGTCACTATGTCTGTTAATCAACATTTTATTTCAAATGAATCTCTTTTGACAACAATGTTTTTGAGGACAGTATTCAGGCATGATATGAGAAACTCAATAGCATCGCACTGCAGGTGTATAGGTTATGCCATGTCATATGTAACCTCAGACAGCCAAGTGCAACATTTTCATCCTGTGCCTCCCTTTCATAAATTCCAACTTTCTCCAAACTGTTTTGTTCTCTAAATTCCACTTTTTAAGACAGAAATAGTTTTTAGACTTATATGTCAGAAAGAAATAGCATAAAAATAAATTCTATTCATCAGTGACAGGCAAATATTTTAATTTTCATTAGTTTTGACAAGACTTAGTTTGCCATAGGTAATATACATTTACAAGTTATATTTTATTAGCACATCACATCATGTTAGAATGAATTACAATTTGTCAAGTAGTATTATGTTGTATCTGACAGCACATTGCTTCTATCTAAACACACTAAGAAGTTAGTAGATTTGTGGGAGTTTTATGTGTTTTGCCTGTATCTGCAGCTCTTAAAAGGTGGGGGAGTTTGTTGTTGATCAGCTGAACAGATAACTGTTAATGTATGCTTTGTCACCAAATAGTAAAACCTATTGACTGAAATCTTAGTATTTTTTTTTCTCATGATATTCTGGCTTCTCAAAATTCAATTATTAGCAAGTTTTAACACAATGTATAAACTCCAACATGCAGAATCCACTAGTGGCCTAATCCTGTGCCAACTTCATCACTACTTTCAGCTTTTTGTTCCCTTTCTGTAAAAGTGCTCAAGCTCAATTGCACTTCAGTGTCTGAAGTCCAATGTATTCTAAGCATAGTTTATTCTGATTGTTTCATGGAGTACCATGATAGGATTGCAATGCTGACTGAAATCTTGTGCACACTGAGGAAAAGGAATTAGGAAGGATAAATTAGACATGTTTTCAGGAAAAGGTGGAAACACACTGATCTGATGATTCCTTATACAGTCATTTGCATATTTGAAGCAGAGGTAAAATCTCATGAGACTTAGATGAAATGATTAACCTATGCAAATATTTATTACAGCATGCATGGGACAGTCAAGTATGCTGCAGTATTAGATATTTCTCATTTTAACCTAATAAAAACATAGAATTAAAAAAAGAGAAAATAAAAAGTTTATACTAAGAAATTAATGGACTAACCTGGTTAGACACACAATTGAATATTTAAATTGTTGTTTAATAAAATCTTTTTCATAGGTGCAGTTTTCTGATGCTCCAGTAAGAGCTTCAATGAATATATACTTTACAAATGTGCATCTAGACAGGAACTGATTCTGAATTTATATATTATTTTGTTGCAAATAGTTGTAATTTAATTAACTACTGTTTAATATTTCCTGTTATCACTTGTTGCAAAGGGTTTCATATTGATTTAAAATAATATTTTCCCAGAAAATATTAACTGCACATAAACTGTGCATATTAATTTTCTATAAATTATATATATTAAAATCTATACATATAAAGAAAAATTATACATATACATAAAAATTTAGCTATCGTTCACAAAAATGCTATCAGACTCAAAGAAATTTTACCTGCCTCCATCTTAATAAAAACTCTTTACATTCATTTTAAGGCATCTTTTTTAATGATGATGTATTATGAACGACTTTTTGACCCAAAACCTAATTGATCTCCACCACCACTGTTAAGGTTATAGAAAACTGCTAAAGCTCTTTCAGTGTAATTTTTAAAGAAGGGATTTAAAAAATGTTTACCAAAAATATGTCTAAGTGATTTTGTGTTAATCTGCATGACCTGTCAACATTAATTTAATAATTTCATGATGATCACTTTTATATGCTTGCCATTATTAAAACCCTGGTATTTATTTTTTCTTTCTTGTTTGTATGATGGGTTGACTTTTTCTGGCTGCTAAGTGCCCACTGAGCCATTCTCTCACTCCCTCTACTCTGCAGGACAGCAGAGAAAATAAGATCAAAAACTCATGGATTAAGATAAAGTTAGTTTAAGGAAGAAAAGCAAGGATCCATGGAGAAGTGAAGCAAAGCAAAAAGATTTATTATTTATGTCCAATCCTCATGCAATAGCTAATGTCCAGCCAGTTCCTGAGGAGTAGACACTCTATATGTACCTTGTCATGTTTTATTAGGAAACTGGCTAAATCACAGATGTTACTCAGGATTTCATACATATTATTCAATGTTTTCTACTTGAATAAAGCCTGAATGTTGCAACTTTATTGCTAAAGGGGGAAAGAAATCAGCTTCCTACCATTATAACCAAAGGAAAAGAAAGGGTCTTGAGTCAAATTAATTTTACAGTTTACTGCAACCAAAATTCTTAAGCCTTTCAGTAGAAAAAGTTGTAAAAAGGTAGCTTTGTACAAATGGCATGCTTTTAAAAGTCCCCACTTGGCTTACTAGCAGCATAAATTTAAAAACATCTGGAAAACATGAATTTTTGTTTTGTTTTCAACAGCATTATTAGAATAGGAAAATTCTAGGGGTTATTTTGTGGGGTTTTTTTTGTTTGTTTGTTTGTTTGTTTGTTTTTTGAAGGTCTATTTACACCTTTTTTCTATTAACTCTAAGTCAAAAAAACCTTACTTTGGCTATCTGAGATGTACAAAAATTTCTTATTTCATAAGGCACTGCTAGCACCTAAAATGTGAAGCCTTTTAAAAAATAAACTAGATTAATACACCTCTATACCTAAAGGTCAAAAATTCATATGTATATTTCAATAAGCATAAAATAAACATCAGAAAGACTATACAAAGTATCCTCCCCAAATTGTTTCAATCTGAAACAATTATGCCTGGGTGGAAAGGTGTCAGAATGATTTTTTTTTGTATCAAACAACTGAAAATAGTGTAAAAATAAGAAATTATTTGTGATTACTTCACATTTTTTCCTATTTTTTCTAAGCTTTCATGAAAAGAAAATGTTTATCTGAAGAAGGACAATCATACAAATAAGTTAATACCAGAATATGAGGTACAGCAAGTCTTGTGACTCACATACAAGTTGGGGGCCATTTGTGAGAATAGTTAACAAACAACTGACACACACACACACACAGACACACACACGCGCACACACACACTCGCACACACACACACACACACCCCCCCCTTTCTCCTCTGGCTTGCTAACTTTGAAAGAAGAACTTACACAAAGTTTCTGCTGAGAACCAAAACATTTTTTTTAATGCCAGGAATCTACAGAAGCAGTTGTGCTGGGTTTATTTCACATGAATAAAGAAGAATTGATTGGTGAAGTGCCTATTGAAGGCAGCCTTGACTGCAGCTACTATGACACAATGCTGTTTGAGATCTTGAGAAAAATGAGCAAGAAAAACAGATCTACAACCACAAGCCTCTGGAGAGGATCCCAGTTTGTTTAGTGCTCTGCTTGGTGAGGTCCTGTGGGAGACTGTCCTGAGAAGAAAATTAGCACCAGAGAGCTGGTTGACCTCCAAGGACAATGTCCTCAAAACACAGAAGGAATCATTCTGACATGCAGGAGATTGATCAGGTGAGGCAGAAGGTCAATGCAGATAAACAAGGAACTCCTGACTGAGCTCAGATGCAGAATGGAGATGCAAGGAGGGGTGGAGGCAAGCACAGACCACTTGAGTGGTACCAAAGAGACATTGTTGTATGTAGTGGGTTGGAGATCTAAAAGCCAAAGTAGAGTGAGAGTCAGCACTCAGAACAGATGTCAAGGGCAGGAAGATAAGCTTATAGAAATTCACTGGTCGGAGAAGAAATGTTGAGCAAACTGCTGGTCACTGCTTAGTGGGGAGAGGATCTGGTGATGACAGACGTAGAGAAAGCCGAGGTATCCAATGGGGTTTTTTGAAAGCTTTATTCCTATGTCTTAGAGGTCCTTGATCCTACATTCAAGCTTTGTGGAAGTCAAAGTCAAGGCAGAGTGAGAGATCATTTAACCCACTTGGTCTAACACAAATCCACAGCACAGAATGGTTTGCAGTTGCACGTGCTGGTGGAATTTGCTGATATCTTTATACCTTTTTTTCAAAAAAAATGAAAGAGAGTGTGAGGAAACTACAGTCTAAGAAGTCACATCTCAGTTTCTGGAATTCAGGTCCAGGCAGTTCCAGAAAGGAAAGAACAATGAACAGAGATCTGAAATGGGTTATGTGGAGAATTTCGCTGACACTGATAGCATTTTTGAGATAATTTAAAATTGCTTTTAAAAAGTTTACATATCAGTCTCTAAGATTCGAATAAATCATTAAGGTCACAAAACTATAAATCAGTTACTTATGTATTAATAGCTCATTGGCACCATCAGTTGTTTTCCCCAACTAGAGTTTTCTGTTAATCTTTTCTTTAATTTGTGTTCAGATTTGAGTAATTGGTCTAGTCCTGAAATTTTTTTTCAGAAAACTGAAAATTATCTACCAAATGTTATAGGATTTATGATGAGAAATAATTTCCATTTGGATAAATGAAAAGTAATTTATTTCTCAAAAACAGATTTTTTCATATCTATTCTGTGTCCAGTGAAATCCCAATCGATCTGGGCACATTGTTCTTTTGTCTTATATAGTTTTACTTAAAAAGAAAGGGGAAAAATGTTGCCTTAAGTCCATGAAACGCTGATCTGGCACAAAAGTCTCCTTTTTATTTTGCTATCAGTCAGCCTGTCTAGAACTCCTGACAGTGCTTTGCCTCTGAAACAGTCATACATAACATGATGTATTTGTATGTAACACATCGTTGCTTGGATATGCACTTGATAGTCATGTTATTAAAAAATTAAATTACTTCAAGTTTTTTTAGAGTACTAAAGAAATTACTTTCAAATTTTATACACATCAAAGAATGTGAAAATATTTATACAAATACATAAAACTGATGCTCCTAAAAAATTGACAAAGTTAAGAGCAATTACATTTATTGAGACTGATGATTTTATTACTGAGATTGTTTAAGCCATCAGTGCTTATTTCAATTTAGAGAGTTCAATTAAACAAAAAATCAAATCTTTATTACTTTTAAAGAGGAAGTATTAAACAATAAAGTTTTAGTTCAGATTGACAGACCTCTACGGGATTTCATTCTGTTCCTTATCAAATCCTTTGGGCTATACTTGCTACAGAGGAGAAAAAAAAAAAAGGAGAAAAAAAAAAATCAAAGCAAAAACTCACTAGGCAGAACCTCTGGAGGTAGCCTACAAATCAACCCATAAGGGAAGTCAATATTCCATTTCTATATGTATATATATATATATTAAAAAAAAACCAAACTGAAACAAAACAAAAACAAAACCCTAACCAACCAACCAACTTACCAGAATAACCAGAAAACCCCTCCAAATTGATGCCCTTTATTATGTTCTTTGATGCAATATTTCTTATAAATTTAGAAACTACTGCAACCAACTTCCTGAAGTCAATGGCATGGTGTTTCTTTGGCAAAGAGTTCAAGGGAATGAAGATGAGATAAGCTTTATTACTTCTTGTTTAAGAAAACTCAAGGAACTCCAGGATGCACAACATCTGCTCAGAAGGACTGCTTGCACAGCAGGTATTGCCCTTCCTAGGTCTGGGAACTGGGGACTTGGCATGTAGGTGAGGACAGCTGCCTCACTCTGCTTGTCATACACTGTGTAGATCATTCTGAATAACCTGAATGTGCAGGGATGGGTTCAGATGGAGAACTAGTCACTTCTCACACTCCGTTGGGCAGAGAGGATTGCCATACAGGACAGTAAAATGCACACCATTTTCCTATAGGACAGCACTGTTCCAATGGAATAGCACAACTATTTTACATGGACTGATAGCAATAGGACAATGGGGGACAATTTTAAACTAAAAAGAGCCATTTGGATTAGGTGTTAGCAAGAAATTCTTTGCTGAAGTCCTGTTCCCCAAGTGTTCAAGGCCAGGCTGGGTGGGGCTTTAAGAAACCTGATCTAGTGGGAGGTGTTCCTGGGCATGGCAGGGAGCTTGAACTAGATGATATTTATGATTCCTTCTAAACCAAGCCATTCTATGATTCAATGCATCTATTATGCACTCCTTTATGCCCCAAAATGTGAACACCTGCTTAGATATAGATACCAATCTTTTTACAACCAGTATTCCCCTTCCCCTTCCCCTTCC
>WAAE01022237.1:0-77464 GCA_013400495.1 Nicator chloris
AAAATACTGAGTAGTTAGTAAATCAAATACTGGCTAAATGACACAGATTCACATCATTAAATAGTACCATAAATTTCTGTGATGTAAGGGCAAGATCAAGGTTTTGTTCCTTACGTAAAGTGCTGCTGCAATAATATAAGAAAAGTAAAATGGTGTAGCTGAAGGTGACATGATTGTGAATACTTGTCACCTAGTCTCATTATTTACTTGATCTAACTTCAGTTAATTAATTAGAAGTATCTTGAGGAAAAAAATTCCAAGAGATAAGATGCAATTCTTTCTTGAAAGTTTCAATTAAAAAGAAACTTTGAGTCTCTGCTAGCATTGTTGACTTGGTGTTGTCTGTGTTGTGTATTTGCAAAGTGGTACCAGAGGTGTTCAGATTGTTTTGCAACCCAGAGAACTAATGCTCAGTGATGAATAAGTGCATCTGTTTTAATACACGGGTTTGGAACATCTTTCTAAGAAGCTGTGTTGTAACAGCGGCAACAGTGACGGACTTGGGAATCCACGTACAACTGTTGCATTACCCTGATAGTCTCTTTGATTTGCCTGGAGGAGGGAGTTTGAACTCTAAACTCAAACTCTAGTCCTGTCTTCTTTCTGCCTGAAAAATTGCATATAAATGTTTCTTGTTGCTGAGAAGAGTCTTTCCACCACAATGGTTTATGTAGTACTTGTTTAAGCTAACTTATTTTAAAACCTTACTTTGCTAGAACTTTTTAGAGTCAAATGGTGCTGCATAGGAAGCGCAGCCATAATGCATGACTTGGATTTCAGTACAAGTCACATTTGATGGAAGTCATTATTCCCCCTTAAAGGGAAAGAATGAGAACGGGTGACATAGTAAAATGTCAACATAACCTTTCTTTAGATGGTGTAGCTTTACAGGTGAAGCTGTAGAAGTCAGACATACTGTTCAGTATCTCCAATGCTTCTTTGAAATAATGGTGAATGATGTCTGCTAGTTAAAAGGGACTTTTTACTGGAAGTAGCTTTTTAAGATATTTGACAATGACTGTTACCCATTGATTTTCCCGGCCTCTCTTGCCCATTTCCCACCTTTCCTCAAGAATTCTGTTTCTTCAGGCTTGAGATTTAAAAGCATAAGTTAATGCTGCTGATGAGTAACTGTTGTTTATCCTAAGCTGATTTAACTTGCATGTTGTCCAACAGGACAAAGTTGTCATTGGAGTCGCTTATGACTGTGTGGACAAGATGGTTTATTGGACAGACATCAGCGGCCCTTCGATCAGCAGGGCCAGCCTGCATGGTGGGGAGCCAACAACCATAATCAAAACAGGTAACAACACAAAATTCTTTCTCTTGCTATTCTTTAGGAATTATATTAGACTTGAATTTAGTAGTATGTACTTCCTAGGTGTTGCCTGGGATGACTAAGAGTGGTGTTTATATATTAACATGGAATACCATCGGAGGGTGTCTTTGATTTTTGTTCTGGCAAACAAGGTAGGTACTGGATAGCTGAGATTTTGTTATATATAGTATTTTTTTTCTCTCCTGAACTTTGTCTGTCAGCTGCCTGCTCTGCTGAGAAAGGATTGGTGAGCATGGAGGCTGAAGAGAACTCCTGCTCTCTCTTCCTTGGCTTGGAGATCAAACAGCTGAAAAGTTGTTAGAAACTATTTCAGCTGTGATTTTTCCCATGCCTGCCACTCAAGTTGTAACATGGAAAGTGAGTAAAGCCACCTGGTTTGGTTTTTACCCTTTGTAGTTGTTCAAGGATTTGAGAATTAGGCTAGAGGGTATTGTGGAGTTAGTGCTTATCCAGTTTGTATCTTGTTGTTACATTCAAGACTGCTGCTCGCTGCAGCCCGTGTTAATTTTCATTAGAAGGGTTAAGTGCAAGCCCACGTATCTTGGATGTTAAACTCTTTTATTGAGTGGAAAGGGCTAAGGGAAAGGACAGGTTTAGAGAACAAAGTGAATGGTTGGGGGAGGTGTCATTAAAAAAAAAATAGCAAAAGTAGCTGAAGGCACATTTTAAGTAGTGATGTCCTCAAGATCCTAGAGCAACTGTGAAGTCAAGATACTGGAAGAGATCAATTTGCTTTGAATCCTTTGCACACATTGTTACAAAAATTTGTGAAATTATTTTAGAAAAATGATCAGCCAGTTATAAAACTCTACAATAAACTTGGTTTAGTTTTCTTTGCATGTGTAGAGAATCACTGCCTGGACTTTGTGCTTTGGAATAGTCAGTTTGTGAGACTCCATTCAGGCTCTTAGGGACAGAAGATGGGTGGGGGTCGCTTGGATCCTACCATTGTCCTAGGGAGGAAAAAGGGAGAGCTCAGGGTCATTCCCTAACCATTCCAGCAGCTATGGAGCTTCATATTTGTATACCACTTGATGGCTGAGGTATTGTAAGACTTCTTTCTCCATCCCAATGTATTTAATATGAAAGGGACTCTAACCTGCAGTGCAATCCTGTGCTTGCCTGTGCAACTTAGAAACTCTGCAGGGAAAAGATTTTTGCTTTGCTCTTCAAATCTTTTTCAGAATCTGCACTTTTAGAAATGAGGGAAATTGCTATTGCTAAAAACTTCATATGGATATGAATGTCCATCTAATGAGAGTGTGTGTAGGCATTAAAATTCTTGCAATGTATAAAATGTTGGAAAATTATTTGTGAGGGCTTTCAGCTAAATTTGGTTGATTATTTAAGGTAATGCAAGGCGCTTCAATGCCACATGGAAACCTCATGAGTTTTATCTGCTATAAAAAATATTGTATGTATGAAGCTTTCTCATTAATTCTGTTGTTCTGTTGGCTGCATAGGATATGAATGCTTTTCCTGAAGAGACTGGGAGAGATGTTGCACTTTACTTTTTGTATGTTAATGGGCATTTCAATAAGGATTCAGATCAAAATAATATTGACTATTCAGCATTCTAATGGATATCTTCTATGCAGGCCAAAACTGGAACTTTCAAATTTCATGAAATAGGAAAGTGCCTCCCCTTCAGAAGATTAATGAGAATTTTTTCTTGTTTTGATCTTTGCCTTCTTCCTCCTGTGAGCTCCAGCTGCTTTCTTCAGTTCATGCGTACTTTTGTGGAATGTACTACATTTTTGGTTGGGTTTTTTTTTTTTAAAGCTCTTGTGATCCAAGTTGTGCTGCTTTGCAGAAACACTGTTTAATTGTGGAGCCCCATCCAGTTCTCCTTTATCCCTGCAGCTGTATAAGCTGTGGAGGCTTTCTCAGCTCTGCAGCTGTGGCAGCAGGTTAGGAAGGAGAACTTTTCTCTGTGGTAATTGCTCAAAGTCCTATCGGCTGTGCATGTCTGTACAAACCTGCCCTCAGGGACAGAGCCTGGGACTGTGTCAGGCTTGATGACAATATAGCAGGAACGTATTTGTGCCTCTGGAAAGACTGGTGATAAGTGAAGCCTTTAAATATTCTCTTACCCCTCCCTCCATGAGGGATAGCTTTTTCTGGCTCATTATCAACCACACAGAAGGGACATTCACTTTAGACTTCTATAAATCTCCTAACATAGCTGACATAAGGAAATTGAAACAAGCAAAGTAGTCAGGGAGCAGGGGCTCATGGGAATCAGTGGCAGCAAATCTTTTGCCTGCTACTGTCTTCTGTTTCCTAAAAGAGTCTGGGAGCTCCTCCAATACCATTTAGTCTTCTGATCCCAGAGACTGGGGACTGTTGCCACCATCACCTCAAAATGAGGCTACTCTCAGCAGACTCTGCCATTAGCAAGGAAAGAGCTGGGAACATTTCAGGGTCTGAGGTATGTGAGGTGGTTTCTTGCAGCTGACAAGTTTAGCTCCACAGAAGCACTTAGAGAAATAAAGGAGTAATGTGAAGTCAGTATAACTGAGTCAAAGTGTGCCCAAGAGCCCTCAGGAGGAGTAAAGAAATGCCTAATTAACATTTATTTTCTTGCCCACCACCCTTCCCCTCTGGCCGTGAGCTATGAGTCAGAAACAATGAGATACATCTTGTTTGTTCCTTTGCACCTCTTCAGCAATTAATATAAATCTAAAATGTCATGCGTGCAGATAAAGCGGTAAGTGTAATCCACTTGAGTGGGAGAGCAGAGGATGCTTGAACTATTGTGCAGCTGTGATTCACAGCAACATCACAGTAGCAAAGTCTAGAGAGCCCTACCCGAAGTTGTGGGCCAAATGCCTTTGCTCCAGAAAGGTTGCTTGTGTCACATAATGTTTATTTAATGGCTGTCAGTGAATAAACTTAAGAATTAAAAGAAGGCTAATGGGAAACATTCCATTCGGTGTGTGGATCAGCATTTGAGAGGTGCTTTTTTTCAACAGCTGCCTGGTATAAAGGGTCACTTTGCCTCTTTTAGCGAGTGACCATGTACAATTCTTTCCTTTTCTTTTGGAACTGAAATTGAATGAAAATAGATTTTTTTTTTTAACTTGTCTTTGGCTTCCTTAAATTCCACACAGACTGCCTGCTCTTTTTCAGTGGAAGCTTGAAAAAAACAGAGCAGTTTCTCATAGTGGCTGAATTAAGCTTCATAAGTTTTTTCTGCATCCTGCATCCAAGTTAGAAATTACTGATGCTAGAGCAGTACGGTCATTATCTGCTATTTCCTGTTGCTTTTGGAACAACTAACTGTCCAAGAAAAACTGTGTGCATGCAGTGCTAAAATGTGTTTCAAAAAGAATAGCTCTGCAAAAACAAATAACTGGATCTAGATTGCATCAGTTAGTTAATGTCATTGTCTCTAGTCTTTAGAATTTGATTGTGTTTAATTGTTGCATCAGGTAAACTTAGCATAAATTTAGTTTTCAGAGGGGTGCTGTGTATGCCAGTACTAAAGAAGGAGAAATATTAAGGGTTATAAAATCCATTTGATGGCCTTCTAAGGATGGTAGAATAAGGTTTTGACACTATCTGCTGTTCCTTCCTCTTTTATCAACTCTTTCTATGTTTGCCCCTCCAAGTACAGTTTCTAGGTGTGGCGAGTTTGTTCCATATAAAACTTCATTCTAGGTCTTTTTGAGAGTTTTGTGTATTTAAACTTTGAGGTAAAATGCATGTTCCTCTTCCAAGTGATATAAAGTAGCTTTTGTTGGACCACAGCCAGAACTCTGAAGAAAACTTACCTCTGTTAAAGGTTATCCTTGTGAGGCTGACACAGTGTATTGGGAATAATAATAATAATGCCTAGGAATGTTTTTCTCTGTTCTCCTGCAGACTTGGGAAGCCCTGAAGGGATAGCTGTAGATCATCTAGGTCGCAACATCTTCTGGACTGACTCTCAACTGGATAGAATAGAAGTGGCCAGGCTGGACGGGCGCCAGCGTCGCATCCTCTTTGACACTGGTTTGGTGAACCCCAGAGCAATTGTTGTGGATCCTGTGAGGGGGTATGTGTTGTCAAGAAACATGTGCAAAGCCTGATTTTATTTATCTGATTTTTTCATGGACTGCGGAGAGACCTGTGTTCCATGCAGAACCCCACCAATGGAGTAGGGCTCTGGGTTCAGCTCAAGCATCATGGACTTCCATCTTACAGTAAATTGTGTGTGTGTTAAGGAGTGAACAACAAAGATGCCATTGAGGGGCCATGCAGATTCTCAGGCACAGAATGTACATCCAAGGAAAAAAACCCTACCACTAAAAAAAGGCTATTAATAGTAAAACTTCAGAGAGTTAACGGAGCTCTCTGGGGATCTCTGCTGCAGATAAACTACTCTGATTCCATTGTGTGTTGCTTACTTGGTACACTGAAAAGAAAAATATTGTTTCAGATGGGTCCCAAAAGTATGCCAAATACTCTTGCTTTAGCCTGAGCAGACGTGATGGGAAGTGAGATGAAGAACTTGAAGTGTAGATGTACGTTTTATATGGCCCTCAGAACTGTTGCAGTATAGATCTTTCTGCTTGGCATTTTGATCATAAGCTAAACAATGGGAGGAAAGCATTTCTTCTATGTCTGAGCTTGCTCCTTTTGTTTTTAATGGAAGTATATTTGCTACCTTTTTACTACACATTTTTGACTTCTATATCAAAGTGCAATATGGCCCTTCTTATTTATTTAAATGATTTAGGGGCTGTGTGTTACTTTTGTGTTCTTAGCATTTTCTTAATTATATCCTTAACTTTTGAGATTAGTCCCTGTCTTAACTCTAGCCTTTTTCTGCTTCCCAAGAAACTTATACTGGACTGACTGGAACAGAGAAGCTCCTAAAATTGAAACTTCATATATGGATGGCACAAACAGAAGAATTCTTGTTAAAGATGATCTTGGGTTACCAAATGGACTGACCTTTGATCCTTATTCCTCAATGCTGTGCTGGGTAGATGCAGGTAAAGGGGAGCTAAAATATTTCTTCATAATAGTAGTAGTGTAAGTATGTCTAAACCTGAAATTATGCACAGCCATAGCTTTTGACTTTAATGATTTATTCATTGCTATTCACATGAGACTGCGTGCAAGCTGAAGGATTTCAATTCTGTTCACAAAACTTTCTAGGAATGCAACAGATCTATGTCTGTGTGTATGTGGCTTTTTTTTTTTTTAGGTAGTGGTTAGGGCTTTGTAGCAGTTGTTAAAGGCTGGGGAAAAAGTACAGATTTATCTAATCTGCCTTACAGAATGTCGTCCTGGCACTATTGTTTTAAGGCCTGTAACCTGAGGCCAAGTCTGGCTTATATTTGACTGAAGCAAGTCTTGAAAAAGCAATGCACTCAAAAGATCAAGGGATTAAAGTTCTGCCCATTGTTCGTTTTGTGACAGTGTCTTACCAGTGGGGGGGGGGGGGGGGGGGGAAGGGTGCTTTTAATTCTCATTTAATTTTTTATCTTTTGGCATCTTGCTTCTCTTTCATCCTGTAGACTCTGGCAGGGATGTCTTCCTGTGGAGGTGCTTTTACACTTCAAGTCACCTTTCAAATTTTGGATAAACTAAAATGGTCAAGCTCTCTTTTTCACTGTAAAACACTTTCTCCAACCTTTGAATTTGTCTCCTTCTGCTATCTCTAGTTACTTTCTCTTCCTTTCTTGTTATTTCTTTGCATAATCATCATCTTTAATTCTGAAACACATCACTTAGGAAAACCTACAGGTGTTTACATTCATTAGCAGTGTTCCCAGCCTGCAGTGGCTTTGCAGCTGGAAGTTTTTGCACCCAGACCTTTTTGCACCCTATTTGTATCTATGAGTTAGATGTTCTTCCTGCAGTCTCGCCTTTGTGGCCCAACCCAGCAAACATTTCAGGAACATGCTCCCCAAACAAACTTTGCAAAAATGTCTTCCAGAGGAGGTGGAACCACTTAATGGCTGAAGTATCCCTCCAGAATGGAGGAAACCTTCTGTCAGCTTCCACACCAACCTGAGGATTCTGGAATCCATAGCAGGAACCTCAGCTTGTGAGCATTGGCCATGGCTGCATGTGACATCTGTGTTTCTTTAACTTCAGTGATGTGCTTTGTAGCATTAACTCCAGAGTATTTATCAATTCAATTTTTGGCACCTGCGCATGTGTGACATGGAGGAAGGCTTTGACTAAGCAGCACACTGAAAGATTTCCAGGACTTTCAGCCCTGTTCATGCTTGCATATTTGTGCTTGTCTTTCATCCCTGATGAGAGCTCTCTTGTTCTGATTCAAAGGCTTAATTGTTTCACTACATCCAGGTACCAAGAGGCTGGAATGCATGAACCCTAATCAGCTTGGTCGACGAAAGATTGTTGAAGGGATTCAGTATCCTTTTGGTGTTACAAGCTATGGGAAGAATTTATACTATACAGACTGGAGAAGGTACATTATCTGCTAAAGAAATTATGGAGTACTTTTATCTTTTTTTTCCTCCCTGGTAGAAACTGAAGTATATACTGCATTTCTCATGCCTGACCTCTCACACATTCCTGTTTTGTTGCTTTCCTGGCAATAGCTGATGCAGGGTGGAGTGGATATGTAGAGCTGACCTATTGATGCTGCCAGTTAACTGAGTTTTCACTATTTAACAGTGATTTGTCCTTGAAGAAAATGCTTTTAACAACGAACATTCTTGGGAAAGGAGTGGGCAGTAACTTGTTTTCTATAGCAGCTACATTGTAGAGAGCAGACATTCATCACTCTTGGTTTTCTATGCCCTATATTTTATGAATGTTCAATCAAAAATAAGGGAAAAAAAAGTGTTCACTATCTTGATGACACTTTCTTTATTGCAAATGCTCTAAAATGTTGCCGTATGAACAAGACTTACAGGTTTACTTTAACTTCTGGAAAAAATCCAGTCCCTGCTTTTAAAATAAATATTTTTACTTGATGTAAATGGTTTTATGGGCTCTATCAGCAAACTCTTACCCAAATGCCTCTATCAATTGCAGCAGCAGTAGCTATTACTGTGTGTGAGGATTTCCAAGTTAGAAACTAGCACCTGGAAGTGCTATTCTTGAACAGGCTTGAGGAACAGGGTGCTACAAGTCTGTCACTTGACTGCCTTTTTATACTTAGGAAGGAAGGATTGCTTACGACTAGCTGTATTCCTTCTGGAGATCAGGCTCCACCTGAAACACATCATTGTCCATAATTGTTATGCTTAGTAGCTGCAATGTCAGCTATACCACAATACTTGTCAGATGGGCAGAATGTGAAAAATGTGCGAAAACTACCAACATATGCATCCCTCCTGTAGAGGGACATTATTCTGTATTGGAAGTACCTTCAAAATTATTAAGGTGTCTCCCTGATAAATTTCTTAGCTGCCTAGAGTGAAGGTCATAACATACTAGGTTTGTCCAGGAAAGATGATGTCTTGGGGGATTTTACTTCTGGTATATCTTCCTAATTGTAAAAAAGAAGCAACTTCAAATTTTCTCCATGTTTTGTTTTGATTTTTTGATGGGTTGCTTGCATTTTTTATTGGTTTTTGGGGGGTATTTTGTTGTTTTGTTTTGTTTTCCCCTATACTTTTACCTTCATCTCACTTCTGTATATTTTCTTCTGCATATGGCAGGGATGCTGTTATAGCAGTGGATCGCACAATTTCATTAGAAAATGATAACTTCCAGCCTCACAAGCGCTCACGACTCTACGGAATCACCACAGCCTTTGCTCAGTGCCCAGGAGGTAATCCAGATGATTCTGGAATTTTTACAGCTGTGTAACACCTTACTGTATAAATGAACTTAGTAGCAGCTGCCAACTGATTTGGGTAGTGAAGATTTGGGTTATTGCTTACATTTCTATTTAGTAAGAAAATAAAAGCCACCTGATTTCAATAAAAGCAGTTGTAGTTGCCACATGGAACCAGAACTGGAGAGGGAGAAAGGGCCTGTCCTATCCTTTGTGAAAGGATGTGTAAGACGAGCATCTGACCTGTTAAAAATGCTAATGTATCACCTTCTAAATTGAATGCTATATTCATGGCTCGGGCCTTATTCACTTATTAAGTTTAAACTACAGAAATATTATGATCTTCCAGATGTCCTTAATGAGATCCAGTGTTTTTCCAAATGGAATGTTGAGAAAACAGCAGGTGGTAGAATGGCTGGACTGAGCTGACCTTTCTGCTCTGTTGGTTTTTAAGTTTTTCAGATATGCTATTGAAAAGAAGAATAGAGGAAGCTGATACCCTTGAAATATAATTTGATTTTTGTGAAGCAGTATCATTGTGCAGTTATGTCATTTTTAGCAAATCACAGGAGAAGCATTTGCTGTTTTTTTATTACAATATGGCTGGAATTATAGGAGTTGTCCTATGTTTTACTTTGGGACTAAAAAAAACCCTTAGGATAGTTTCTCTTCAAATTACTCAATATATACAATAAAAAACAATTTAGTGGAAGTTTTGGCTCAGAGCTTAAAAACCCATACAGATGTCATAATTAAGAAATCAGTTATATTGTTATTACTAGTTAATTCACAGATCCATTTTGGTAGGCAGTGTAAAATTAAACAACACTGTGTGCTTGAATATATGCTTATACCTATAGTATTCAGAAGCTTGGTGTTATCTCTATTTCTTACGTCTGTTTCAAGTGGTTTGCTGGATATGGATGCCTTTCCTCTCTGATCCACTGCTTCTGGCACTGACTTCTCTTTCATTTTACTCTTGAATATTAACACTTCCCCAGCCACTCAATTTATTTGCTTGTTTGTTTTCATGGATCATTCCTCTGTCTTTGTGTGGTTGGTATCTGAGGATGATGTTCTGTAGCATTTTGGACTTTGACCCCACGTTGCACTTCTCTATTTACTCACTCACTTCTTTCTGATATCTGTGACCATGTGGCCAGTTTTATGAAGGGTATTTTAGGAACAACCCACTTGATTCATGTTGCCTCTTTCACTCTGGTATCTTGATCTTTCTTTCATGTGAATGTCAAGTTGACACAAGAGATACGGTGACTCTTACCTCCCCAAAGCATAGTTGTCTTACACTCCTAATCTCATTATGGCTTGTTTCCCTAGTGTAGCCATAAATCTTAACATCTCTTCTACGTGTCTGTTTCAGGTTTTATTGTGGGTTTGCATTTGTTGCTCTCGAAGGTTTAGCATCTCTGTTTTTTTTCCAGGACATAACTACTGTACGGTGAATAATGGTGGCTGTACTCACCTCTGCTTGGCTACCCCAGGAGGCCGTACCTGCCGCTGCCCTGACAACACAGTTGGAGTAGATTGTATAGAAAGAAACTGAGCTTTAAAATAAGCTTTAGAGCAGCAGACACCTTTTGGAAATGTGCTGTAAACAATTCACTCCTATCAACACAGTCAGGCCCTAAAGATAAGTGCTGCATGCTGCTGACAGCAAGCCACAATGCATGTAGCAGACACACACACACAGGCTGTTTTTGTAGCAGTTAAGACAGAGCTGCCAAGCTGGGTCCAGCTTCACCTTATTCCTTGTAAAATTATCTCTTTGCTTTTAAAGGTAAATGTGGAGGCCTTAGTTGCATCTGCCCCAGATGAGGAGGATGTGTCTCTTGCCAAAATTGAAGTAACAAAACACAGAACAGAGAAAAGAGAGTGGAACTACTCAAATCGTGAGACTGAATTGTACCTTGGAGTGTACAGCAGTTATCTGCAGAAGTGCTATGCATAGCCCATCAAAAATGTGGCTGGGCTTATCTCTAGCTGAGAAACAATGAGGGTCCTAAGGATGAACAGATGAGGGGGAATACCCAGTAATAGCACATATTTACTGCCCAACCACATTCCTTCTCACTACCAGTCCTTTCACTTCAAAAACTTGAATCTCAACCTTTGACTTCTGTACTACAGAAGTACTTTATCCATGTGTTGTAAGGTTTAGAATTCTCACCCTGGCTCATGTGATCCTTTCCTAAAGCACATGATTTGTTATAGATAATCAACACTGTTTAGTGAATATATTTGAAGTTTTTGTTAGGTTTTAAGAGATTTATCTTTCTTCTGTTTGAGGTGGATTCCTGAGTAGTTCCCTAAAATCCACTAAACAAAATTTAGATATTTTGAACAATTGCTGATAGGTCATCAAAGAATGGATGTTGATTCATTGGGAGACAAGTGGCTTTAAAGAGATAGTCACATTTGTTTTCTGAGAGTTTTTAAAATAGTATTTCTACATTTGATTCTCTAAGCCTCAAAATGTTCTCTACCACTTCTACCTTAGCAATCTTTCTTCTTTAGCAAACCATATGCCTTTTTGTAGACCATAAGAAACATGGCAGTTAAAATCTGGTTTTCAGAAAGCTCACTTCTGGTTTGGTGCTTAAAAGAAGAAAATATAGCGAAGCCCCATTTATGTGCCAGTGTTCTGAAAATCAAAGTGAAGTTGATGTTTTTCATCACCACCACTAAGTTTGGAGAGGGAAAATCTAAATGCATACTTATATGTCAAATTAGCAGTACAAATCTGGGAGTGAAGTTTGGTTTCCCCACTGTGTGTTGGGAAGGAAGCTTGCCTGCAAACCAACCTGTGGCAGAGCAAAGCAGGGCTTGTGAGGCTCCTGCCAGAGCACATTTCACTGTGTCATGATCAGAGCAGTAAGCTAAAATCCCCATTTCCTCACTCCCTCTTCAGACACAAAAGTGACAGTTTTCAACAGAGCCAATTCTGAGTCTTACTGTGTGACATCTTCCTCTTTAATTGTATATTTATCATAAAATAACAAAACATATAAACATTTAAAAGGTTTTTTTGTATAACTTTTTGTAACTTTTTATTCATTCTATTCATACACTTAATCAGGTATGTCTTACTGTAAATATCAAAAATTTGTTGAAATGAAGGTGCTTGATAACTCTTTCTCCAGAAGTATTCACATATCTGGTGAAATATTAAAGTTTACACTCTGTACAGGTATCTACAGTACAATCAATAAAAATGGTTGGTTTTTATTTTCTATAAAAAAGAATGTCATGCCTGGGGAAGGAAGTGATATGTGGTGTCTCTAATATATTTTCTTGTTGTGTTCTGGGTTTTAGCTAACTCATATCTAGTGATGGTACTTCTCTTCCACTACTAATGCTGTAATGCAGCATTACAGGGGGGAAAAAACTGCTGTTGAGCCTTTGTATTCTGGAAGCAGTAGGAGACTTCAGAACAAATACATGCAAGTGCTTAAAGAACACAGGGCTTTTTTCTGTTTTGGCTTAATCTTTTTCCTGGTTGTAAATGCTTGTTTACCTTTGTCAAGTAAGCATAATTCAATTATCCCATACTTTAGACTTCTAACAGTAAAAATACAGAACAAGGACAAGAATAAAAAGGGATAGAATTTATCCCTATGCTCAAAAATGCCCTGGTGCTGGGTTTCTGGATGATAGGGTGCTTTGCAAGGAGAATACTAGTGGGATCCAAAGGGTGGCGTTTGGAGTTACAGCAGGAGAGATTGTTGGTGATCTGTTCTGGGGATGGCACATGGAATTGGACTGCATGCATTGATTTATGTTTTTTTAAATTTGAATCAACACAATGTTTCTCTTCATGCATTGTGATGGTTATTAATTTACTAAACACTAGTCAGCTAATTCTATGCAAATCAATCAGCAGTGACAAAGATGTCAAGGAAAATATACCTCTGCAGAACTTCTAGTGTTGATGCGTGAGCTTCTGGGTTGTGTGTAGCACAAAGAGAGAAACAATATTACTGTGGACCGAGTTTTTAGACTGAGGAACTCAGTTATCATTTCTGGGAGTAGGTAGCACTAAACGAGGGGAAGCTTCAGCAAATCCATTTCAGTGGTGTAGATGTCCAGTTTGCAAAACTTCAAAGTTTGCACAACTTTAGCATTCCAGTTCCTAGAAATGAGGAACTTTTTTAAAAGCTCTAGCATGATGTTTTGTTTCTCAGCTAGTGCTTGTTGCTAACTTCAACTGTTGTAGCTCAATGCCAGTGTGCATCAAGGGCAAAGCTGTTCCCTCAGGGAAGGGAGGCCAGTAGAAGCTGTGCCTTTTCCATGAACCAGTCCTGGTGTACCCCAAGTCAGGCAGACAGTGCCAGTGAGGGTAGCTGGGCTCAGCCCAGGGACCAGAACACCAAGCAAACCTGCGAATGAGTAGGTCTGATGTCAAGCTGGGAAACTGAGTCTGGATCATGGATCATAATCAGGTTTGGGCTGAGTGACCAGGATCAGTGATTGCCAGCCAAGTGCACAGTGGTGAAGTTGGCCAGGGCCTGAATCAATGGGGTGCCTGGCTGTGGCACAGCTCAGGCGAGGACCAGGGTGAGAGCCTCAGCTTCAAAGCAGCGTTTAACAGCAGAGACAAAGGGTTGCCTGTGCTGAGAATGCCCAACAGCTGTTTGAGGATGAGCCTCTGCTGAAGTTCCCTCAAGTTTTCATCACACCTTTTGTTAACTGTCTGGCCTTGAACAGCCAGCTAAGCTGCTAGTGCTTGGGTGGTCTCTGTGTGCTGACACTCCAGAGTTCTCTATTCCTGTAGCTGTTTGCTTTCTCGTTGAATTTTGCTAAATCTTCGGCCTCTAAAATGATTGGCGATGTTGAGTTCCTTATTTTAATCACAGTTGGGCCAGGAATGTCAACTTTTGATGACATATTTAGCATTACCCACTTGAGGATATTCTTCCCGTGTCTATCAAGTTTTTTCACTTCAATGTTCACAAGTATTTTGGATGCTGAAAATGTGGATTTTCAGTTTCCTAATCCTAGAGACTTAATGGTATCTTTCTATAAGACAGGGTTTTTTCCTGCTGACCTGGTCTAATTCACCTACTCTGTCCTTTTTCTAACTGTTGCTTGTTCAACTGTTCTAGACTCGCCTCAGGAGCAAGTAAAGTTCAGATACATTTTTACATTATGTTTGAGGTTAAAGAGATAATGGAAAATATGATGTTTTATTTAATTATAAATATTAATTTTTTATTCTTATAGGAGGCTGGGATTGGTAGTAATACCAGTCTCTGGTTGAAGAAAAGATTCTGTGTAACTGCAGTTCATGGGTTTTTTGCTACAAAAATCTATAGATTCCCAGGTTTTTCAGGAATGAAGAACAATTGCTTCAATGTTTAAACAAAAGACAAAATACTTCCTAGAGCTATTCCAGAGGTAAGTTAAATGTTTTCTTAACTGTGTCCATTCAGATCTTCCAGCACACACAAAAATACTTACTGGTAAGATTATTAATGATATTTACCAATCTTGTAATAAGTAGCAAAAAAGTGAAACTACTGAAAGTAGGAGTGACTTCCTTATGACTTAATTGGATAATTTGGCTACCTTTCCATCTGAAGGGTGTTTGAAAACCCCAACTTTACTCACTTTTTAACTTGCAAATAACCTTCCTCATGGTGAAAATCCAGTGTGGCTTTCTGAAGCTCAGCATCCTGACCAGTGTGTTGTTCCAAACTGCTTACTCTGCAGTTACCCACTTGCACAGTTTTGTCACAACATGTTAGATTTTTAACTTGCTGGCATATGATTAAGAATGACAGATGATTACTGGAGGATAATGGCCCCTCCATGGCAGTGTCACAATGCATCAGTTTAACCTATGGTTAAATGCAAACTGGGGGTTTTGTATAGTATTTCATGATGTGTTCTTGAAGAATTTTCTGGGGAAACAAACAAACAAAACCCCCAACAGGGTATGAAACATGTATGGCTATAGGGAATACAGTTATGAGAAGCCCCTGCTTGGCCTGTCTGTAAGAATGAAGTACTACCTCCAGAACCTGAGTCCCCAGCTGGGGATGTGGCAGAGATTGTTTGTGAACTGATTGAATCACTTTCTTTGTTTAAATTCTAGTCTAATTGAAGTCTGTCCTTTATCTTATTTATAAGTTTAGGATAGCATGGCAGTAAACTTGGTGAAAGGTCAGTATATTGCACCCTACAAATGCACGTATTGATGAGTCTGGAGCTTTACTTGAAAAACAAAAGGCTGGGCTGGCAGTGGAATGCAGTGAGTGACCTTCCCTGCTGCTTTGTGGCAAAGCAGATGGGACTGCAGTAACTTAATGGGGGTTTTGACCAGAAGGATTCTGGAGCTGATGAATGGGGACAAACTGCCATTCCCACAAATAACCGGGATGCTGCGTTTCAGCCTTTGGCTTCTTAGTCGTCAGTATTCACCAGATCCATTTGGTTTGTGGTGGTGTTGCTCACTGCAAGCAAGCAGTGTTTCCTACTTGATGGGGTGTCTGGAACACACAGGAAGCATACAGAGGAGCTCTGTAGTGCAGGGCCTTCGACATGAGGAAAATGGTTGGCTGTACGGATGTCAGTGGACCATGGCACATGGTGCCTCTGGATCTCACCAGAAACTTGCACAGCAGCAATGGGGAAATCTTCCCAGGGTTATAGTGAAAGGGCAAATGTGGAAGGTAACTGAAGTGGATGCAGAAGTGTGTGGAGTTTGGGAGGTGGGATAAGCAATTATCGAGATGATGGTTGTACTGTGTATTTGAGGTCTTCAGTCAGTTCAGCAGTGTGCTGCTGGGTGGGAGACTAAGCTGTAGAGTAACTGTGTTACACTGGATTTCAGAAACCTTTCCAGTCTCTTCCTTTCCCACTAGAACCATACTATCACAGGCACTTCAGGACTGTTGATTCCAGATCCTGTTCTGTTTGAGGGCAAAACCCAAGAGCAGGAGATTTTGTTTTTCACATCTATTCCTTGCTTTATGTGGATAAGACACCTAACCACATAAGCCAAAAGACAGTAATAATCCATCCAGCTCCCAACCAGAGGAGAGTATGCTGCTGAGCATAATTTCCCTCATTTCTGACACAGCCCCAGAAACCCTGGTGAGCCACTGCTGGCACTTCATGGTGCAGCTGCTCCCTCAAGTTGGTACTCCCAACAAATTCCCACCTGCACCACCTTTTCCAGGACTAGATCCTCTAGCTATGACTTTCTGTGCACATTAAGTGTACAGCAAGTGTGCTACAGGGACCTCCTTTAATACTAAACAGCAGCAGAGTACTAGTGTGCTAAGAAGCTGGTAAACCTATCCAGCAGCTTGAATCCAGAGGTCCCTGTTGATGCATTTGTAAGCATGAGATTTATCCCCTTGCACTGTATTACAGGCTGTCTTATTAGTGATTAACATTTGAGAAAATGTATCTCATGTATTTTTAAGTGATTGCACTGTAATTAATAATTTATTTTTAGTGGTCTGTTGTAATTTCAAACATACACATATGGGAGATGGCAAACCACACATTGCATCCTCTTCTAGGCAGAGTATCCTTCTAGGCTTTTGCTTGCCAAGTGACAGTGCAACCATGGCACTGATTTCTTCAAAGCAGTAAAAGGCTGATATACTGCTGCAATCAATTTCTGCGCTTATGTGGCTTCTTACTAGATTTCTGTGCTGATAGGCTACACGGGCATTTTTATCTGACCTTAACCTGAAGAACCCATGGGTTTTGCTTTATAAGTGTTTCAGCCTAAATCCTGGCATGTCTGCTAGATGCTGTACTGTTACACCCAACTAATAAGTCAGAGGATGACGTCTGATATGGCCTCTTGTATCTATTTAGTAAACCGTGTTTGGTCCTGGGCCAAAAACATTTGGCATGATGTATCTCCTCCAGACAGACGTGTCTGTGCTCTGTCATGGCAGGAAAACTTTCAGTAATGACAGATGTCTGGTCTTCATGTGCTTTACCCTAGCTGCCTGTGATACCATCTCTCTGCTAGGTTTTACTGATTAATTGTATGGACCTGGAGCCTGGAATTGGCCAGTAAAGATGTTTTTAATGTTAATCATTGATTAAGACAGAAAGGAGGAAATTGCTTCTCTTGTGGGATTTATATGCTCCCCTGTGAAAGTCCAGTCCTCACTGGGTGTTCCCTGGAATCCAAATTTTCAAGGGTGCTTAGCAATACTCATATTTGTCTGTCTGTTTCTTAGTTTGTCTGCTAGATTGACTGCCTGTGAGAAATTACATTAGGGTCTGAAAACCTCTGTGAACTGTACCTGTGTTCTGAAATAGTGTTCTATTACTAGTGGAGCAAGAAAATTTAGCTTCATTTTCATGCTCCGGTGCTGTGACAAATTTATGTTCCTGCAGTTATGCAATTCTTATTTCTTTTATTTTGCGCTTGGTTTTTACTTTAATGAAGAATCATAAAAGGAGAATGATCTTGTTCTTATATAAAAAAACCCTCCTTGAGACATTGTTTTAATAAACAACAAATGTACAGTGGTTAAGAAACACACAGGAAGAGTTTCTTTCACAGATTTTTATCTAGAATAATTTTTTCTTCTAGAACCACAGCTTTTATACATATGACCCTCGATAACCTTGGCTCCAAAAAGCAAATAAAATGGCCAACACACGATACTATTGCTCAAGTTTGTTTATTATATGCATTCTTAGAAAATTCATAGAGAAATTTGGATTGTAAGGAA
This sequence comes from Nicator chloris, assembly GCA_013400495.1. Classification (NCBI taxonomy): domain Eukaryota; kingdom Metazoa; phylum Chordata; class Aves; order Passeriformes; family Pycnonotidae; genus Nicator; species Nicator chloris. The sequence continues at coordinate 17,822 of WAAE01022237.1, forward strand.
GCTCTGGAGCATGTCAAGTCTTCAGCTCAAAACTGGTACAACTTTCATGTAAAAGCAGGTTGCTTAGGACCTCGTCCAGTCAGCTTCTGAAATCCCCAAAGATGGAGATGCAACAGCCTCTCCGGACAACATCTCAGCCCTGAACCACTTCAGTGTTGAAGTCCAAGTCCAATGGGTATTTCCTTTAATGTGACTAGTGGCCATGGCTTCTTGTCATTTCCCCAAAAGGGTTCTATGCCTTTTCTTTAGGCAGTAGAAGACTTATACTAAGCTTTCCTTTAGTGAGTATTGGTGTTGGAAGCTGGGATAGTTGGTGTCTTTTCTTTTCCTGGTCATTCTGAAAGTGTGTTATTTTTCATGGCTCTGGGCATTTCTGTCTTGTAGGAGCCCTACTCCAGCACACAAACTAGCTATTTGTGCATTTTCTAGTCCTGGTTTGAATTCTTAGAGCTACAACCCCTCTCTCCTGAAAGCTCTAGGACTGAGAGAAGCCCTGAAAAATGAGAGCTGTGAGAGGGGTATTAATCCACCAAACTGCAACTTTAGAAGGACTGACATGAACACAGGAGTCTTCCCACAGTCAAAGTACATCTGAAAGGCTTTTGGATACAGGAAGGCAGGAATACATAGAGGGAGCTTTACTGGGAAGGATGCTGTGAGAATGTCCTAGGGTGACTTTATGATGCTTGTAAACACAAAGAGATGTTTCCTCTGAAGTTCTGCTGGGCCATAGACAGGGTCAAACTATTGAGCTGGGTATGCACCAGGTGAAATTTGGACCTTGCAGTGACTGGCTGTGCAGGAGGGGATATGAGGGTCTCAATGCCACATCTATGATGAGTAAGACCCCTTCTCGATCTGCTCCTCATTCCTTCTGTGCAATTCACTGAGCAGTGATGGCCAACAGTCTTATTCTGTGTCAAGAGATATTCTGTGCCAAATTAGTCTGCTTAGAAATATTTGGCATAAAGCAATATCAGCAGCTTCAAACTCATGAGTGGGATGTGAAAATTTCCAAAATTTAGGCTGTTAAAATCAAGGCTATTAACATAGGTATCAGGTCAGCAGCTCACCTGTCAGGCTGCAGTCTTGAATCATGAAGTTCAAGAGCACAGCCCTCAGAATTTGCTGCAAAGATACATGTGCTGCAAATGTAGGATGGGGGCTAAGTGTTTTCTCAAAAGAGCAGTAGGACAAAATGACCTTCATCCAAATGATTGCTATTATGTTGAAGTCAAGTCAGGATTAATGTTGTCACAGGAAAGGGAGCCTTATGAAACACGTTTAAATTAAAGATTCTGTCATTTCAATTATGAACAAGGCAAAATATGAACAAAATAATGATTTTAATATAGAAATCTGAAGTATGACCGTGGGTTTGGAAAATAAAGACCTACTGCTGTATCACAGAAGGCTGTGCTGGAGATGAGATCTCTTACATCCAGTATGTCTCTGTATTTTAGATTCTGCATTTGTTCTGCTCTGGGTTGCCATTGGTCTCACGGACTGTTTAAAAGACAGTCAGTCCAGTGAAGAGTTGCCAAAACATTCAGCAGCAAAATACTTCTGAGTGCAGTATACCTTCAGGCAAGTCTCAGAATTTATTCCTTACTGCCAGTGTATACCATCAAGTTGTAAAACACACCTAATGTTTTAAACTTTAAGTACTGTATTAGTGTAATCAGCTAAACAACGATCTAACTACAGTTTATTATCCTCAAGTTAGCCATAATATTACACATGGCTCAGGTATAATTTTCTTAATGCAAAACTGCCCAGTACCACTTAAATTACAGTAATTTCTGATTCAGCATTTCAGGTGGTTAGGAAAGTAACTAATTCCAAAAGGAGAGCCTTCAAGTACAGTTTTGTGTTTGTTTTCCTGACTTGAGAAGCTTCCCAGAATTGTGCAAGAGAACAATGTTTTAGTCTTTGTATCTTGGATCGGTGTGCTGCCTTGAACTCCCAAGATGCATCCAGCTGCAGCTGCCTCAAATGGAGAATAGATTGGACATCAGAGAAGGTTTGGGGTTTTTTTAGGCTGCTTGTAATTGGATCCCACAACCCTATTATTTTGCTGTGCAGCCTCCTTACTAAAATGGCTGTAATTCCAGTAGTTTAGAGAAGAAAAAGAAAGTAAAATTGAAGTTATTTTGTAGAAAATATTACTTTGAATTAATCTTATTGCCAGGCAGCTGTTGAATGGTTTCAAGTGTGCTAAGTTACAAGTTCCAGATGTGTGGGAGAGACTACATGCAACCTGACTGACATCAGTGAAAACAGCTTGTGGTGGGTGCACTGCTTTGTAATTCTCTTGTAGAATAAGAGTCTGCTTTGTGCTTGTATGTGCAGTATCACTGAGGAAAAGCTCGAAAAGGGTTCTCTTAAATTATAGCTAAAAGGCCTTGAACTCATGAGATCCATCTTGATATATATCTGACTTGACTTCCTTCTCACACAGCATAGGTAGATCCAAACAACCTCAACATTTGAGCTGATCAGAGGGTCTCAAACACACTTCCAAAAAATTCAGTTTTAAATCATTCCATTCTCCATTTTGACAGTAGTAAGGGGGATTTGTTATTTTTCAACCATGAAACCATACTTTGAAACTTGCCATGCAAACAGTAAAACTGAGCTCGAGTCACATTTTCTTATAATTTCACTGTAATTTGCTAAATAGTTGAATTTTAATGCTCCTTTTCTCTTGCTCCTCTCTTGCTTAAATGAAGTCTTTGAAGTGTATTAATTCAGCAAGTAAAGAGTTAATGTGCCGTGGTTTTCTTGCTAGTGAATGACTGAGGCCCTCTGGTGCCTTATTTATTAGCAGGTCTGAGAAAAGAGCGAAGCATTGCAGTTTTCTGTTTGTCCTTGTGTTTAATTATATGGGTAAAACAGATAATGCTCTTTGCCACTACACATTCAAGCCTGGACCGCACATTTCCTCCGTGCTCTCATACCTTTTCTTTTTCTTGCAGCTTGTTTTTCTCAACAGCTCTGCAGTACCTCTCAAAGGAGAGGTAAAACACCGCAAATGTCAAGCTGCACAACACACACAGGAAGGGTTTCATTTTTCTTCCATACCAAGTGCTGGTACTTTTATGGTGTTTTGATGCTTGCTACGTTGGACAGTGGTGCTGGTTTTTGCCCTCTGGACTTTGCATTACCCTCCTTTTTGTTATCCCCCGTATTTTTAGGAAAGATATTTTGCATTGCTTCAAGCCTGGCTCACATTTCCTTAGTTGCAGTTAAGGTGCTCTGTAGTTTGTTGCTTCTGTTTATGCAAGAATCTTCATCAAAGACTTAATCTTTTCCCATGTAAAAGGCCATACAGAGATCAAAAGTAAGACTTGAAAAGCCAAACCTCCCTTGAAAATAGCTTACCCAAAATACCAGCAAAAGCTGTAAGCCCAAGAATTCAGCGAGCCTGAAGGTTGTTTTTTTGATTAATGCAGCTGTGGTTACAGCTCAGGTAACCGGACACCATCTAGTGGCAGAAGATCAAAAATAATCTGGTTACAATCATGTTGATCCCTCCTCTGGGGTTTATTCAAATGCTCACGGTTCTCAGGTTCTTTCTGAAGATCTTTGTGTTCACAGACAAAAAATTTACTTGTTGTACTAACTCAAAAACTCAGGAAATTAAATGTCAGCTTCTTGTCAAATAATCTATTAGTAATTTGCAGCCCTCAAGAGGGTATTTACAATCTGAAATTATTTTCTGATTCATGTGATCAATCAGTACCTTGATTAGGAGAAGTCTGATGTGTGGAATTCAGTAAAGCATTTAAAACCAGTTGGCTCCTAAGTGTGCAAGGGATTTTTATTTGGGTGTGAATTGGGTGTTGGGTTTGGTGTAGGGTTTTGGGTTTGAGTGCAGTATTTAGAACAACTTGGCAAGGAAAGTTCTGCTTAGTATTTGCAACACATGTTTTGCCCAATATTTTCTTAAAACTTCATGTATTAGTTGTTCTGATGTTATTGGAGAGTGCAGTGTCTTAAAAAAGCAAAAGACAATTCGGTGTTTACTTTGGATATGGTTTATGTGAACAAACATTTGTTAAGGCTTTAGTGCCATTTGCCCGTTTTTTGTAAACAAGATACTATTTTTTTTTTTACTTGCTTGTGCACTGCAAATAAGATATTGAGTAACTAATTTTCTGTTGGCTAGCACAGCATGATGGATGAGTTTGGAGGTTCTTGGCTGATAGTATAGATTCCTTCTTAGATTCCTTGTCTTGGTCTCTTCTTAGCATAGTAAAGCCTAATTTAAAAATAAAGAACAAATCTCAGCCTTCATTATTCAGAGTTATGTACTGTTAGTAGTTACTAAAGCTGAGAACAGTACTTGAGATCTGCAAGGTCTCAGAGATAAATATTTGCCAAAATAAGGTAAAACTGAAGTAAAATTGAAACTCATCCCTTTCGTCTCCAAAAGACATATTTCTTGCAAGCACAGGAAGCTAATACAAAGTCTGTGCCTTTCTCACTGGACCTGTCTCCCAACACAAATAGATGTCACCTGTTAGCATTGTGTTTCCTTTACTTTACTGTATGACAATCCTTTTCTCTTCAAGACCTAAGTTAAAGTCAAGGTCACTGTTTGGAAGCCTAAATGTCTAAATTGACATTTAATAGCAGAGCTGCTGAGAACAAAAAAGAGCTGTCCCAAAGAACAGACCAGCTAATTTACAGCATCCAAACAGGGAAATGCAATTTAGGAACTGTGAACTCCAGTCCAAATTCCGTGTTTGAAGAGGGGCTGAAATTTGAAACTTCACAGCTGGATCTCATTCTCTTTTATGAAAAGATGCTCATCTTTTACCAGAGCCTTAGGCTATGAACAGAAAACTTGAGACACAAACCTCTGTCCTGAAGTAAAAGTGTTAGGCAGGTTATGCACGTACAAGCAGAAGAAATGAGAGATCTTGTATCAACAATCCTTTATGAGAAATCCCAGTAGATGTAGTCTCGCTTTATTCAGGGTCTCTAACGAACCACAAGTTGAGATCCATGTAAATAGTGAAGTAAATTTAAAACCTTTGTTTAGTATAGCTCCAGCATAACTTTATTTTAAAACCCCAAGCCTTAAAATATAGCTTCTACATTCCTTTATACAGGAAACATAAATGGTTTAATTAGTCCCATGAGCACTAGGAACAAAATATCTGTGGTATAGGGTATTAAACATCCCAATGCAGCTGCTTCCTTACTTTTTTTCTGAGGCACCTGTGAAAGCCCATCCTCAGCCAGTCCTTGTGGGACCACCCTGGGGCCACATCAGCACTGCACTCAGACTCGCTGCCAGCACTTTGAATGACCTTTTCTACATTCTTAGGAAGTATCAATACACCAGCAGTCTTACACAGCTGTAGGTTTTCACACACCCAGCCACCACCATCTCTCTTTCCAGTCCAACATCAGAAAGCTTGCCCTAAACCCATCCTCCCTTAATAATCTTGCTGGCAGCTGCCTGGTTTTGTGCAGCTCTTGCAAATTGTCTTTGATGCTGCTTTTGGCTGAGCAGCTCAATGAGCAGACTCATCTGATAGATTAAATTGCTGGCAATCCCTGTTATTTGAAAGAACTCAGATTTGTGGGAAGCCGTGATTTATTAGAGCTAACAGCTCTGGGGAAACAGTTTTAAGGCACAGGTGTGAAATACTAGTAACATAGTTCAATTACGGATTAAAAGTAGCCTCTCTGAATTTAAGAGCGTTAACACCTTCTGAGCAGAAGTTGGTAGAGAGGAAAAAGGTTTGGTCGTTAGGGCCTGTTAGAGTTAGAGGTCAGGGGGTCATCACGTGGATTAAAGTTTTGTAGCATTTGTTGGGCGGGATAAGGATGTGTCTGATTCCTCTGCTTTGCTCTGTGGTCTCCTGTGGGTGCATTTTCTGCTTGAATGGTGTGCAGAATTGCAAGCTGTGCATGGTGAAACTTTTACAGGCTTGAAAAGAAATAATTGGCAGTTTCAGAAATATTATGTCTTAGTTCTTATGCAAGTCAAGTGAGGAAGAGAGTGCTGAGCATCCCACGTTCAAAGCTTAAACACAAAGCTGTGCATTCAAACCTTTTCTGTCAATAGTTTTGAGACAGAAAACCAATGTGACTTGCTTATTGATTTTGCTCTATAATTGGGAAAATAATAACTCCTCACCCCATGGGTTTGTTGCCAGGATCAACTTTAGACCATGAGTATGAGAAGGGTTACAGAAATGCCGTTTGTCAGAACCAGGGCAAGATGCAGACTTGTTCTAACATGAGGAGGTGCAGGAGGAGAAAGGCTGCATCAATCTGCCCACGATGGCTGCTCCACTGGCAGTGACAGTCATGAGCCACAGCTCTGCTGCCTGCTCAGTAAGTCTGTCTGTTCCTCACTTAGACACAAGAGACCCCTGAATGAACAAGCTCTCACACAGGTTGTGGGGCTAAGTCCAGACTCATGAAGAAGGAGGAGCAGGAGATGGGAATTTTTGGGCTCTTGTGCATTTTAAACAAATGGAACTCTTCACAGCCCTTCTCTAAACTAATGATTGGGAAAGGTTTTGTCAGCATACCTTTGCTGCCTAGAAAAAGGTTCTCAAACTTAAGGCAATGAGGAACTTTGTCTGATGTGATTTGATTATATTCTAGCCCATATGTATATATGCATGTGAGATAAATACATTAGAAAAATTACAGCACCATCCATGGAGGGTTACAGGCTTAAACAAGATGTGTGATAGGTAGGTGAGCGCGAACAGCAGGCTGGAGCTGGGCCACATGAACAGAAACCGGGTAAAATTTGTGTCTCTTGTCTTCAATGCTTACCTCTGTTACTGGGTTGGAGCTAGCAGGATGCATTAGGGAACAGCGTTCTTTTAAATTGTACCAGTGGTGTGTTTAGTGACTTGCAAGAGGAAGATTTTTCTGAGGTAACCTGGGAGGCAGTGTGAAAGTACAGGAAGAGAAGTAGAAAATCAGCCTTTTGCTGGGATAGAACTAGCCTGTGAAAGTTTTTGAAGTAAGGACAAGAAATACATAATAGAGACAACATGAAGTTTTAGAAATACATTACATAAAGAACTGCTAAACAATAATCGTCCCATACTTCACTACAATCCTCAACTAGTGGGCTGTGATCCTTGGTTGATGAAAAACTGCTAAGTTGCAAAATCAGCTGAAACAAAATGTCAAGGGCTTTTGTAAAGAATTGTCTACTTTTCTTCCAGAGAAAGTTGAGGTTAGCTAGAGTTCTGCACTACTGCATGTTTTCACCACATATTTAAGCTGGTGCAATAATTAACATTTCTTTTGTACTTTCAACTCTAAAATCTGCTAACTAGCAAACAAAAAGCAAAGAGGGTGAATTTTAGTCAGAGAGGAAATATTGTCAGTACTCACATGCCTCATCTCAGCATCAAATATGAGTGCTCTGCAATGGCATATTCACACTGATAAATCAGGGAGCAGAATCAGATGTGATATTTTGTCTTACTGCAACACTTGCTTTTTGTGGGACTTTTTTTGTGGGAGTGTTTTTAAGCGCTCCCTGTTGTCTAGTTTCTCAGGGCCATCATAGCATCAGAGTAAAGTATAGCATTCTCAAATCTTCAAAAATGTGTAATGATTAAAATTTTACAGTGTCTTTAGCCTAATATGTTTTCCACACCATCTAGTGCAGGGCTTGAAAATAAGAGTAGAGGTAGAACAACTTTGATGGTGCTGTGTTAGACAAGGAGCCCTTCTTCAGCTGAAGGCATGCCCTAGTTGTCTGCTTTTTTCCTTCTTTCCTTCCTTTCCCCAGTTGGGTTGTGTTGGTTTTGTGCAGTGGCTGAAGGGTCCTGCTCCTGAGGGCAGGCACGGCCTGTCTGCCTGGGAAGCTGATGGCCACAGCTGTAGTTTGCCCAAAAGGACCACTTTGAAGTTTGGATCTGTCTTGCAGATAACAGCCCAGCTGGCTACTTCCCCTGGGGAGGGGGAGCTGAGCTGCAGGGAGCAGCAGGTTCTGCTGAGGCAGTCCTTCAGGGTCTCTGCTCAGGCACAGATTGAGCCCCGTGTGCTGCAGGAGGGACTGACGGTCTGGGCAGAGCTCTCCGTGGGACGGACAGCCAGTTCGGGAAAAAGAGCAATGGTGAGAATGGATGCTGCTGTTCATAGCGGCCCAGGGAAAGCCCACTATCAGCCCGAAGGCGCTGCAGGAGCCGTGCCTGGGTAGAGCACGAGCAACGCCTTTTCTCCAGACTTCACCCAGACACCGTGAGAGGAGGTCTGGGAGCCTGGGACCCCAGCGAGCTGGAGGGAGTTTGTCCCTCGGCACCCTGTGCGGGGGCAGTACCTACCACTAGGGGGTAGCGTATGGACACAGAACGCCTTTCCACAGCCGGGATCTTGTCAAACCTGAGGCAGAGGCAGGTATCCAAGGGTGGGCTTGGAGCAGGGAGAAGATGTGCAGGCTTTGGACCCACAGAACTTCTGCTGTGATTCCTTGACTTCAAAGGAATGTAACCTTGCACGTTCCCTGCAGAACCTGTGGTGATTGTGAAGTTGAATGGTAACATGAGGAGGTACAGAGGGGTTCAGAAAGCAAAATGTTAGTAGAATATGGAACAAAAAGAGATGAACAACTAGCTCTGGGAATTAAACTCTTCTCTTCCCATTACCAGTAAAAGAGCAGCAGAACAAAGAGACAAGCCATAACTTGGCCATAATTTTGAGGAGGTACCCCTTGGCATGGCACTGTCCCAAACAGAGTTTATGGGTGATTGCAAAAAAGCTGTTCTGAGGAAGCTGCTATCATTTTATAAATCTGTCTTAGAGCTCTCAGTAGCTATCATGCTACTGAGATGACTCTGCATTAAGGCATCTAGACCCTAGCAATCTTTAGTTTATGGGTCCCTGGACAGTGCTGTTCTTCACAAAAAATCTCCTGAAAAGCTGAACTGAAATAGAGTTTAGTTCATTTCTGTCAGTAACATATATTGCAGCAATTGCTGTTAGTTTTCTTGAACAAAGACATTATGAATGAACCTTAACATTGGCACTCTGAGAGACTCAAGCAGAGGAGAGGACTGGAACAGAAGCAGAGAGGAGCTCAAACCTGTGAAAAAAGACTTTGTTCTACTCTGTACCAGCAACTGCCAGCAGTAATATTGGGACTAGTTAATAATAGTCTCATTAACTAGCTCCCTGTGGAAACAAAGTTCCAACAAAGCAACCCGTTGTGAAAATTGTTTCCAGTAAATGTGCAACAACCCCCAAAACCTTGATTTTTCTCCTAGCACACCCGCCTGCCTGTCAGTCAGTCAGTCCATCTGTCTGGCAGCCCATGGGGACCAGCTGCCACATCAGGCTATCAGTGTTGTGGGTTACCAACATGTCCCCCAGCCTTGGCAGAGCATGGAGTACCTGCCCACCAGTCAGCCAGACCACAGTGGAGCCACTGGAATGTGGGAGAAGGTTCAGATCTGTGACTCATCTGATATCACTGAATCTTTGCAAAATATATTTTTCTTGTGTTTATCCCCCTATTAGTTGTTTCAGTCACAGGCAAAAAAAAAAAATTCCAAAATCTTCCTTAGGAGAGGAATTGTGGCGTCTTTTCAGGACTGACCATTGTGCTTATCAGGAAGCTGTTTTAGTGAATGTTGTCCCACCTTTAGAGAGCCTTCGCCTTTCAAGTCCCCCAGTATTTTCATCAACCTTCCTTTATCAAGCAGGGATTCTCAGGCTATTGATGTTGCTGAGCCAATTGAATGGCAGTGTAGTTAAAGAAACACAAAATATTTGAAAACATCTTCTTCTGGAGAGTCATTGCTAGTCCTTGAGCCAGGGTTTGAATAACTCTGAGATAGCTGGCCTAGCTGTTTTTCCACTCCAGTGTTTCAGGGAGCGGTTCCAAACTCTGAGTGTAGTGATTTAAAAGATCTTTCTGATGGAGCAGTTCTGGGCATTACAACATGCTTTATTAATTAATGAATTAATTAACTCCTTTGTATTTTGTATTATAGCCACAAAATAATGAGGGTAGTTACTAGTACCTTGTAAAATAATGATGGAAGGTTTAACTACAATAATAGGATCATCTAAGTATTTGGAAATAAGCAATGATACCAATTGAGAAATCAGAGATAATTCTGGCTCTACACTATTGTGCCATTCAATTTCCTTCTCTCTGCAGAATAATTTTTGTATATGACACTTTGAAATAGCAATATTTTTAAGCCAAGAACTGAACTAAATACATATTTCTAGGCTTAATATTGCACGGAGTTTAGCAAATTCGATATAGCATTTAGCAATTGTCTGGGAGGTTAGTACTTGGAGAAATCTTCCAAAACTGAATCCAGTTGTCTGCCATTGTAGGCAGCCTTGTCCTATTATCCCTTTAAAGGATTTATCAAGCTTCATCTTAAAATTGATTAGGCCTTTTCCAGTCACTGTTCCTGACTGGAAGTCTGTTCCAGACCATCGCTTTATTGATGGGTAGAAATAATCCCCAAACTCCAGCCCAAATTATTATGTGGCTGGTTCACAGCCATGTATTCTTGTACCAACATTATGCCATTTTTAAGCCTTTCTTTCCCCCTCTTTGTGTCCCCTTGCAGTGTTTTTACAAAAAGCAATCCCATGCCCTCACAGACCTTTTAAAATGAAACAAGCTTAGCTGGTTTAGTCTCTTCTTATAAGGTAGTTTTAAATCCCCAGCATCTTTCTCTGCATTCCTTCCAACATGAGTTAGGTTTTTTCTGAACATGGGGACCCACGACGCTGTGCTTTCTCCTGAAAAAGGCTCATCCAGGCAGTGCCTCACAGCGTGGCACTCACGCACGGGGTTTTCTCTACGAGTGCTGCACTGCGTACAAGCTTTTGGCAACTAATCCCTTCATCCATCATCACAGGCATGCCCAGCTCAGTTGAGTTCCCTATGTCTTTACATTCCTTCTGCTGAGAAAGCAAACTGCAGGGAAAAAAAATAAAATAACTGGGACAAAAAGGAAAGTCCAGCTTGAGGCATCTTCCCTTAAACAAGACACGTCAGACAATCCTTTGAACAGTGTGAGTATAGACCTTGTAATTTCTGAATTGGTCAAGCCGTAATAAGAGTATGTTTTTTCCCTTGATTAAATCTTTCCATATCCCAGTCCTATAAATACAGTGGTAAAATACTAGGTGCAGCCTGTGCTTTATATTTGATTAAATTTGGAGTTCTTCCAATTTGGCCAGATGATGTCTGATGCCACTGTTTTCCCAGGTAATTTTGAGGCGTGTGGATTGGTAAGCAGTAAAAAAATATAGCAACGGATCCCAGATAGCTGCTACACAGTGCAGAATGATAGTTTTTGTTCCAGAATTTTTTTCAATGAGAACATTTTAGGCCTACTAATGTTATTTAAAGGAGAAAGCCAGATCTGAGTTGTGCCCAAACCTGCTCTAACTTAGCAACCTTTCTGGAACTGGGAAAATGCCTTTCTGTATTTGCTGGATTCTCAGTTTGTGACAAAATGGAAGCAGAGTGGAATTCTCTCTCCCGTGAACAGTATTTGGAAGGACACCATAAGTTCTTGTGTTAAAGATGCCCTAGGGGTACATACAGCTACTGCTTTTTTGAACTTAATTCTCATTTTTCCTATTCCCGTTAATATCAGTTGCTTCCTTTGGAATAACTTCTCACTTATACTGGTACACAGTCAGCATACAGAGATATGGAAAGGTCTCCAGAGAGTGTTTTTACAAAACAAAAAACAAAATAGTATATTTTGTTCAGTTACATGCTTTTTCAAAGTAATGTGGCTCAGTCCAAAGCAATTATCAATAAAATATAGCATCCAGAGCCATTTTAATCCTTGAGTGTATTTTCTGTTCTTTCTATGTATCATGTTCCAGATTTGCTGCATTTCTTCCTTGAGTTGTTTTGTTACTTTGTAAAAGTCAATGAAGTGTTAAAAAGATAAAAAACTGTCCAGATGCTGAAGCTCATGACAGCTAAATAGATCAGCTTGATTATTTTTTTAAATAGCTATTAAGCCAGTCAATCTGTTCTGCTGCCCTGCTCTGCTGAATAAGGGCTACTTCACTTGTGTGAGGGTACACTGCCTGAAGGCAGGCAGTAGAGGGGACAGGTGTGCAGCTGCATCTTCCTCTGAAAAATTATCAGGAAAGTGTGTACAGGGAAGGCCTTCATTGGTCAATTGACCAGCTAAGAGAAACATTGTCAGCCTGGGAAAAATCACATAATCCTTATTCCATCTCTCATTTTTTTGCTAAATATTTATTGTTATTTATTATTTTTATTTAACCCTCACTGTCTGGTACAAGATAATAAAGATGAGTGCAAGTTTTTATCAGAGCTCTGTTTTTCAGTAGGCTGTACCTAGTAAGAGATGCTATTGCCTCAGTATGTTGCAAACCATATGGAGAAAGTGTTGTGTGAAACTGCTTTTCTCACCCACCAAGGAAAGTCCCTCAGGAGAAGGGATTTCTTGAGTATGAGGCATATAAGGAACCACTAATCCAGAAAGATTCTGCTGCAAATCCCAGAGTTTAGTCTCAGGATTAGGTGTTCTTCTTGAGATTTTTCCCTCATTTTCCATCTCTCTGATTTCTGAAGTCCTTTTCCTTTTTCCTGCCTGCAGCCTCTCGTTCTACCTTCTAGAATGAGAAAGTGAGAACAAACTTTGTATCTATTCTATGATCTAAATGCTCGGGATTCCCATAGAGCCTCTACTGTTGCTAATGCTGGGACAGACATCTCAATGGCTATGCATAAGCCTCATCTTCAGTGCTTGATCAATAAAAGGATTTGATCACTTAAAAATCTTGACTAAATCACAAGCACACTCATGCTTTAAAGGTTTATGCATATAATATAGGTAAGTCTTTGCAGACAGGAACAAGTTCTAGTCATAAACTTTTAGGCCATAAATTTTAGGCCAATAGACTTCTTAATTTATGGAGAGCAGCACATAAGCATTGTCCTTAATAAAACCTCATTTGTGTTTTGCTGGATTTACACATTCAAATTTTATGTTTCTCACCTCATTGAGTTCTGCTGAACAATTAGCACAGGTAGAGTGTTTTGTTTTATGCAAGTCCAAGAGTAAATCAAGGCTTGGAGGGGCGTTTTGGCTGTCTCTTTTTCTTGTACAGAAAGTAGGGAAGACTGCATGTTCCGATGGGGACTGGACATAACATTAGCACACTTTTCAAAATAAACATTTTACCTGAAAGTAACTTGAAAACTGTTATCAGGACTCGTCCTTCACTGTCCTATTTTCAGAATTTGTGGAAAATACCAAGCCATGTCATTTAGGCTGACAGTTGTTCTGTCTCCTCAACTGGAGCTAATGAAACAGTGGCAGATGTTTATAAAGCCTCTTCTGCAAGCTTGTTATGATATATGCAATAATTAGCTCTCCTGGGAATGTATTTCTCAGCAGCCTGCACAAATGACTCACACTGACTTCAGTGGAAGCTCCGTGCAGGGAAGTGGGTGCCTTTATGTAATCTTGAGAAAGAAAAATGCTGTCGTCTCTACTTAGAGAAGACGAGTTAAATCTATAGATACAGCTGGCTATTTTTATGTCACCCTCCCGTTTTACTCACTGCCATTGAATTCTGCCTAGCCTTACTGCGCTTTCAGAGATCCTTTCCTCCCAGCTCTCCTGTGGTGTTTGATTTACTGAGGCACTGTGACCCATGTTTTCCCTTTTAGGCACATCATCCCCGCTGATGGCAGCGTCACTCAAGATGCGGAATTGATTCCTCTGGCCCTAGGAGAGTCCCCTTGTCTCCTAAAGTCCTCTCAGTAGGAGACAGCAGTTCGGAGTTTCATCCTCCTCTTGTGTACTCCTGCTATACGCGACTGCAGCTGCGATGATTTTAGCAGACCAAAGCCTGGCATACGCTGGTGAGAGAGAGCTGACCGCTGCCTTGTGTTTTGTTTAGGCTTTAGCCGTCCTGTTTGCACAGTGCCGTTTGCGAGCCTGACATTTGGTGCATTGTATAAGCTCCGGGTGAGTCACAGAGGCAAAGATTCACGGGAATCTTTCCAGTAACTTCAATAGGCTTTGACTGGAGCCTCCAGCACCCTCGACTGGAACAGATGGTGTGTCTGCAGGAAAGCAGGCAGCCTGATGGACATCGTTTAGGGCTGCATGATGTCACTGACACTGATTTGCATCAGTTGTTAGTGAAACCATAATTCACATAGATGCAAAGCCTCTCTCAAGTGTTGCCATACTGAGTGCAGTCCTGTTGCCTCTTTATTTCAATGTCCCATCCCTGACAGTGGGGAGCAGCAATAGATAGATGGGGGTAACTCATTTCTATTACAATCTTCTCTCCTAAGCATTAAGAACTGGGACTGGTTTACTTCCTAACACATGGGGGACTTTTGATCTTTTCACCTTCTGGCATTTATTGTTTAAAAATTCAACTACCAGGGAATGAATCATTTTAGTAGGAATTTGCTATCTGTAATTTCTACACAGAGAAAAATGGATATGCTAAAATTGACTTCAAAGGTAGTACAGTAACTATCTGCTTGCCCATGACACAGCCTTTTTGATGTCATCCAGTGATAGAGGGAAGCAGCCAAAAATGTATGCTTTGGAGTCCTGGGAAACCTTTAACAGTTGTGGAATATCACCAGGTATTTGCTGTCCGTATAGAAACAAAACTACTCCTGTTACTAAGTTTCCATCCTAAGACCTGACAGCAGGTAAATCACACAGCGCTCTCTGGTGCTGTGGGGAGGGCACATGTTGTAAAGACTTGGATCTCTAGGCAGGCTGCACATACGGTTGCTGACCATCTTCGAAGGGACTTGCAATGATCTCTTCCTTCTTGCTGTCTTACTCTAAATGTTTTTGTTTAACAGTAAAATTCTGGAAAGGGTAAAAAAAATTCACCACTTCTTAGTCTGGGTAATTCAGCATTTTCCTTGTGCTGCCTTTGTCTGTCAGAGCTACTGACCCCCAGACCAATGTGATAGCAAACTCTCAGGAAAAATGAAATTCCTACAGGCTAGGAGGGATCAGAACGCTCTTCTGTTCTGCCTTCTAAACTTTAGTGGCGTTTTAGATAATTTACTGAGCTTGTAATTTTCAGTGAGAATGAAACTGCGGAACTTTCAGTACAAAATAGCCAAGCAGCTATTGATCAAGATGTAGAATGCAAAACTGAAAATGTAAATCTCTGTGTTTCAAAAATGTATGGAGGTGTCAAACTGAGCACTAAAAAACCATTTTTAGATGAAAAAAAAGTTGCAATCAACCACTTTCACATGGTATCATTTCTTCTTAAAACAACCATTTGCGTGAGGACCTCTCTCACTTCTCACGCTCCAACAGGCTCATGTTTCAGTTTTCCTCCTGAGGCAAAGGATGAGGGAGAATCCTTCTCATGGAGAATACAAACTTAATCTTCCAATGAACAAAGGCTCCATGACTCATAAGTTTTCTCCTCAGGTCAGGTCAGCCACTGCCAACAGCTTCCTCTGTTTGCAGTCTGCTGCACTGCAGCGAGGGGTGTGGATTGTTCATGTTGCTGCTCACTGTCATGCTGCTTGTGAAAAGAGAGAGGAAATTATGTTTGTCTCTAGGAAACTCTGAGAAGTGATGAAAAAAAATCGAGAATGAAGTCACCACTGTCTTTAAAAGAGAAATCTTCAGAGATTTGGATATCCTTCTAATATTTAAAAGAAAACAGACATGTACTTTGTACTGTCCCAAATATTAATAGAATGCTTATTATCTTTAGGGAGGAAAAGAGTTAATGGTTTTTATTGGCTTTGGATGACTTTCACTAACTAAAACTATAAATAATTTGAGTTTGTAACAGGTATCACATATTTTAGAGTTCATTTTTCCTTGGAGAAAACCATGATATTGAACAGAAAAGATGGGTTTGAACAATATATATAACATGTCTGTCTGCATATATGCTGTCAGATATACATTTAATAATGATGTACTGAATTACAGGATTCTTTCCTTCATTTATGTATGCCATTAAAAATTTGGCTCAGCACCTTATGGAAAAACTTCCTTCCTGAGTGGTATCATGTTTTGCCAGTAGATGAGGTTTTAGGATTTTTCATAAATTGCCTCAAATGATCGCTACCCTCGTGATACTTTCCTCAAATCTGGTTTATTGCTTCAGATCTAAAAATTTACATTTCCCATGATATTAATCTGAAACCTCGATTTAAAAGTGCATGCAAATCTACTTGCAGATGATGAGGTGATGTCAGTGGTGGTATACACAGGTATGGGGCAAACAAAGAGATGAAGAAAAAAGTTACTATTTGTGAACTTGCACATTTTTATTTAAAAAGTGGTCTTGGGGAATTTCTTCAGCAACATGCTCCTATATCAAGGCACAAAGTGCCTATACTGGGTGGTAGAAGTTGGCTATCTATATGTTCTCTGTTCCTGCTTTACAGTATTAGACCATTCCTTCTGCTTCCTCCTGTGGCTGAAAACAAGCTGGCTCACAGATAGCCCAGCTCTGTGTGCCCATTACTAGAGATAACAAGTGAAAAAGGAGAGGGCCGTTACCCCCTTTTTGCTGTTCAATGACACAAAATGAGTTCATGGTCAGCATGCAGATGTGCACACCACAGAAACATCATGGCCAGAAGAAAATTACACAGTAAAGTACTGAGCTGGAGGGAGCTTGTTGCTCTGTATGAAAAAAACCCCACAAAAATATCATTTTGTCTTTGCTGGGAAGGATTTATTCAACATCTAAGTAGTAATTTAGGTGCAGTAAATAGATTAAGCAGAACTAGATTATTACTTCTCAATTTGGACACCCCTAAGACCAGATAAATAATGGCATCTTTGTGCCTTGCCTATCCCTTGTGACTTGCCTAGAGCCATCAGACTTCCTCTCCATTGTCACTGCACCTTCTCACAGAAGTCTGGCTAAGTAGTGGGGGTTATGTTCACAAGTATAACTTGTCACACCTGGGAAAGCAAAGTCTTCTGAGCATTTCAAGGTTTTGTTTATATTTTTTCAACATTTGAATTTTTTTTTCTGTCTATGTTATCATGCATGTTTGAGAGCTTGAAGAAGCTTTGTGTGAGCCATAGCCTCTGTCTGTGTACTTCCACCAGAACAGAAAACCACTGATTTCTAATGGTCTGACATTTGTCTGGTTGAAAAGAGACAGAAGGCAACTCTTAGGACCTGGTGGTGGATTTCATGTATATTGAATCAGTCTGTGTAATGATTTCAGGAGCTATTCACAGGAGTCATGCATAGAAGATATTCATTTTAGATGCAGACCACGTTTTCCTAACACATGTCAAGTTATATATGCTGCCATGGGTCATACATCATGGTACTTTCCTCTTTTGCATCAATATGTATGACATTTTTGGTTTCAGTATATCTTGCAAAGTGATTCTTTTATAAAGCAGGAGTATAAAGCTGCAGCCTCTCCGTGCATTACAGAAATTGACTGATAAGCAGAATCAGGTTATTATTCTACTTCCTTCTGTATAACTCCATGTGTAGTGATCAGTCCATGTCCAAAAGTTTACTAGCATTACCTGCCACATGTTTTTACCCTTAATTTTTTTTGTCTGAGACCTTCATAATTTCATTTAACAGTGCCTAGGGTGTTGGGCATAACACATTTAATAGGACCATTCACCATGTAATGTGTAAAACCTGAAGTGTTAGTAGTCCACAGTAAATAAAAATGAAGTCCAAAGCCTGTGGATAAAGCAAGTACTTTTTACTAAATATGGGAAGAGAAAGAAGAAATCATATACTTTAATAAAATAGGTGTGCTCCCTACAATGTCCTTCATGCTCAAGAATGAAAGCTCAGTGAGAGCACTGCAGTGCTTGCTGCCATTGCAGCATTAATCCAGATAAACTGCTATCCAAGAGAACTCATCTGGAGTTAGCTTGTCAACTGTGAATGTCAACACAGTAAGAGTCCAGAGCTGCACAGATTTGCACTGCAGAGCAGCTAAGTTTGTACCCTCATGTTACAAACATATGATGACAAATCTGCCTTAAAATTTTCCTCTCTTCCTCCCTGATGCAGCTGATTCAATGGGTTATGTGACTGGACTCTGAACTGTGTCTGAGAGAACCTGTACTGGTGACAGCATCACCTTCTACAGGAGAGGAAGGGATGACTCTCTGGGTGCAGGAAACCTCTTCAGCTTGGTCTTTTGGTGATGGAACCACTGCCTGCTAGGTCAGTGAGGACAAGCCTGGGAACTCATAGATAGTTGCAAGATGAGCTGAATACTCTGTGCTGTTGGGCTGTTCCTGTACCGGTCAGAAGACCATTCCAAGCACATCTGTATCTCTGCTTATCACTGGCCCCTCTAGACTGTACTCCCTCTCTTACACTGTCTTTTGTGAAATCCCAGAAGTCATCTTGTGTTCAGCTCTAGGGCTGACCACTTCTTAACAACCACAGCTCTTCAGAAGCTCCAGGAAGTTCAGCAGCTATGAGACTTTTCCTCTGGGGCTGAGAGCAGCAGGCAAGCATGCTGACTCACATTTGATCAACTCCTGCTCTCTGCAGAGGCTGTCTAAATCAGTCAAATGAAATCAAGTGAAAGACTTTCTGTTTAGCTGGTGTACAGGAGAGCAGAATCATCCACATGCTGGGCTTAAAGGAACAATTCACAGTCAAAGGTCTTCCTATCTCATCAAGAATTTTCTAGAAATCTCATTGACAAAATCTTGTGCTCACTCTTTCCTCCTTGTTTTATTTTTCCCTCTATGCAGTTAACAACAAACTCAATGGGAGATTGCACCATTACAGGCTTGCATACTTGGAGTAGGTGTTTATTTTCTGCATCATTCATTGAAAACTCTTCTGTGGTTGTATTTTTTCCCCTCCATTGAAATACTATGGGTTGTATTTATCCCTGCAAGGGGATATATTAAAATATTCACAGAAGTGAGTGTTTAGGGAAAAGAAAAGCTCACACTTTGTCTCTCTTACTAACTAGGTTTCCTCTCAGTATCTTAGCAGTTCTGCTTTGTTCTTCCCCCAAAGGATCTTGGTTAGGAGCTCACTCCAAGCCTCTGTTGTTGGCCAGGTCTGGATTCAAACTTTGAGAGTTGGATTTAAATAACAAGATTAAATGCCTGCCTGAGCAACTTCTGTGGTCTCATTGGCTACCATGGCCTCAGATGACCCAGGCAGGATTCACCTATTATTAAACAGATAAACACTGAAAGCTCAAATATTAAGGCACAGCATGATTTGTCAATGCATCTGCTTGTGCATGTACGCTTAACACTCCTAAGACACCTTCACCGGCAAGAGGTTACTGGGCTCTATTAGAAGGAAATATTCTTGGAAAAATAATATGTCTACTTCTTTCTCATTAATATCACAAAGAATTTTATTCCTTCTTGTGATTAGATGTTATTCTTTTTTACTTTGAACAACTAAATGCTTTTTAAAAGATAAAATTTCTTACACCAGTTAATGCCTAAACTATTTAGTTAATGGCTAACCTTATTTGTTTGCTTGAGAGTAAAATGCTATCTTTCTTTGCTTTCTTTGCAAATTGCACTTGTAGAATATCCTGTTTCAGGGATTAGGCTGGGAACTGGAAGCAAATGTATTTGTAAAACATACTTTAAAATCTGCTGAGTGTGTAACAGAATCATGGTAGCAACATAAGCTATTCCATCAGAGCATGTGAAAAAACTGTCATAACCTCCAGTTCTTCAGAACAGAGTAGCAACAGTTTATTATGCATTTTAGATTAATTCCCCTTTTGAAGAAAATAGGTCTTCCTCTTCATGATATAGAAAAATAATGGGACTAGAGATGAGGCAGTTTTTCTAGACAGTCTCAGAACCAGGACAGGGATCTACAAGGGAGGTAGTGGGTTTTTCTTGTACAAAATAAGTGTATCACAAGGTGTTTGGTTCCAAGTACATTTGAAAATTCAGAACTGAAAACTCAAGCAAATATGAAAGGCAGCAAAATCATAATTAGCTGCTTTCTGTTTTGCAGAAACAAACTCACAGATTTCATACAGAATCGGTAAAAATACCCAACATCCTCACCTACAGAGCTACCTACAGAAGCTAGAAGAGATCAAAGCCAATTTGTGTTATTAGACAGGGATCAGAAAGAGAATGTATAATCCTGCTCATGGGTATTTCTTTTCTCTGTTAAAAAGAAACTAAGTAGTGTATTCAGCTCTTATACTTTAAATCTCAAAAGAATTAGGAACATTTTTATATTAAAAATACTACTTGAAAATGTTTCAGCCTGTAGGATGATGGGAAATTTAAAACTATGGGTTCATAAAAGCCACTGATTGACAAGCTCTCTAAGCCTTTGCTTTTAGTATATAGAAAAGAAGGTAATATCAACAAACATCAGACTCTTTCATAAGCTTGCTTTTAAAAGCTGGAGTTCATAACTTTTGGGACAAATCATTGGTCCTTTGAAGGCTGAAACAGTTCTTTCTGTCTACTCTGTGATGAAGGAGCAACAAGTGGACACATTTTCCCTGTGGCAGTTGTCACAGAAGTTAGGTCAGTAGTTAGGGTTGTAATTTTGGAACTTACTTTATTTTCAAATTTCAAATATATTCTAACCCTTCTCATTAGAGGCACTTGAAGAAAAGACTCAGCAACTATATGGCCTTGCCTAAAGAGATGAGATTTCAGAGGTTTTCAGTGGTTGATCTCCAGTTACTACTAAGGGATGACAAAAAGGATTTCCTGGAACTGTGATCATCTGCAGGGAGGGAAAGATAGACTTGAATTTTATTATAGTGACTCACGTTCCCTGTGGAACAGACATGAAAAAATCTGTCCTCGTCAATATGTCCTGCTCCAGCTAAGACATGAATGCAAGGACTGCATGAGCAGACCACTTTTCAAATTACATTAAAAGCAAGATATGTCATTGACATTGTGTGATTTACACTAGCTGGCTAGTGGTTTTTGGCTGAAATTGTGTGTGAAAGAATTGAATGACTCAGCTTCTGTTCAAAGGAAGATGAAGGTCATTGTCTTTCAAAGGGCTTCAGATTTGAAACCTTCTTGGTTCAAAAGTCCTCTCAAACCTAGGCAGTAGCACAGGGCCTATAACAGCACCTGGTTCTCTGTAGAGGCAGTAGCTGTGTAAGAGCTGGTGTCTTAAGACAAAAAGGGAAATTGCAGTCAGTGTTGTCAGTGCCTGTCTTCACTGGCAGCAGGAAGTAAGGAGTAGATAAAGATGCACTATTTTCTTAACTTTTAACTGGGTAACTGGAGCCCAAAGTGGCGTGTTCTTGCATGTTCATAGTTGCTATGGATGGAAAAGCTGCTGACACTTGTGTCTCCTTGAAATGAATAACATGGCTCCCATTGTTTCCAGGGGGAACAGAGGCCAAAGCTGCAAATCCTGTCGGATAATTATGATTCAAACAAAGAGTTGCAGTATACAGTAAAGCTCCACATGGCTGTGGTTCAGAAAAACGCTCCATGTTCTTCATTCGGGAAGCAAATCATGCAGCAGCAGGAGACATTTTCAGCATTCTAAATGCTTCTCAGGAAAACTAAACTCGATTTTGACTGTGCAGGTTTATGTACCCGATGCCTTCATGAAATTTTTACACCTTTGAGGATTGTTTGGGATTGTTTCCTTCACAACAAACAAACAAACCCCCAACAACAAAAAAAAACCCAAACCAAACAACTACAACAACAACAACAATGAAAACCAACGCAATTTTCTCCTATTTTAATATGTTCAGTGGACATTTGTTTCCACAGCTGATCACTGAAACCTCAAGGAGGCGACAGCTATTGTGAATGAGCAATCAGATTGCCCAGCTAATTAATGGTTTTAAATGGACTTAGAGGGTCTTTTTGCCTCTCCCTCTTGTGATTTCAGTGCTGATGAAACTGTTAATAAATTCTTAATGAGGAGAAATATTACATAAATGTTGGGTAAAGCAGGTCTTCTTTTATATTTAAAGCATAACACATATTTAAAATGTACCATGTATAGAATCAGAGCTTCATTTAAGTCATCTCAACCTACTCACTCTGTGCTGAGATGAATATATCTTGCTTCTCATTTGATGTGTCCTGTTGTGTTTAATGTACCACACTGATTTAAAACTGGCAGATTCTGTGGGTGCCCAAGGTTGTTATCAGAACCAGACGCTGCACGCTTGCAAGACGTGCCTCCACAGAGCGCCTCTACTTAGAAGAAAATGTGTAAAATGATCTCACTCATCCTTTAAAAACAGGCTTCTAATCCATTTAATCCACTCCTTGCAAATAATCAACTGAAAATACCATTTCCCCAGTAAAATTGACACTGCATTACTCTTTTTTTTTCTGTAGCATTTCCTGGTTTATTCATAGTAAGGTCATAATCAAGACATAACCATGCAATCTCTAAGGAATATTTTTTAATTAGTTGAAAACCATTACTTTTAATAGCTGCTAAACAAGATGCCTTCTTAACATAAATTTTTGAAGCATACTGATTTTTTCCAAGAGCTTTCCCAGAACTGTATTTTCTTTTAAGAGTGTGATTTTTAAAGATAGAGTCTCATATTTTAGAATCCCTAACCAAAGGTTAAAATCTTCAGTGTGGAATTTTTAAGGAATCATATATTTATGGTAAACTCTAATTTTTTATAAAATAGACATGTGTCATCAGCTATCTTTCTGGTGTAAAATTCTGCTCTGTTGTGTGTGATATTAACCAGCCTCAGAATTATACTGAGAATTATTTAGCTCCTGTTCACTGCCATGGGAAGAAGGCTATGTAAAATTATGCTTCTCATACCAAAGACCCAAAAGCCATTCATTAGTCTTTCTATTAAAAAAATAACATTTGCTTTAAAACTCATCATACTGAATATTAATTTATTTTTTAGCCTTCTGTTTTCTGAGACTTCAGCACTTTCATTTTCTGTGTTTCAATCTGCAACTCTGAGGATATGAGTAACTTTTAAAGGGGAAGTGGAGTTTCTTCACTGACCACATAAATGCAAGACCTGGGCTTTTACGAAAGACAATTAAATATTACGAAACTAGGGGTGAACCAATCCAAATTGACGTGGCTGAGACAACAGCCCTAGAGCATGAAAAGTACTGGGTGCTAATGAACAGAGTGAAGGGAAGATAAATAATTCTGAGTCCTGGCATTGCATCCCAATAGCCAAGTACCTGCATCCAGAGCTCAGTTGAATTGTTCCTTTTCCTTGCAGGCATCAGACAAAGGTTTTCTTACATGCACTTGTCTACATTGCTGGGCAGAGATTTAGCTTATTTACCTAAGGTGAAACTATTTGATGATTTCTACCCACCTACCACACGTGCCCTCCTCACAACTTTAGTTTTTATTGGCTTTTTAAGATAAATATTTGGTCCTTATGTGTCTCTAACTCTGAGGTTACATTTTCTTTAAATGCTGATGGCGTTGCAATGTGCTGAGTATATGCAGTAACAAAGGTACACATGCTTCTGACCTATATTCAGGGTCCAGAGATGTGAATCAGAAAGGGAACCAGCTTTTCCTCTGTTTTGGCAGTGATATCCCAGCTGTTTTCATTGCAAATGTTGGAGCAGTGCCTCTGTGACTCAGTAGGTAAGCTCTGCCAACCTATTAGCTGAGTTGTTTAGTGCGGCCTTTGATTATCTTGGTACAAATTTAACTTTCTCTTGGAAAACCTAGCTGTTTGTTTTCTGTTGTTGCTGCAGTTGTGGCTAACATCTTGAGATCTATATTATAAAAATGAACAGTTAGCTTATTGTATTGATACAGATTTTTGTTTGGCATCAGCAAGCTACATTCATGACTACTGACAGCTGAAGCAGCCAGATGTGTGTGTACGTGCATAGTTCCTCAACCACGTGGGCTGTTGCACAATAAATCCATTAGTGCTGATTGCTTCCCTTTCTCCAAAAGGCCCTGCTTTTTCACTTCATTTTGCTATCTCTATCTCTAAATCAGCAAAGTAGCTTTTAGTAAAACCCTAAAGGGCTGGACGTTTGTGAATTATATAATTTAATGCATTAGTCACAAAATAGCAGACAGATTTGTTAAGGGTGACTCACGACTTTACTGCCTGCATCTTCTAGATGTAAAATGGATCTTTATTACTTGGATTTCCTTTTCTTGCCTTCAACCTTCTTTATTTGTTTCTAAATGACAAATAGCTTGCCTGATCTATGGCTAGGAACACATACTGTATGAAAAGGGCACCTGCTTTCCTTCTGAGAGAGAGACGGGGTCAGGAAGCACATGTGGTACAGTCTCTCAGTGGCAGAACATCCTTCTCTCTTGAAGGCAAATTATAACTACATTTATGGAGGTTTATCATCTTGGACTTGAAACGTAGTCTGCAACTTGAAAGTCAACATTCTTTCACAGCAATTGGTATGCTGCTTTGGAGTCTGGCAACTGAAGATAGTTAGAGAGAGAAGTGATTTCCCTGTGACCCCAGCTATTTCTTTCATACCAATGTTTACAAAAGTGTGTGCACATTTCTCAGCACCCAAAGCTGTACATGGTGACGAAGCTGTTACAACACCTCCCTGCCAGCAGAAGGAGAGGGCTTCCTTCCTCTCCATGCCCTTCCCACTGCCCAGTCCTCTGCTCTCCATTCTGCTGTCTGCTGCTTGTGTCACTGGTCAGGGAGCTGGGCCAGCCCTGAGGGCCAGAAGAGGAGGAAGGAGGAGAAGGCTGGGGCAAGGAAGAAGATTCCATCCCCTTCTGATAGTTCTAAGATCAGCTAGTGCCACAGCTGTAAGACATGTAGATTCTCCCAAAGTTTCACTTTTCCCCTCCCTCGCTGGTTACTCCATGAGTTGTTGCCACAGAATAGAGAAAAACATTTTTTTGAAGGCTTGGGAAATGTATCTGGATGATCATGAGATATGACAGCCTGTATTAAGTTCCTCCTCAGGGAAGAAGTTGCCACAGTTTTTTTTCTCAGAACGCTCTCCCCAAATATACCCTTAAGCAAGACAGAATGCAGCTTCTTCATGAGGTGGGTCCTCAAGACAAGGTTCGTGAGTCAAGCTCTTACTCATTTCCATTGACATGCCAAGGAGTCTTTTTTAGGCACGTACCTTCTAGGCAAATAGCGCCATCAGCAATAATTGTAGTGATGCAGCTCTTCCTTCCAAAGAAGCCAACATTTGTTAATTCACTGGCCATAGTTGGCAGTGCCCTTTGATTACAGGGCTGAGTCAAAATTCAGATTATGTCTACAGGTGCAGGAGTACCCATGCAACAGACTTTGCTTTTCCCAGAAAATATCTTTCTGTTTTCTCTCCCTCTAGATGTCTCTTCTTATACATCTTTGCTTACTATGTTATGTTCCTTTAAAATTTCAATTACTGAAATCACTCCTTAGTTATTGGACCTTCTGTTATCTCCACTATGGTGATTTTCCCCTTAGGAACACAGCCTGTTCATCTCTTGACTGATCACTTCATACCAGCCTGCCTGCCCCGGCTGCTGTTTGTCCACATTTTGCTTTCTACGATGAAAGCTAGTGATCAACTGTTTTCTGACCTCTTCCCTGTCCAGAAGTATGCAGGAAGCTAGAGAAGCACAAATATAGTTCATAAAAATAATACCCAAAACCCCTCTTTACCTACTGAGGGTTTATGTAGGAGTACAAAAAGAGTTGCCCAGGAGTCTGGAAATCTTGCATGAAACAAGTTAAGTATTTCTAGTTCACATGTGCAAATGGAACAACATTTCAGGAGTCTTCAGTGCATCACCTGCACATTTGAAGACCAGAGCCTGGTGTGCTGAAGAGAATATTGCACCTTGTGCTTACAGACACTTCATGGACTTGGCAAAAAGGATGATTTTGTTAATGGTTAGCCAAGTCAGTAACAAGACTGGGAAAACTGTTAATGGTATATTTACCCAAAAGTGCAGCTAGAGCAATTTGCCAAATGATATATGATATCCACACAGACATATCCTGGGGAAAAATGGGCAGAGTGTCATGAGTGGAGTGCAAGCTTCCTGACTCACAGGGCAAATAACAGAATCAGGGGAGTATCACTTGGAATGATTCCTTTCAGAAAACAACATTATATAAGGGTAAAATTCACCCCAGTTGTGGATTTCATTTTTGCCTGCCCACGCTTGGGGTCAGAGCAGTAACTTGTGCCAAAGAGTCTTTGACTCAGGAACATCGAGGCTTCTGCATGTTGCTGTGCTGATTGGACACTTTTGTCATGCAAACACGAAATGATGTGGAGTACAGGCAAAAAAGAGAACAGGTTGGCACTGGGATGTGGCCCTATGGCACTCAGTCATTCCATTTCAGCCCCACCTCTGAAGAAAATGGCTTCTTTGCTTATGGATGATGCCTGAAGTGCCAGTGGCTGCATATTAACGTCTGCTTTGTTCCCTGCCTTTGCATGAGATCAGCTTCTCAGGGACAATCCCACTCCCTGTGCCACATTTGTGCTAGCCCTGCCTCAGCCTGTACATTACAGCACAGTTTCTGCTCTGTATGGTGTTGGGAGGCCTCTGAACCACCATGGGCATCCTGCTCTGCAGGCCGGGGACAGGCTGCTTCTGTCTCCCATCTTTGGCTGCCTCTCTGGGGGCCTCACTAACAGCAGCAGCCGAGGCTCTGTTCAAAGGGAGCTTTCACATCTGTCTGTAACCATGGTGACCAGTGACTTGGGACCGGCATCCTGGCGTTCTAGGAGCTAGAGATGCAAGTGCATCTGTAACATTTCTCTTCTATGGCACCTTCTCTTTTTGCTGATAATATCTGCGTGTTCTCCTCATCCTATAGCCCTGGAGTTCAGACTTACGGAAAGTAGTTTCCCTATGCATTTTAAAATATTTTTAGAGGCTGTTTTTTATTTCCAAGGGAGAAACACTTGGCTTCAAAGAATGTAATTAAAACAACATAACTTCTGTGATCATCCTTCATCCACTGGATGTACATAAATATCTTCAATCAGAAAAAAAGCACAGAAGATTATTAATACAATGCAAATCTTATTAAAATATGATCTGTCCCTTCATTTTGCATTACAAACTGTGTGTTTGCTGAGTACTTTCTCTTTGCATTAAGAGGCTCAGTATTGCTGCTTGGCTTTCTGCCACTTTTCATTGCTTAACTCCTTTTGATAATTAGCAGCTCTTCTGTGTGTTGGGTTTTTAGTAGTTTAGTAAAGCATCTCCACTTAAATCTCTTTCTCTCTCTCTCTCTTTCTCTCAGCACTCATCATACTTAGTGACTGGTTTCTCCTTTCTCTACAAGTCCGTTTAGTGAACTCCCAAGCTTCTCAGCCTGAAGTGTTGCACACAGTCAGTGTCACAGCATGAGGTAGGGCAGGGGAGAGGAGTGTCCTAGTCACAGGTTGACCCCATAGCCCACTGCTCTTGTACAGGAGTCCAGATCCCACAGTGGCTCCTACACAAGTATATGGCAATCCCGGACACTGGAGGCTTTGCACTTCCCTGGGAATCTGCAGGCAGGGCAGGACGTGGGTAAGCCCTGACCTAAGAGACACTCACATGAACCTTTTGAAGAGAAGCAACATAAAAGCAGCAACGTCTGTGTAATATGTTTGTATAACGAAATTAGAAAGTTACTGGGTATCAGAGTGACTAAAGGGGGTGATGTGGGTTCTGCTGAGGCCTAGAGAAGTATTTTTACTGCCTCTTGTGCTCTGTTTGGGCTTTTAAACTGAATTTACTTAGTCTTTCATGTACACAGCTGCTATGGAAGCACATATGTGTAAATATTCACTAAAATAAATACACCAGCTTTAATAAATGCATTGCTTCTCAATGAAACCTGTCCATCTGGCATTAAGTAGTACAGATATTAAAAGCAGGGGTAACAAGTAGAAATTTCTCCTTTTGTATGTCACAGTAGATATTCACAAACTTGTCTCTATTGCCATGATACTGTTATCTATACCGTAAGTGGTCTCTAGGCTCACACACTGCTTGCAATACGAAGATGGAGAAGAGGCGGGTTTTCCTCAGGGCAGCTAAACTTAAAAATGGGAATTCAATCCTTAACCATGACAGAGGTGACCTTGGATTTTTTCAGGAATGTTTCTAAAGTGCCTGGGACCTCCATTTATCTGCCACAGAAAAACCATGGGCTGCAGGAGTCGCTGCCGCAGCCATGTCTGCTGAGTGTGTAGCTGTCACATGGGCAAAGCTCCCACAGCCCAGGGGCTCTGCAGCTCCTCACTCCCCTTGATCTCTAAGGCTCAGTACTACAAAGTGACAGATGTCTACTCTGCCCATGTTGAAATAGCTCATCCTCCGTGGAAACTACCTGAAGTGGAAAGTTCTAAACACTTTCCAAGAGCTACCTGACACTCTGCAAGCTGAAACTGTAGCAGTTTGTCATTTATTTATCTTTCATTTGCATGTTGGCCATCTTGCTGAATGGTGCCTGGTGCATACTCTCACTAAGGTAAGGCTTCCCTGGATCACTCCAGCGTTAAGCTGTGGTGATGACACACAGTCTATGTGAAGGTGCACCTGTGTGGTGAACATATGGTTTGCAAAGTCTAAACTGCACTCTCTCTCTCCCTCTCCCTCTCTCCCTCTCTTTCTGATAGCTGAGGCCAAACTGTCAAATGCTGCTTCTCTGCTGCACACTGTCAAATAAAAGTGCTTGTGAAGAGACAAGCTAGAATTTGAAAAAAATCTGATAAATGGAGGAAGGAGGCAAAAAAGAGAAAGAAAACCTAACTACCTGCATGCTGTCATTCATCACTGGTATTCTTATGTTCCTTTCAGACCACTGAACCCTTTTGAAAAAATAGAGGTACAGCTTATGACATCTGATGCTAGCAACAAACTGGAAAGTTTGGAAACTGAATCTCAGGACCTGTGCCTACTGAAGGCTGACTAATGTTTTGTGTCTTTGTTACATTGACTTGATCAAATTACCGCTCAGAAACTGAGACCATAAAGAAATAAAAGAGAAGTTTATCTGTATCAGACATAACCTTTGCATCCCTTGTGCCTAGTCTCTCCCTGGCTGAATTGGCATAGCTTGACAGGATGTGAGTGAAAAAGGAAATAAAATATTTCCAGATATTTTATCTATACAAGAACCATCCTTGCTCAACTTACCTTACTTTTGTTTTTCTTTTATTTTCTATCAACTTTTGCAAAATGTGTTTCTTTTTTGCTGATATTTCTGGGAGACTTTTTTTAATAGACCAGTTTTAGATAAACTCACTACATAGCAGAAATAATGCATATGATTTAACCAGAGTCATATGCAACAAATAATGAATTATGGATAGTAGAAATCAAAAGAGAAGTCACAAGCCTAATGCAGCATTTAAATCCTGTTTGCAACATCAAATGAATGTGCTTAGATTCAGTTCTTTGCATATTTGCCAACAAACTGGCAACCTTTCTGGTTTCCATGACCCAGAAAGGAATGTCACTGATTTCCCTTTGCTAGCTCTTGCTTTCCATACTTTGTTTTCCAATCTACTTAAAAAAAAAAAAAAAAGGGGGAAACACAAGAAGTATAAAATCAATAGATGTACTTTAGGTGAAACTTCAAAAAGGGCAGGCATTGGCCAATGCACAGACACCACCGCAGCTGCCAGGAATTGCCAGTGTTGCTGAAGGAGTGAACCTAGAGAGGAAGAGCAGGTGCCTGGGAAAGGCAAACTGCTGCAGCCCCTCTGCTCCCATTGCTGCGGTCCCTGTGCCTGAATGAGGCACATTAAAGGCCCTGCTTATGCTGGGTTTGTCTTGTGGTTAAATATACAGTTTTACTTTTCAAAATCCTCATCTTGGTATTTCTCACAAGTGTTATGATCACACATATTAAATTCATATGTGGGCATGGGTAGAAGAAACATAAAGCACATTTTGGTTAGTTGCAGTAGAGTCTGAGGCTTGGAATAAAAGTGTCACGGCAAAATTTGTTATATCTCTACTTTGTGACCAAGATTGCATCTTTCATGTATCAAACAGTCAGCCAAAATAGTTGCTTGCTTTTGCACCTTCTGGCACAAACATTGATATGATCTTTATCTAACACAATCTTTCTCTTCAGGATGACACATCTGCTCTGCACATACCAGCCCGTCTCTCTGACCCCAAAGGCAGAGCTGGCTGATGCAGGGAGTGCATTTAAAGCAAAAGCAGGAAGGCAAAGTTCGCTGGCATTGCTCCTGGACTGTACTGTGTCCCTGGTTACCTCTTCTGCAGATTTGCTATCAAGCCAAACCCTTTGCCATCCCTTTTTCCCAGTTCCTTCCCTTCCAGCCGGTTTTTCACGGCCTATTCTTTCTCTTGTCCGTCGTCCACAGTTTACCTCCTTCAGCTTTGGTTTCCTCTCCTCCTCCAGATAAAATTGTGATGGTCTGTTTTCTCCTCTCTTCTACTTTGTACTAGTGGACCAACCTGCAGTGCAAGCCCCTTGCAGCAAAGACTGCCTTACTGTGAGTTTGTGCAGTGCCCACCACACAAATGTCACAATGGAATCCTTTTGGTGTTGCTTAGCCAGCCCACCCACTGTATTAGGAGAGGACTGCCCTCTGTCCTCAGGGGTTGTAACAAGGTGATTTTGGCCCCTACTGTCTCTGAAGGCCCAGCTGAAATCACGTCTCTTATGGGAGCTGCCTGATGATGAACATCATCTTCAAGGAGGAATTAATTCTGTGACAAACTTCCTTTAGTCTTCATGTCTCTCTTTTACTCTCTCACTCTTTTGCAGCTCCATGGCTTTTTCACACTACAGCTCCAACAGCCAGTGGAGTCAAGCTACTCTGTATTGTCCGTGCCTTTACAGGCTTGGTGGAAGCCTCGGGTACAATTTCCTCACACTCCTAGGACTGGTGATGCTGAGGTGGCATAGGTGGAGCAGGGAAGAGACACCCTGTTTCTCACAAGCGAGCAGAGCTGTCCCAGGCTGGTGGCCTCTTTCTGCTCTGGCTTGTGAGGTTGTTGCCCGCTGCCTCCTCCCCTGCCTGAGGTGAGGGAGCTGCCTGCCTCCTCCAACAGCCCCAGCCGGCCCATCTTGCCAGAGCAGCCGTGGGAGGCACGGGCTGGCAGCACCTTCCCCACACCTGCGAGCTGCAGGGCCACCGCAGCCTCTCACCGCCCAGCACCACGTGCTGCCGTGGGCCGCGGCTCAGCCTCGGCAGGCTCCTGGGCAAGGCCTGGGCCGCGGCTCAGCCTCGGCAGGCTCCTGGGCAAGGCCTGGGCCGCGGCTCAGCCTCGGCAGGCTCCTGGGCAAGGCATGGGCCGCGGCTCAGCCTCGGCAGGCTCCTGGGCAAGGCATGGGCCGCGGCTCAGCCTCGGCAGGCTCCTGGGCAAGGCATCGGCTCCAGTGAGACTTCCCAGGCTTCCTTGGGAGCCCAACATCAGCCGGGGCCGAGGAGATTTGGAGGCTGCGCCAGGGCTGAAGAGGCATCCGGCCACATTGCAGGGAGCTGAGCAGGGTCTCACCACTCAAGCTCAGACAGATAAAGCAGAGCACTTGAAAAACCCATGTGCTCCATGTCCATTAAGTCAACCTAGATAATGTTTTCCTGCTACTACTCTGTTAATGTGTTGGGGTTTGGGGAGGTCTTATGGCAAAGAAGAATGCTGGGAATGGGTCTGTGAGAAACGGTCCCGGAGATGATGCTCGTGTAGAAAAGGCAGAGGGATGTCTCCTTCCCTTAGGCCCCTTACAAAGCACCTTCAGGTCCTTTGCTCCAGCTTGCCATCCTACCCCTGCAAGCAGCTCCCTGGCTCTTGCCGTTAGCAGGAATTGCTGTCACTTCTCCTCCCTCACTGTGAGGAGACAGGAGTTTGGAAATCCCTCTGGAATCCCTGTTTGCAAAAGCAGCTCCTCCTATCCTCTGCTTCAGTCTAGCCAGCAACCAGAGTTTGCCATAGGAAGTAATGTGGGCACCTCTGCCTAGTGGTTGATCTTAGTGATTCTGTGCCTTTGCAAGGCAGAGTTTCAGAGCTGAGCTGAGCTGCCTATGCAACCTGCTTTAAGCCCAGGCTCAGTGCAGTCAGCAACCCATGAAGGTGCCTGCTAAGAGAAGAGCCATGGAGAAGTGAGTCTGGCTACTATTTATAAGGATAGACATTATTGTCAGTGAACCACACTTTGTTTGCAGCATTTGCTCTCCCTCACGACATGATGCCACTCAGCCTGTGGCCTTATTCTGTACTGTAGGAAAATGAATACTTTTAGTCAGTACTAGTCAGCTGATCCATTCTTATTAGGAGGCAAATTTCATGCTGGAAAATGAATGTGTAGTTAGCTGACAGAAAGGAAACAAAGGCAAAACTTTTCTCTACTACACAGAATGTTTCTGCTGTTGAAAATGATGCAATTTTAATGAGCCCGATTCATTAGCTAGCTCTCTTATAAAAGTCACACACCTTCAGAGATAACAATCTACATTTTAATTCCATTTCTAAGTGACTTGGTTTGACCTGTTTTGCTAGAAATAGTAATCCTGCTCATGAATGCCATCTGCCCATTCAGACTGCTCGTGTACCAAATAATATCTTCAAGGCTGGAGCTTACGGCTTTAACTATCACATGATACACAGTCCCATGCCTCTTAATCAGAGCATCAAGTGATTTATTCAATGTGCTTTTTTATTTCCTGCTGCAGCCTGCCCTCTCAGAAGTTTCCAACAGCTTGAGGCAGCCAGAATTCATTCTTAGGGCTGTCTACTTTCTGACCAGCAATGCTGTTTATTAGCAGCAGCCTTTTCTGCTTTATTGTGCTGTATTTGTTTCTCTCCCAGTAAACTTCTCCTCGTAAAGTGAAAGCCCATGGTAGCGGGGGTGGAACAAGGTGATCTTTGAGGTCCATTCCAACTCAAGCTGTTCTATGATTCTACTATTCCCACACTGTCAGACGAAGAACATAATTCTGCAGTGAATGCAGCAAGATCTTCTCTGGCTCCAAAACCTGCTGTAAGAAAGAAGGTCATTTATTTGTACTCCACCTGGGCCAGTGGGACCCTGACCCAAGGCCAAACTTCAGGTGGTACTGCCCCATAAATGTAACAGATAGATTGACAAGATTGCAGGAGTAACACTACATGAGGCTTCCGTGTCGTGTTGCTACAGAAAATCCCAGTCTGTAATGTATTTGGCAACTGGTTTTTTTGTGTTTATGTGGCCATGACCTGAAAACAGCATCTCGTAGGTGAGCCACGGGTCAATCACTACAGCACTGAATGCTTACTCCAAGCTTGCTTTTAAGACAAGCAGCCACACTGATTTAGATACATAGAGAGCATTCATTTAGTCAGATTTTCTGCTGGAAATGTAACTAGCCCTAGTAAACCAAAATTTGATCTAAACACCAGACTTTAAATCCAGCATTTTGGGGTTTTATTCTTAAAAGTTCTTACAATCCTGTAAGCTAAGGAAGGACGTCACTCACTCTTTCCTAGGGCAAACAGGGACCAAATCTACTGAGAAAAATTTTGAAAAGCTTAATGTTGACCTCCTGACATGTAGCCTGTGATTATAATCATAAGACCATCCTTTCTTCTGTTTTAGTAATAAAAAGCGACAACAAAATCAGTCTGAAATGAGACAAAAATATCTCTCTTTTGTTTAAATGTTAAGATTAAGGATGTGTGTTGCTGTTTCTTATTATTTTAGGTCGTAGTGAAGTTAAGGAAGGGAACTTTCTTAGCACCTCCTTTTAAAATGGGTATCTCCCTGAATGTAGGCACATGAATTGATTCTGGCCATTTTATTGCAAGGACAGCTTCCATCTGTGACTGAGTTGCACTGTGTTTCTCTTACAGCTGTGCAAGCAGACTGTAGGAACTGTTACACTCTACACAGGGTCAGAAGGGAGGCTGTGGTGAGAGCACTGGAGCACAGAGCCCAAGGTACCATTCCCAGCCTTTCTTGACTCTTA
Organism: Nicator chloris; assembly: GCA_013400495.1. Classification (NCBI taxonomy): domain Eukaryota; kingdom Metazoa; phylum Chordata; class Aves; order Passeriformes; family Pycnonotidae; genus Nicator; species Nicator chloris. The sequence continues at coordinate 51,697 of WAAE01022237.1, forward strand.
AATTACATTCTGCATCTCTTGTGTTTTAGGTGGAACATTACACTGGAGCTGAAGAGGCAGAACCCCCTGGGATGAGTCATTTGTATATCCTGTGATTGTGGTTTTGTTTACCACCCTGCCAAGATAAAGATTAGAGTCCTTCGAAGGATGACTAAAAATTGTTGTAAGTTACTGCTAAAGGAGTGTGAGTTGTCTACATTAGTATTATCTTCTAATTTCTGTAATCTCATTCATCTCTTAGAGATTTTGTGTTAACAGGAACAGATATCTAGCTTTCTTAAAGGGCCTAGCCTTGCTGTGACTGGCTGGGACAGCATTAAGTGCTACTGAGGTGACACTTCTGGCGACATCCAAAGTATTAGAGCAGGATTTCCTGAGCATGTTCAGTACAAGAAGGATGTGTTAAAGCAGCTGGTATGTAGAGTGCATGCCACAGGGGAGAGCCTCTGGGTCTCCACCACCACCTTCTGAAAAATACGTATTCAAGAGCTGACCTGATAAGGCATCACCAGTGCAAGAAAAACTGATCTCACTCACACACTGTAGAGACATTATTCCAGATGCAAGGGTCCTTCTTCTGTCTCCATGGTGGAGTTCTCTCTTTAGTCATGGTGACTTGGACACCAGTCCCAGGCACCTGAAGCAGTAGCTGTTTCTGAGTTTTCAAACAGGGCCCCTGTTGTACAGCAGGAGAGGATGGTGTACCTAGTCTGCTGGGCTATTCCACTCAGTCCCCTAGTGCCATAACCAGTTTAAAGTTCTTTTCTAAGAAGACAGATGATGGTGATGATCTGCTTTCATTTCCTACTTGTCATGAATAGCTGAGAGATGTCCGAGTTAATTTCAGGACATGACAGGACTAATGTAGGAAGAAACAAAGTCTCAAAGACCATTCCCAAAATTCATGATGTTGTCATCAGACACCTTCTAGAAGCAGCCTGCTGCAATGGCTCCATGCTGCACTTGAAACAACTCTTTGTGACCTCTTTTAGATACAGACTCTGACCAAAACTGGTGTTCTTGGGTTTCAAAGAGAACTAGCAACAGTAGAACTGCTGGATGTAGAAACGAGTCTATCTGAGTCTTCATCAGGAGTCTTGCACCACTGCACCTCAGCTCTGCCAGTTTGAAAAGGATCACACTGGTGGCCATCTGGAAACTTCTATTTTAGTCTAGGCTGTGAGCCTGATATTTCTGGGTCTGAGAGATTTTAGTCTGCTAGCAGCTGCTAACTTTTTCCCAAGGAAAAAGTTCTCAAGAAAGCTTCTTCTCAAAAGGATCTTAGCAAAAAACTATCCTTTCTCCAAACAATCTTTCTCCAGGTGGTGTTTTACTTTTCTAGTTCTCAAAACATTTTAGCTGTTTCTCCAGTTTAACCAATAAGATTAGACAAATGTCGTTCCTGTTCGCCAATCATGTTAAGTCTGTATCAGAACACCTTATAAAAGTAGTAAGAATTAGACAATAAAGCCTTTATTCTATGCCCTTTACCTTCTGAAATATTTAGTCTCTCATCCTTTTTCGTGTCCTACAATGACACTAGGCAGCATCACCCAGACTAGTGGCTGGGAGACCTGCAGTGGGCAATGCTGCAGTGTTTGGAAGCAGAGGTGGACGGTAAAGCAGCGCTCCTGGAAATGCCGTCAGATGAGGTCCCCAAGAAACCTCAATCAGAACTTAGTCTGATCCCCTTCCCCAGCAAGTGCTGAGGAACCATAACCCAACCCAATCTGTGGTAAAGCAGATGTGAGAGAGCCATTGTGGGTAGGGCTGGGGCATGAGTATCACATGAAGGGACACACTGCATACAATAATGGTCCATAAAATCTTTTTCCACTGAACTACACTGGAGCTATTGTTGCTGTCTTGCTGAGCATCTGACCGAACATCTACAGCAAATATTGGCGAGAACTGCTTTTGACCACTCGTGTAACCACATGTAATGTTACTTGTGTTTTTGATTAACTCTCTTATCAGGATGAAAGTTAGTAGAAATTGCTGAAGAAAATGCTTGAATAAATTACCGTAACCAATCATTGACATCTGATACCAGGTTTTCCTCAGGAAAGGACCTGGAATGCATTGAGCTAAGTAAATGTTATTTAGAGATATAATCACATAGTGTAATGCTCCAGTGAGGAAACCAATACAGAGAAGATCAAGTAGCTGACCAGGTAATGGTAATTTTATAATGTGGTATTTGCAATGAGTATCTTTTAAAGGCAAATCTCAACAAACTCTTCTGATTAATTTCATTTCTCAGCCAAAATATACATATAGAAACAGTGCAGTTTGTGAGTGTAATTAGTATACTTGTGGGAAAACCAAGCGTTTTCTGTAATAGAGAGAGCCAACCAAATACCTAGTGCAGTAAAAACTGGCGAGTTATGTGGTATTTTACACTCAGTAATGTTTTGGTATATAGTCATAAGTTTATTCAAAATTAATATTATGTACTTTGTTTCCTCTTCATTGCCAGTATAAAAGGTTTCAAAACAAAATCCCAAATACCCTGGACTGTGAAGTATGCACGGTGCTAAGTTGAGCTAACAAGAACATCCTGCAACTAAAAAAAGAAAGAACACTCTTCTGTGCATCAGGAATAACAAAAGAAGCAAGAGCTATGATCATTATATTAAGCTGTGCAGCCAGTTACTGAGTGCTAATCAATAGACACAGATTTAGAAACAAACGTAAGTCCTTTCCAGTAACAGAAGTAAGCAGAGGGCTCGGAAATAGCATAGCAACAAACCTGCTCTGCCTGGGGGAAGCCATTCCCATCACTCAGGCTCCTCTGCCGTCAGCAGTGACACACGCAGGCCCTGGAAATGGTACTGCTTCAGCACCGAGTGCATGCAGCATTGAGGCTTTTCTGCTCCCACGTTACACACACTTACCTCCTTGTCTGAGCAGAAATGTCTATTTAAAATTGTACTCACGGTGAGATCCGTGTCCTACCTGGCCTGGAGCCAGCAAGTGACAAACTGACTTTGTGCAACGTGCATAAAAACTTGAAAGCCTGACGCTCTCACTCTTAGCCAGAAGAGCATTTCTCATTTTTTTTTTGTTGTTGTTTTTCAAGTGCTCCAGACTTCTGGTCCTTCATCAAGTGCTTGTGCTTGTCTCCCAGTACGGTGGGCACACGCTCAGGGTGAGCAGGATCTAAACTCTGCCCCGGCTTTGGACCTCTGCACTCCTGCTCAGAGTGTGCTTCCTCTGCCCACAACAGTCACCCACCTGAGAAAAGAGACTCTCCCTCTCCCCACCCCACACCACTGCACTGGCCCTGGTGCCTCCCTGCAGCCTGAGTTCCACAGGTTAATGACAGCTCAAGATGTTAGAATAAAAAAGGCTTGCACAAGTTTCTGACAGACCTGAGCCCGGCGTTGATAGCACCTGACACACACAGCTCTAGGTTACTCTCACAGCCCACTTCATCCTCATGAATTTGAGTTTTCTTTGGTTCAGGTCTATCCCTTAGTGAGGCCACAGGAGTTCCTTTCCTTCTTCAGTTTAAGGCCTTGTCTTTTACCTTCAGTGGTGAGGAGGGAAGAGGGGCATTTTCAGGGTTCAATTCACCCCACATATACATACCTGCTGGATGGACTGAGTTGCCTTCTGGAGGTTTTTATCTCTCCCCACTTACCATATAAGAATTTTTATTTCAACTGCATGTCTAATTTATTGTAGGGAGAAGTTAGGTAAGACAAAGATCAAGACCCTTTTACCTACTGCAGATGTTGGAGTTCCAAGCAAAACTCTAAATGCCGTCAAAATATTTAGAAATGTCCAGAAAAATGTGCAAACAGATTTCCTGGTCACCTGAAGGTACTACAGCACCAATGCAGGGATTGCTTTAGGTCTCTGTGTCAAGCAGAAAATTTTGCTGTGGTATTTAATAGCGTCCTGTGCTGCATTTTGTCTCCTTGAAATTCAGAAGAAGGTTCCTCTTGGCGTAAGAAATGAAAGGACTTTTACATCTGGAAAATTTCCAAAAGCTTAGCAAAGCTGAAAAGTCAAATTAAATAGTGATTACATGTTTTCAACAACATTGCACTGGCAGTGATCTGTGCCTTCCTCCTTCATACCAGCTGCTCCTTGTACAGACATTGCCTGAGTTACCCCTCAGACAACTATAATTTTGTAGTAAATCCTCTGAAGTTAAGGTGGTGTAGGTCTGGTGACTACAAATACAGACTCAGGCATGATAGAACTGCACTTAGCCAGGATCTGTACTGTTTGAGTGTGTGGTGAACTCTGCCTTCATGGTGAGGCTTCAGAGATGTTCATGCAGACAGAAATCAAAATGGATGGCACTGTCCCTCATCTCGCAGCTCCATGTCCCCCTCCTGTCTTGTGTTGGCAAAGTACTCGTGACTGTGCCACCAAAGAGATCAGCAAGCTGATCCAGTTGAAAACTTGCCCTAGAAAAATAGGAGATTGTTTTTCAGCTGGGTCAGTGGGCTGATCCAGCTGACTGCAAGATCAGACAAGCATGAACACTCCTGTTCCAGCACCTGGGCTTAGTGAAACTCTGCCCTGAGATGTAGCTGTGACTATGCAGAAAGTAGAAAACTAATAATGCCCAGCAAATACATGAGGCAAATCCCATGTCCATATTATACTGACAGGAGAAGCCATAAAAGTAATTCAGTGAATTAAGGCTAATAGGTAGATCAGCATGGTCGTATGCATCGGGAAAGATCAAAGAAGCAGTCCCAACCACCAACTCTTCATAAACCCCACAAATATTACACTGACAGTTTCAGGGAGGTGCATCAATATTTAGTGACTTCAGTGTTTTGAAACCTTAGCACACTCACAGTGCTAAGGCCAATCACTGTCTTAAAGGATTTGTGGCTCTGGATCTCTTGGCATTTCGCTGAAACCTGCTCACCAGTATTAGCCCTAAGAGAGTTGATGCCTCTGCAGCTGGGATCACACACATTTAGATCAGGTAATTTGTAATTTTAGAACAAATATACTTTATTTAGTGTGACTAGAATAAGGGGACCCTGGCCTTGCTGTCCTTGCAGTTGGAAATTCAAAAGGAGACATCTAAAACTGCAGACTCAGAAAGGTATATGTAGACTTTGAATTGCGTGGTTTGATTACCCTTTTCCTTTTTTTTTGTTTTTGGTTTTTTTTTTTTTTTTGTTGTTGTTTTTTTTTTGTTTTGTTTTGTTTTTTTTTTGTTAATATTGTGCTTGGAGAAATGACATCAGTTGGAGACCAGAAACAATTTTTGCAGATCAGCTCAGATTGCTTATTGAGTGTCTTTTTAGCAGAACAGGACAGAGTTTTGAGTTTTTCACTCAGCCATCTCAGTTCATGAATATGGCCTTAAGGACAAACTGTTCCCTCTTTATATGCCTATATACAACACTCAAGCAAACACAATGGAATGGCACATTGGAAAGCTTTTAGACTCCTGCACCACTTAGCACAGTCTTTTTAGCTGTCTGCACTGTTTACTCATCTTCCTGCACCACCGACAGTAGAAGCCTGCAGGAATCCTTTTTCTTTCCTTCCTTTCCTATATGTTTGTTTTGTTTTTTTTTCCAGCAGCACTGCAGACACAGCAGCACAACCAACTCAAAGAAAAGCAAACCAAAGCGACTTTTGAATTCCAAGCCTCTGCAGGACAGGCTGCTTGTGTGAAGCTGAATGGGAGCCAGAGCACACCAGCGAGGAAGCTGTGATTTCATGCAGCACTCTGACAGAAAATCCAAGATTCCACTACAGCAGCTTGTGCAGATGCAGCAGCCTCCCTCTGGCTGAGTCCATGTCAAATGCTAACAGAGGAGTGCCCAGGAGGTGGATGCCCATGTAATTCTGTGTTGCTATCCCTTTGCTTTTTAGTAGCAACTCTCTGAGGAAACCAGGTATGCTCTACAGGTTTTTAAACAGTTTTTATTCCTTATGGTGATATCTAATTTCTAAAGGAAAGGGAAGCTGCATGGAAATGGGGAAGATGATTGAGAGGAAGAAAGCTCCCCAAGGAGGGTCATTCTTCTCGCCATGGAGTGGTGGTAGTGGTGTGTGAGAGTGTGCAGGAAAATTAACCTGAGTGGACGTGGCTGGGGCATTTGCCTGGGGTGCAAGTTAGCAGGGAAGTCTCCGGTGAGGTCTGGTGTGAGGACTCAGGGATGATTAGCAGCAGAGTCACACGTTTTGGTGTTTGCCCGGGGACTGATATTTGTGGTTTGGCATCTGTGCATCAGCTTGGCATCTGTGCTAGGTCAGCAGGCAGGGAGAAACACTGATCAGGTAGGTTTAGGATGGTGTGTGCTAGGCTGGGGAGAAACACTAAAGATTGTATCAAACCCATTTGCACCAGTGTGACTCTGGAATGGTTCTGGTGACAGCAGTAGAGTAACACTGACAAAACTGCGAAGAGGATTTTGCCTTACACTGTGAAAAATGAGAAGATTTGGCAGAGGGCCTGGATGGGTGCTGGGAGGTAGTCTCTGAATGTGTGTCTCTGAAAAGGCCTGTGCTGATTGCTGGGTAGATGTCTGAAGCCCTACAAGCATGCATCACCCTTCCCTTCACAGGAAACAAAGAGGCTGCTGCACTTCAGACAGCCTACACGCTGAATTATTCAATGCAACTAAATAACGACAGAGCTCCAGTGAGTTACATAAAACTGAAAAACCGGCTCACTCCCTTGACTTGAATCAATAGTATTGTCTCTTTCTGATCCCTAAGTTATAGTCCTAAATCTGTGCCTTGGGGCAATGCTTAACACACTTGGAGAAAGAACTGAAAACGTAATAAGAGGAGCGTGGAGGTGAACGGATAGAACACTGTAAGAAAGGTTCTTGCTGAGGAACACTCTCTTGCTCCTTGTGAGAAAGTGACAGTGTCTGAAACAGAGCATGTTTTGTGCTCTGTTGTGTCTTCAGAGCTAGTGCCCAAAAATGCTAATCTGAAGACAGAAAAGCAGAAAAGCACAATAGCTGAGTGTTGTTACAGAGACTACTTCATGTGCTGGGTTTATTCCAAAACAGGCAATGCTAACCCTGCATACCATCCATGGCTGGCTCTCTTGCACCCTTTCGCTTGCCCAGGATCATCATTCTTCTTGTCAGATTCGCCCACTGTGCCAGAGCTGAAGCTGTGTCATGGTTTTAAGTCCAGCTGGAGATGAAACATCACACAGCCTCTCTCTTAACACCCAATGGAATGGGGAGAACGCAAGTAAAACTTTTCTCTTGAGATAAGAGCATGTTAATAATTGAAAATAAATTAAAATATAATAATAATAATAATAATAGTAATAATAGTAATGGAAAAACCTAAAAAACACCTGTCCCAGCTGTGCTTCCTCCCAGTTTCTTTTGCTTACGTCCTCACTGGCAGAGCAAGACACAAGGAAAAAAAAAAAAGTCCTTGACTAGGGATAAATGACTCAGAAAAAAACTCAAAACATCAGTGTGTTATCAATACCATTCTCATTGCAAATCCAAAACACAGCACTGTAATAGCTACTGAGAAGAAATTAACTCTACCATAACTGAAGCCAGGACAATATCCACCCCTTATTCCATACCATTATATCATGCCAAGTTTCCCACAGCCCAATGTTTATCTGTTTTGATAGATATACAGATAAACATCATTCTCATAGTCTATGGAATGCCTCTGTCAAATGTTCAAAATATGTCCACACACACACATACAAAAAAAAAAAATTGTTGAATTCTTTTACTCCATGCCCTTGGCCTTCATCTTTGATAACAGTCCTTCAAGCAGGAAAGATGGTGTGAGGTTTTGCACTGTTGCATGGTGCACATTTGAGTCAGTTCTCATTCCAGCACTGCTGCACTTGCTCTGTTTTATCAAAGTTCATTCATCATTGGTGTGAATGTGACAATCAGTGGGAAGTCAGGCTCAGCTCCAAAGAATGCTTGTGGCTAACATTGATGCCATGAGATGCTCAGTGAGGTGATGCACACATAGCCACCATAGAAGTGCTAATATTACCTCTGGGTAATTATAACACAGTGTAATTAATTGTTTATTTTCGCCCAAAGTCAAATCCCTTTGAGGCACACTAGACTTCTGCATCCTGCCACATCATGCACCAAGTGCATGCAGTTTTTTTTTAGCAAAAGCAGTCCCATGGATGGGTTTGCCTTTGCCTGAGGCAGGAAAAATCCAGGTTTTCCCCAGCGTGTTTTTAACGTGTACTACAGGAACTTTATCTTCTTCTACAATATGTAAAAGTTTTGATTGGGCAGGGGCATCCCAATTGACCCTCTGGTGTTGACTAACAAGGTGGCTTTTGCTGAATGTGTACCCAATGTTTGAATGTTCCACCACCCATTGCTGTCAGTGTAGTCTCTAACAGCCCATTACATCGTTGGATCTTTCCAGAGACTGGTGCACGACAGGGAATGTGATACAACCACTTAATGCCATGTTCTTTGGCCCAAGTGTCTCTAAGGTTGCCTTGGAAAAATGAGGTCCATTGTCTGATTCACCTCCTTCTGGAGTGCCATGTTGCCATAAGACTTGCTTTCCAAGGCCAGGAAAGCGTTCCTGGTGCTGGCATGGGGCACAGGGTGTGTTTGCAGCCCTCCTGTGGTTGCTCCCACCATCATAAACACATGGCACTTGCCATCATGGATCAGGTGAGTGTGATACAGACAATCTGCCAGGCCTCCCCGTACTTACCTTTCAGCCATCGTCCTCTGCACCAAGGAGGCTTTACCCACTCGGGCTGCTTGATTGCAGCACGTGATTGACACTCATGGATAACCTGAAGCCGGCATAGGTACCAACAGGGAACCAAACATCTCTAAATATCTGGAGCTGCTGGGCTGGGGGAAGAAGTTTGTCCCCATTAAAGCAGCTCTGTGGAAACGTCCTGTTTGCAACGCTGACATGAGCACCCACAAACACTGTGACTGCTAGGGGACAGGCACTGAACCAGCCCCTCGCCTCCCCCTGACACCACACCTGCACCTCCTCCATGGAGGAACAGGCAGCCATGAGCCATCCCAGCACCAGAGGAGTATTTGAAAGCACCCCTGTGATTGCTCTGTGTCTGCTCTACCAGCAGCTAAAGTGCACCCTGAATCCTGCTTAGCATTCCGTGCATGGAGATGGGTTACTTCTTCTGGAGATGGAGATACCCAGTGCCCAGGAAAAAAGTGTTTGCAAACATTAAACATTTATCTTTGTTGAATTACCTTCTCTTTTCCAGCAAAGGAAAGCCACTAAGAAATGAACTGCTGGACTGGAAACAGAACTATTGGATTGATAATCACAAATCACAGGGAGAAATGCAGTATCAGTCTTATGCAGAAATATTTTAAATAGCTTTCTTTTTCTGTTTTTATGTAGCATTAATACGTCGGTAAAAGGCATAGTCAGTTTGCCAGAAAATTGTAATGCTTGCCTCATAATTTATTCATAGTCTTGTGATTAATAGATTTGTGTTGTTGACCTGCATAATCTATTTTTCTTTTAAAAAACCATCAACAAAAACTAATCAATATAGAGTGACTATTTTGGTGAAAGACAAAGTTTTGCTGCTGAGGCTTTCTAATGACTATACTGAAACTCATGAACTTTAAAGAGGTCAAGCCTTAATAAAAAGGTTGCAGAAATATTGAACAAATTGGTAGAAAATATAATATATAATGGAATTAGCAGGTGTATAAATATATGTGATACTATGAAGAAAAATTGATATAACTTTTACAGAAAAAAATTATCTCACAGCTCGATGGAGTTTTTTGGGCAGAGGAAGGAGATTCAGGCCCCCAGTGCAATCTCAGAAATCTGCCCCTGGAATTGTGTTGGTTGACATAGAAGTTATCTGAAAAAAGAAGTATAGTCTGAGGTGAGAGTTGGCAAATTCCTTTAGGTAGCAAAAATGAAAGTCAGTTAGAAAAAAAAGGATTTCATGCTATGGGTTATTGGGTTAAAATGGCAGAAAAAAATCAATGTTGTCAAAGGACTCCTCCAACATTGATCTGGAAGTGAGTAGGTAATCACAGACTGTTTCTCCTCATGATATAAATAGACCCACACCTAGACTAGTATGTTTTTTAATGGTTTTTTAGATTATTCCTCGATTCCCTAAATGCAAAACTGTTTTTTCTATTTTATTCACTCTTTTGATTTTTTAAAAGTAGCATAGGAATAAAGGAGTAATGTGCTTCCTTGGGAAAACAGACTGGTATTCATTCCCTGCTGAAAGGCTGCTCATCTCAGCTGACAAAAATTGCCCTTTCCACAAACCACTCTGATTTAAGATCACGGACTTACATCTGATCACATATTATATTAATTACTCCGCAGTTTTAAATGTTTATTTTATTATATCATAAAAACACAGGTAAGTTTTCCAAGACAGTTACATTCCCATTACAAGGGAGAGCAAATGAGACTGCAAAAGTGGCTAACAAAATCTCTAGGCCTTACATTACATTACCTTTGCAAAGCTTTCAGCTGAAACCTTTATGAAGAGAGTAGATGGAGCTTTATTGAAAAATGTCTAGTGGGTACTTAAGAAATTCCAGAAATGGACAATGGCTCACCGAACACTGAAATTTTGGAACCGTTGACCTCAATCATCTCTGTGAACATTAATGCCATACACTGAAGAATTTGAGTATCAGTGTGATCTGTGCAGGTCTCAGTGCTTTGGGCTTGTTCTATTGCTCAGGACAACAGTAGGGAAATGCCACTTGTGTTCTTGCTCCTTGCTTGTTTTCCATCTTATAATCCTCTCCATCTATGTAGATGAGAAAGAATTATAGTAGAAACCCAGGAAGAATTATGCTGAATAACTTCAAGTGAGATTCAGGTACCGTTTGTAGGATAGAGGGAGTCATCAGTGAAACAATGATGCTAAGAAGAAGTAGACTTGAAGTTATTCTAGTATGAAGTGGTGTAATTCTACTCACTTTCATGGAGGTGCTGCAAATTTTTATTGATGTAAATTAATTCAGAATGCTTAATACTTTACTGAAAAATTGATTTGAAATTGAAGAGCAGGCATAGTGTTATATCTGTGCAGGATCTTTAATTATTGTAATTATAAAAAATCTGCATGGCTGAGAGGATGTACTTTGAAGCATTCAAGTGAGAAAAACATGATCATTCTGATAAAATCTTTAATTGCCCCTACTTATCTTTCTCAACAATATTTTTAGTCCAAACAGTTTATAAACTTTTTTTTTTTTTTGACACACATAATAACTGTTCAGTGGAGTTCTATTTAGGCTATGGCATACTTCCCTTCTAAAAATTTTAGTAAATACGTTGTGAAGGTTCACTTAGATGTTCGTATGTGATGGCCAATTCTCTCCTGAAAACTCTTATTTTCAGTAAAATTTAGGTTACCGATCTGAAATGTTCATATTCCTTGCACTGTAAAATTTGATATTCCAAGGATGAGTTGATGTGCTGTTGGCCATGGACTTAATTTTCATTGCTGCTGTTACAGTTTTGCTGTATAATCACACAAGGCAATGCCTGCTTAGCTTCACTGGTCTCTTTGAGAAACCATAGATAATGTGCAAATGTCAAGCACTGCGTTTGCTCTGTCCTACATGTGCTTCTGAGGAAAACTGGGCAGCAGCAGAGGGAACAGCAAAGAGCCTTAGAAATACTGGCAGGCAGGAGTTTCATGAGAGAGGCTAATAGAAACCTCTGTCTTCAGGATGCTGTCAGCAGTGAGAAGGGACACACACATGCATTCATCCTCTGGCAACTGTAAGATCTGAAAGAAAGATAAAGCAGTGGTATCTCTTCTTTTCAGTAAACAGGAAGTCCTGGTTCCGAGGTAGAAGAGACTTCTCTTTCTTCTCAGCTGTAGGAAGGATTTGTGTGAGCATTATTAGGGCAAGGACTTCCTGAGCCTGGGTTTGGGAAACGTGGCTCACTTTCCTCTCCAGTAGCTGCAGCGCCAGATGGGATGGGCTGGATTGAATCCTACCATGTTCTCCAGGAGTTTAAAATAAACTGGCTTAAAAAGTAGGATTTAATCTGCCTGAATTAGCAGCTGCCATCTAAACTCCAGGACATTGATAGAACCACTTTTCCCCTAAGTTCTCTGTGGCCACTGAAGAGGCTTGGGTGCCTTTGAAAGCCACTTATCTCTCTGAGCTTCTCAAGGGTGGGCACCTAGAGTGGGGACATGGAGTGTCACTGGGGCTCCCACACCTGCAGCTCTGTGACTGTGCTGTGTAACCTTGCTTAGCAGCAGAGTGTCAGGCTCCTTTCCCTTCCTTCCTGTTCTATTGGAATACTGGTGGTGCTTCCCTAGGACTGCTTTTCTTGAAGGATTTAAGCAATTTTTGAGTGCAGATGTGTTGCCTAGGTGCTTAATTCCCAGAGAAAGGCACAATATTGGGGTCTGCACAGCTGGTCCTTTCAGGGAAGTTGCTCTCTTGGTTTGAAATAGAGATCTGTTTATCCCAGTACCCATCTGAGAGGGATAGCTTGCTCCCTGTCAATAAGGTGAGCATAAACATGAACAAGAGCCAAAAGCAGGTGCCCAGGGGAAAAAATAAGAAATGTGGCCATAAGCAGAGGCCATGGGAAAAAGCATGAGAAGCAGGCAGATTGAAATTTATATTTATTAGAATTAACCGCTGTTACCTCATGTGTATCCAAACTTACTTTGGCAGGTGGATCCTGGGATCCTGCTGTGTGAAGCATTCCCAAGATCTGGCTCTGTCCATCCGTATAATCCTTGCAGGCAGCCTGGCTTAAGTTTTACAGAGCCAATATGACACCAAGGTAGCCAGCAGGCCCTGGGATGATAACTGAAATGCAATTATGCAGTCGTCACCAGAAAAGGCAGCAAAGGTGAGGGAGTAGGAGGCCAACGCACCAGGGGGAGGCATAAGGATGTGAGAAGGATGCACTTGCTCACCTTCTGTATGTACATTTTTCTGATTTCAAGAATCAGGATGGTTATGCCAAACCTAGGCACGGATGAATACATGAAGCATATTCTTATGAACATCGCCTGTACCATATTGGTCTCACTTTCATAAAATTACTGAGTGCCTTGGCCGTGCAAGGTGAATCCCTGAAGCAGGCGAGAGCAGTGACATGCAGTCAAGGCTCACTATTCATTTATTTGCCTACGCGAACCTGTTCTGTCAGGGAGTTGATCGAACAGAGCATTCAGAGCAACTGTTTCTTCTGGGCATTTCAGCCACGTGCCAAAGCCCAGCTCCGCAGCCGTAAACCTGCTCCAAGAATTTACTCTGAGCAAACAGCAAAACAGAGCGCAAACCCTCCGGAGCCCTTCGTGAGCCAACGCAGCGCTGCGGTGACAGCAGTGACAGCGGTGACAGGGGCTCGCAGCAGCCCGGCAGCGCCAGACGCCAGCGGGCGGATGGCCACGGATACGTGACACGCATGTTAAGGGCGTTTTTAATGTTGACGCTAGAGCCGGGCAGGGTGGCGGTGGTGGCGGCGGTGGAGTGAACCGCCTTAGTGGGGCACCTCCCGCCCGCTCGGCTCCCCAGCAGGAGCTGCAGGCCGGCCGGCTGCCCGTGTGGCACTTGCCGGGCGCTGTCACGGCCCGACCACAGGAGCCGGGGGAGCCGGCAGTCCCAGGCTCGCCGCGGCACTTCCAGGAGCGCCCCTGGGCCAGCAGCGCGGCCAGCNGGGGGGCCGGGCAGGAACCTCCCGCCATGGGCTGCCGGGACGCTGTCAGCGGGATAAGAGCGGAGCGGGCGGCCGGGCGCGTCGGCTCTGGCGGGGAGAGCAGCGGGTAAGGGCGGGACGGGCACCGCCACCGCGGGGGGCTCGCCTGGCGGCACGGGGCCGTGGGAGGGTGCTCGGCACAGGCCCTGCCCGCGGGTTTCGGCGGGCCGAGTCCGGCAGCCGCGGCGCCGGGGCGGGCTGTCAGTGGCGCTGCCGCCTGGAGATGCCGCTGGAGGCTCGGGGCACCCCGGCGGAGGCAGTAGTAGGCGGAAGGAGCCGCCGGAGGTGGCGCGGGCGCGGCACGGCCCGCCCCGCCCCGGGGCTCCCGGCCAGCGGCGGCTGCCGGTGGCGGGAGGGGCGCCGGGGGCTCGGGGCCCGAGTGTTCCCGGGGCCGGCGGCGGGCGCTCGGCGGCCCGGAGCGGTCCTTGCTGACGTGAGGCCTCGGCCTTTGCCGAAAGGCGACGTTTAATACCCCGCGTGCGTGTCCAGGTGGTGCGTGCGGGTTCTTCTCCGCCCCCTCCCCTGTTACCGGGATGCTGTCCGGGTGACGGAGCACTGGAACAGATTGCACTTGTGCAGTCTCCCTGACTGGAGATGTTCAGGAACCGTCTGGACTCAATCCTGTGCCACGTGCTCTGGGATGACCCTGCTTGGGCAGGGAGCTTGGAGCAGATGCCCCACTGCGGTCCCTTCCAACCCGACCCGTTCCGTGTGCGATGCCTGCGGTGGGCAGCGCTGTGCCAGGTGTTGGCGCAAAGCGCGAACACAAAGCCTTTGCTGTCAGCGAGGCGTGTGTTGCCCATAAGGATTGAAGAAAAGCAAATGTGGGCTGTTCACGGAAACGCGATAGCGCTGGCGGACGTGGAATATACAAGAGTCACAGCGTTTCAGCACCTGAACTGCCCTTTTTCAAAAGCGTACATCAAAATGAGTGGACAGAGAAGCGATGGAAACGCTTCTACGTGTTCTTCGAGTGTGGGGAGAATGTTCAAAGATGCTTCTCCAAGGGAAAAGCAAAAATCTAAGAATTGGGAATTGCCTGATATCCCCAGAGGAACTAAAGGCCTACCTTTTTACTAACATCTGCAGTGAAGGGAGAAGGCAAGAAAAGCAAATGCATCACTGGAAGTGAAAATAAAACTTCTTGTATAAGAGAAAGCAGAGTAATTGAAGAAATTCAGAAAGAACATCAGATGACTGAATGTCATGGCCTAGGATTTGGAAAATCATTTAATGTGCTTTTTAATTGGACTGGCTAAAGAAGAAAATCTGGATGGCAGACTTTTTTCTTCTTTTTTTTTTTTTTTTTCTTCTTGCTTGTAGTGTCATGTGAATCAGTAAGACTTTATTGTTAGGATCTACAGGAAACTTGGAGCTAGTTACACAAGGTTGTGTACTGATCCTGATGGGATGGTATATGTCCTGGTTTAGGGCAAATTCACTGTCATGTGTATCGTAATCTTGTGCTAGGTAGCAGAAAAGAGATATCTGGAACATTAACCTTTCCTGAAGCAAGGATCAGATTTTGCTTGCTTGGACAAGAGACCATGTCTGCATAGAGCTTTTATCAAAATGGAGCTACAGTGTAGTAAGGACTCAGGAAAATATTCTTGAGTCTCCTTTCTGCCTCTATTGTAGGCTCACAGACCAGTAGTGTAAAGAAGAAAGCGTTCTCTCAGGTGCTTTAGAAAATCTGTGGTTTACTGGCTCTGAGAGTTTCTGATGGATGTTTTGAATAGATTGAATGAAAAACAATATTGTTTTCATATAATATCACAGTTAAGGAAAAAACCCCATCCTTTTCTAGGATGTTTTAATTTAATTGTTCTTCCTTGTTGTCCTTTGGGCAGAGACTCTTGCAAGCTAAAAGCATATAGTTTTCAATGCTTTACTTCTAAAATCAAAGCCAGTGCCGAAGGAAGTCAGTTGTCACTTGGTTCATAAAACTACATACAGATTTCTTAAGAGGAGCTTTTTTGATGTCACTCACTTCCTGCCTTCCCTTTCTCCTTGCCCTGTGAATTTTTTTAACTATACTCAAAGACAGCTTTCCATCAAAAATGTTTGATTGTAAGAAGTTTCTCTGTAAGGTTAATAACCATTTAATTAAGATTCTCCTTTGATGTTTCTTCTGCTTCCTCCTTTCTCATAGTCCGTGGTAGGTTTTTCATGTGACACCATATCAGTTGTTAGTGCAGCTTAGGACAGTAAGGAAAGAGTCTGTGTGTACTTTGAACAATAGTATAGGATCTGTTGTAAAGTTAGACACTGGATATGTAAACAGTGGGAAAGAGAAACTGCATTCTTAACACTTTCTGGCAGTAAGTTGCTGTTTTCATATAGTTCTCTTTGCAGTTGAGCTCAAAGAGCATAAGCAAATACTGTGATTCTATGAACAAGCACTTCAGGAAGCTCAGCTCAGTATTTCTATTGTCAGTGATTTCTGCATTAGACCACTGTGCTTCCTTATTAGTATGAAATTGTACACCCTTGCAGCTGGTCATTTAATATTGCCTTCATATTTGCAGAATTTTGCCATTGCCATGGTGGTCTCTTTACAAATAAGATCATATTGCCCATGGAGGAAATCTGAAGCAAAACTAGTTTTGATACTTGTCTTTTGAGGGCACAAAGGAGCAGAGGAAATGTGGGGTGAAATGATTATTTTGTAAGAGGGTTCTGCTGCACCCAGAAGTGCTGTCCAAAACACGCCAGCTTGTCCTCTGTGGGTGAATTGCAGTTCTTTGCAGTGAACAGCTGTTGTTGGCAAGACCACACTAATACCTGTTTCATTCCTTTTTGAGGAGTTGTCAGCCTCTGTGGGCTTCCTTAGCTGCGAACTGTAGTAGCTGTTGCATGAGATGTCACTGCTTCATCTTTTTTGCTGTGTTTGTTGGAAAATTGGATTATTTTGTCAGAAAAGGATTGTAATATGCAGTGGAGGGAAACCTTTATGTATATATGCCTGGGATTACTTTGTCCCTTGCTTTCTTTTCCAGTTCAGCGATAGCTGCGAGAATATCAGGTACTTTGGCAAATTATTGCTTGCTGAGGGTTCATGGGCCTTTAGATGGTATCAAGTAGTTGAGCTGGTGTCATCGCAGCTATTGGTTCCTGTGACAGCACTGATCCGAGGATGGGACACCTGGGACAAGAGCAGGTAGAAGAGATTTGAGGTTCCTTCTGTTGTGTGTTTTGGACTGGTTTGTCTGAGCTTGCTAAGCTGATTGAGCAGCTTGTTACTGCTGAAGGAGGGAATCTCCCTCCTGAAGCCTTCCCTTCACTGACAGTGACAACTGCCTGATCCCTCAATATGGCAATTCAGCAAAAACAAATCGAAAATACAACAACTGAAAAAGCTAGTTTTCTGCAAAGCTGTCGGGGTGGGCCACATCAAGAAGGAACTGGATGAGTGCAGGGCTGAAGATAAGAGGAAGAGAAGAGTTGCTGGGGGAGAAGAGAAGCACCTTCTTGGTACTCATGAGTAGTCAGGTGTCTTGAGTTGTCTTGTATAACTGTACCCTAGCTGCATTTTGGGAGAGGGGGGCTTTTACTGAGGTTCAGCAGGGTTTCTGAATCAGCTGTCATGGTCTACTGAGAAGAACTAATGAAGCAGCATGATATGCACTGGATCTTTTCCTCTGTTGAGATTCAGGTCTTGCATTTGAACATGGCTCTCAGGGACTTTGAAATTAGTGCAAGGTGATGTCTTGCTTCCAGATGGAGCACTCTGTACAGAAGTGATACTGAAATATGCAATGAGAAAGGAGAAGGCCATGTGTAGTCTTGAGTTTTTTCTTGCTATTAGCTCTTTGATTCATGTTTATAGCCTGGGGTCTGATTAAAATCTCTTTTTCTGCAAAGCTATGTTTTTTTAAATTATTTAAGTAGAAGTGTGAATCTTCTCAGTGTGGCTTTTAGGTAACTGTGTTGTATACAGATTAAATCTGATGCTGAGTAAGAGAGCAAGATAGAAAAAACCCCTGTGAAATTCCGTAGCTTATGTATGTCGAAGGGATAGGTCATCCATGTAGTCAAGTCCTGGAACAGCATTGTGTCTTGGTGCCTGTACCTGCTGGAACTTTGACTGCATCTTTGTTTTGGATATTTCTTTAAAGTTCCTCTAACTTTTTTTTAGTCACTACTGAACATTTAATCTTCCTCATGGATTTTGTAGTTTTGGTGTGTTACGAAGGAGCCAGGGCTTCTATTCTTCTGCTTCGCTGTCTTCTGTTTCTTAGTCAGCTTCTCCCCCATCAGTAACTCCCAGTTGCCTGCTCTTACTGTGGGTGAGGTTTTGCAGTGACCATGCAGTGGGAAGCACTGAAAGGGTTTTCTTCTGCACTTCTTGTAGCTCCTTGCAGGAATCTGGGGCTTGCCCTGTGACACTTGTGTTTGTATGGGGTTGTTGAGCCATGTGGTGCTGAGGCACTGTGGGAATTACTCTCACTTACATTATGAAGCAGCTTTTCTTCACTTCCTGAATAATTTAAAAGGTGGGAAGTGGAAGGCAAGTCATGAATGGTACTTTGGGAAAGATGGAGGAAGACTTATGCCAGTTAGACTGTGTCTGTCAGATGCTTGCTCAAACACTGACAATCTCAGCTAATTCTCATGTTTGAGTTCTTTGCTCTCTTCTCCTGCACCCCGAAAGTTGAGCTCCTTGGCTTCAGTTAGAAGTTATCGCTGTGCTCCATAGAAAAGTATGGGAGCATGAAGTACTAACTGTGAGGTGGAAGGAGGGAGTTTCTGATTTTTTCAGCTTTTGACAGAGAAAAACCTTTCTGTTTTCCCAAGAGAAAATTGGAAAGATGAAATATTAGGAGGAATTACTGTCAGGTCATGCCAAATGCAAGGGTTTGTTGGAAATATTAAAATAATAATAATATAAACAATAATAAATAATATTTGTGAATTAAAACTGCACAGATGTTAACTTCTGTGCAGTTTTATTTCAGCAAACACTTAACATCATCTATTCCTCTTTAGTATTGTGGGGGCATTTACCAAAGCTGTGTGTTCTTTGTGGGAATAAATGACAAAAAGTATGTAACTAGATCTGTTAATTTCAGTAAGCTACTGATTTGATAGACCTTAGTGTATTACCTAAAAGATGGGGAATGAGTAATGGAAACAGCAATCTGTAGGGATGAATAGCTCTCAATGCCTTAATTCTGGACAGATGTGAATTAGTACGGAAAATATTTAAGGTTTAGAGCAAGAAATGTTCCTGATAGTTTATAATTCTGTTGCAGGACCTGATAAAAATCCAGCGATATAATAATTGTTATAAAATTTCAAAAGTTGACCTCTGTCCAGTTTTGATTCAGTAGTTTAAACAGACACTGAAATAGTCTTAAAATTAACCAAAAAAGTGCTACTCTTTCTGTTGGAAGGCAAGGGAGTTTAACAATCCTTATTTCCAAGAATTGAGATTAAATGTTCTTATAATTTGCTGTAGAGAAAACAAAGCGAAACCCCTCAAGTATAAAACTGTGTGCTACATGATGATTATCATTTTTCTTTGTATTACTTGCATCTTTCAATGATACAGGGAGATTTGAGTCAGTGAGGAATGTGTAGTTTCATTTTTTATTTGCATGTTTCAATTAAGAAAAGATCAAAGGAAAGCAGGAAACTTCCTTTATATGTCTGAATATATAGAGGAAATGCTGGGGGTGATGTGGGGGTGGATTTTCCACTCCAGAAGATACTCCTAATTACTCCAGAACTATTTTTGGAAGCCTAAATTACATCAGTTACAAAAGCCAATTTGATTACTGGAGTCCCGCTAAGTCCTTAGCATTTGCAGCAAAAATTATCATATGATATTTGCTTACTGAAAATGCTACTTGGCTACATATGTACCTTTATCTGGCATGCTTCATGCATCTCAGCAGTGTAAAATCTTTTTTTTTGTGTAGTCATGAGTGATACACATTTATAATTGGGGACTTCCCAGTTTGGCACTTTTTTTTCTCTGCATTGTTGATGGAGTAAAGGTTTTCTCTGGTGATGCAGCATTTTTTAAAATGTTTGCCTATCTAGTAATAGATATACTGGGAAACGTCATATTTTTGGTCTATTATATGTAGTAAAGTATG
The DNA here is from genome assembly GCA_013400495.1 of Nicator chloris. NCBI lineage: Eukaryota > Metazoa > Chordata > Aves > Passeriformes > Pycnonotidae > Nicator > Nicator chloris. The sequence continues at coordinate 71,487 of WAAE01022237.1, forward strand.
ATTATTAATTATAATTATTCTCTTGGAGTCTGCACTCCTTGACTAATTTGGAGTGCTGTTTAAACTTCAAAAATAAGTTTAAAATCCCAGCTGTTCCTTATTTGCATTCCCATTGGAGAAAAGCTGTGTAAAGTGAGATGATGTGAGTCATTTTGCCTGTATTATCTGGAATCATTTTGCCTGTATTATCTGGAATGTTGACTGGGTCGTCTGGGTCCAGTTCAGTGCAAGAGGGGCAGCTGAAACAAATGCCTCTTTGCTCTAAAGCCTGGAAAAAATACAGCGTCTGCTTCCCTACCACCAAAGCTGTTCTCACTTTGTAAAGGAGCTGGCATACTGAGCTTAACAGGAATAGAAGTCTATGTAACTCTCAGATATTTAGGTAAGTTTTTAAATTGCCACTTTCAGAAGTGTTTACCTGCTGTTTTGTCTGCATCTGACGGCTAATAGAAAATACCAACTTCACGAAGTGGAATTAGTCTTCAGCCTTTTAATGACTTAAAAAAACCCCAGCAAACTCTGATCATTGATGTTCCCCTCTTAATTGCTCTTAGTGGGTACTTTAGTCACAATGTCAAAACTTATCTTAAGCACTTTGTAGTTTCAGTCCTCTGACTACGAAGCTTTCATTTAGGATAGCCTTTACTCATTCATAGCCCTTCAACCAGAGTGCCTCAAGCACTCAAGAGTGCTCATATCTTTACTTCTTCTCTTTCTCCGAGTATTGGTGCAATCAAAGTGTATAAGATCATAAGTTACAAAAAGTTTTACGTGATCCTCTAGATCACGACTTGAGCAGACATTTGTTGTTCAAAATGCAGGGTGGTCTGCATGCCTTGAGTGTGGCCCCAACTGCAGTCACAGAGACCACCCCTCTCCAGTGCTGTGGATCGATGTAGGAACATATCACAAAGTCTGCCTGGTGGTGCGGGGCTGGTCTCTGTGGGCTCAGTACTGCAGCCAGTGACACTGAACTTCTCACTTACCTGTCATAATAGATTGCTGCTTTCCTTTCCATTTGCCATCTGTGGAGGTTAGTCTTGATCTCTAGATTTAGTTGTTACTGTGCAGCCGTGACTGTTAAGGCGTGCTTGTAGTCTGTTCTACTGTTAAAGTATCAAACCTGAAGTATGGAAGAAGGTATTTAGGAGTATTACTTGTGTATATTTTAATTTAGGGAAGAACTTGTTAGCATGCTGAGTAGTGTTCAGAACAAGGCTCACTTAGGAGCATGGCCTTGCCACTGCCAAATGCTTTACAGATGATCTTCATCCTTCACTTTGCTTTTGTGAGAACTTACTGATCTTTCATAGATTCCGCCTTGTGGTGGAATATTTCTCAGTTCCTTCCTTTAGTACCGTGTGTTTGCAGAGGTGTTGGCCTCTGACACTTTAGATAAGATCTGAAAGAGATCCTAGTCTTCAACTCTGCCAACAAAGCTTGTTGCCAGCATTTTCATGCTTTTGGTAGCAGCATTGTCTTTAGTGCTTTCTAGCTGATGTCCATGAGAGCAGGCATATTTGTTTTTGACACAGTTACTGCTGCAATGATTATCTTTGAAGGCCCCCAGCTTCCCTCATGCCTCTTGTAAGGAGTGCTTACTCTCTGTGCCTGTATGCAGTGGTCTGAAATATGAAAATTTTAAATGAACTGGAATGGATTTAATTTGGCTAACAACTATGTTGTAGTTAATGACTTTGGATAGTATAAGACCACAATCTTAGCATAAGCTTGAGTATAGCATGTGTACAGGGCTAATGTGTAACTTGAGTGTAGGTGGTTGTTTGAGAGCCTGTCTTTCATTAGTGTTGTACTTTTGTCTTGTTAGATGAATCATCTTTTTTTTTTTTGCTTGATTTCAGGCTTGACGAGAATGTATTCACAGGTGTTTCATATTGTTTGATGACTAAATAAAATTCCACATGAAGTTGAGAGGCTGTCTCAAAGCACTTGTCTAATATGCAGCTAGCCTGTGGGATTCTTTGCCATTAGCTCTGTCGCAGTGGTATTTCCCCCAGACTCAAAAGGAGGAAATTATTGATAATCTGTGAACTTGTAAAGGAATATTGTTCTTCATAACTCATGGCAGAACCTAAAAACCTGCTGAATTTTAGCAAGAAAAAATGTCCCAAGGTGTTTGTTTGGAAATTGTTGAACAGAAAAACATAAACTAGGGGGTGGGATGTGTTTGTAAGAATAATGTGTGTGTGTTAATCTGAGATACCTCTGAGTAGTAGTTCTGTCATTTAGAGCTGATTTCACCAACAGTTATGCTAGACAAGTCCAATTCTAGAAACAGTCATGTTGGGGAGAGCAGACAAAAACACAAGTCAGAATATATCACAGGAAGCTGATTAAGCTCTAGCAAATACATTATAGGTTATGTTTTGAAGGACTACACTGACCAAGTTTTGGAAGTGTAGTCCGCAACAATCCTTGTGTGCAAAGACATTACCCATGAGTTTGACTTCAAACTATCAAAAAAACCTGAGGCCTGAAAATCCATGGGAAATTATAATTTGGGAGTAAGCAAGGGTTTAGCTTTTTCTTTCTTATTTTGCTGTGTGGTACACCACAGATCTGGGTCCTAATCAGAAGGATGACAGCTCTGAAACTGCTTCTGGGAAAGTGACCTACCTCTACCTGCTGTAATGGCTCTGTGTACCTCAAAGTGTCTGTAGCCTTGGGTATGTTTGCCAACTTGATTTTATAAATATATATATGACAGATAATTTGGAAAGCACCTGTTTCTTTTATTTGGACAAACCTGGCTAATTATTTGTCTGATCTCGTTTGGTTTTTTCCCTTGGCGTTCCTATTCTACATGATGAGTGGCTAGTTTAGCCATCATGTCAGTGTTCACTAAGCACAGATAATTCCTTTAAACCTTTTTTTTTTCAGTTTAAGATACAATGCTTGCACATCCACAAGAGGTAGAAATTTTCTAATTCTCAGGTTGTATAAGCACTGAGCTTCATGGATTAATTTTTTAATACCATGGCAGAAGAACACAACTAAACAACATACCTACAGGAGGCTTGCAGTACTTGGAGAAGCAGGACTCTCAAACTTCAGGTGTTGCAAGACAAACATCCCTCTTAAGTGAGATGAGAGTTAATACATAAAGTGGCAATGTTAAGATTATACAGGCATAAACACACTTGTGTGTACTGAAACATCATTACTCTGATGGTCTCACTATATTTTTGAGGGCTCATTAAAATAATACTTGTTTACTGTCTTGCTCACTTGACACACTTCCCTGGCTTGTTAAAAGGACAGTGCATGTGTTACTTGTCCAAACATACCAAGCATTTTTGGTTTTCGCCTTTTTCTTTGAACAAGTCATTCAGAGTCCCTTCCCCCAGAACAGAAATAATATTGGTCTACACATAAGGTAGACCAATTATTGGATTACATGTAAGGCTAAAAGCTGGTTACTGAACTCCTTGATGAAATCAAATACTTGGTCAGAAACAGCACTGTGCCAAAAAAATTGGCAGCTACCTGCAGTCTTATAATAAATTCTGTACGTTAAGAGGTTGTTTTTTCATGTGCAATTGTAATGCAGCGCTTGTAATGTAACAGGCTTTTCTGCTTCTGTAACCACAAATAGCTAATAAATAGTAGCAGAGGACAGAGCAGAAAGTGGTTGAAAATATTAAGCAGGAGGTCTTCTGTGGAGCTGGTGTGTTGTCTGGTATGTCTGTTTTGAGAATGAACCAAACAAAATTGCTCTTGTTTGCTTGTGTTTTTGACTGAGTTTGGATGGTTAGCAAATGTTCACTGTGTTTTGTAAGCTATTCTTTTGGCCGATTGCCCTGCATCAGTAATGCAAAGCATCAAAGTGTCTCAAGCTTTGAGATACTCTGCTTAAACTGCAGGTTCCTGTTTTCTTTCTGTCTGTGTGTTGCTCCTGCTGTGTAACCTATTTTTGGCAATGTCAGCTGGGTATTTCTTTCCAGCTTGTGTAAAGTTTTGAATCATATCAAAAGAACAGAAAAGGAAGAATGCTGATTTCGGTGATACATTACTTCCAGCCTTTACGTGCATTTTCCCACCACGTACAGATTTCAAGGCAGCACTGCACTTCCCATTTCATTCCAGGCCACACTAGATATGTATTGCATGTTCTCATGCACTGTCTTTTCCTCCCCAGTTTGCACAGAGGATTTCGTTCTTAGTCTAATTGTTAGTGAATTTCTTTAACCAGACAATCAAACCTGCTGTCTGCCACTAACAAGCTGAACTTATTTTCTGCAATAATCCTGACAATCTTTGCTACAATTGCAGGAGCCTCTTTGTGGAGTGTCTTAGTGTTAATAACATGCTGATGCTCTTTATTATGTATGTGTCCTCTGCTAATAGAAGCTTGAGCCTAAATTGAAAGTTGAACCCCAGACTAAATCTGATTAAATAATGATTGATGTATTAATGTTGAAGTCCTTGAAAAGGTAACAAGCATGCTCTCCAGAGCACAAGCATTAAGTACAAGCAATGAGGCTGGGATAAGCATTTGCAAATTGAAATGAATACTGTATAAACTAAATGTAGTGTTTGTTGGCCAGAGGTGACTTGTGTATATAGTTTATTCTACAGAATGGGTGAAAAGGCTGCACGTTTTGAACTGGAGGCCAGAAAAACTTGATTGCACAATGTCTCATTGAAACGAAGGAGTCTTTTTCAAAGCACTAATTTTAATAGCTGCTGAAAAAGCAACTTCATTGCAGTCTGTACTTAAAATTATTGCAGCCATGCCATGCCTGGTCAGTGTTTATCTCTTACCTGAAACAGAAAACTAGGGAAGGTAAATAAATTAACAACTTCATGTACCTGTATGTTATCTAGTTCTCTTTTACTCGTGCTGTAGCTCTTGGGCAACAGTTTCTGAAAGGAGTAAACTAGTATTATGGACTTTTGATTTAGTACTGTATTTTATTATGATGCTGCTGTTTACTGGACATTCCAGGCCTTTCTGGGCAATGTATTGCTGAAAACGTAACTAAGGAAAAGCCCCAATTCACTCTAATATTCACTCTAATATACAGAGTACTAGTTCTGACTCTGAGCTTTTGTTGCATTTTCTTCTTTCCAGAAATTCTACTGTTGTTAGAGATAACATCTGATCATTAGCATGATGCAAATTTAGTATATTAATGATTCAGTATTCAGGATAGCTAAATTTGTCTTAATTTTGAATTCCATCCTTTTAAGGGCAATTTTGATTTTTTTCTTTCAAAGTCTACCAAAGTACAAGACAGTCTTACACTTTAAGATGCTCAGTTGATTAGCAGCTTCCTAAAAACGGAAAGAAGTTCATAGAAAATACAATTTTAGGTGCAAGAAATAGATTTCTACCACCACAGTAAACAGGAAATAACTCCCCTTGAGGTGGTGCAGAAAGGGTCCGGAGGGCAGATATGATGATAACAGGTTGAATTATGAGCACAATGCAAAGGTGGGCATGAAAAGGGCAGGAGAATATCAGTTTATTCACAGTTAAGTAATTTTTCTGTTAAACTTGTAGGTTTTTTCCTTTTTATTTATAAATATTATGTCTTAGATGCGATTTTTATGTAATATGATAGTCATTCTTCTAGCAAATGAAATGACTTTTTAAAAAAATTTTTTTAGAGCTGGTTATGTGACGCTCTGACACAGTGTATCTCAGAACTGCAAAACTGTTAATGTCTCATTGGGACTGTGTAAAACGTTCTAGTAGGTTTCTTTCTGCTCTCCTACAGCTTAGTTAGGTTATATCACCAGCTGTTTCCAAAGATATGTTTGTGCTGTCAGTCTGTTTCAAAACTTCATTGCAGAAAAAGAAATAGATACAACTCAGAACTAGCTAGCACTTGTTGAAACGAATCATAAAAAGTTCCCCATTATCCAGCATGGTATCTCTTTACAATTTTTTTTCTGCACTGTAGAATCAGGGCATCTTAATTCCTTGCCTATTCTATATTAAATTATTATAT
>WAAE01022238.1:0-14929 GCA_013400495.1 Nicator chloris
TATATATATAATATCATTAAAAAGATACTTGACATTCATAGTTTCTTTTCCTTTTAAATATGCACAAATATTGGCTAAATATCGATATTACGTGTTTAAAGTACATTCTGGTACACAGGAAAACTGCACCATTTGTGATAAAATACTGGCTTGAACAAAACTAGTCTCCTGTTACTGAAATCAGTGGAGTTGGAAAGCTGAAAATCAAGTCAGAAGGAGATGGGATTATTGTCACCATACCTGTAATAAGCTTTTCTGATTCAATTAGTGTGTTAGTGTTAAGAGAATATCATAAGAGTAAGGTGTTGTTAGAAATGCTGATATCAATTTTTTTTTGTTTTAAATAATTTGCAAAGAATGTAAGCAAGGATAGAAAAATAGTGTTGGTGGTTTTTTTTTGGTTTTGTTGGGGTTTTTTGTTTGTTTGGTTTTTGGTTTGTTTTTGTTTGGGGTTCTCGGTTTTTTTTCCTTCTCAAAAGCAAGTTTCCTAAAAGATTTATATCATCTGCATGAATTTTAGGAAATAGCATCTGTCTAACAAATTCAGACTTATCAAGGTACTCAGCCATTAATTCTCAGCCAAGTGCAAGTATTACCAGTTCCAGTCACATTTTTCTTGATTCAGATCTTGGACAAGGATGTTGATTGTTGATTCTGGGATCACTGTGTACCACTTGTCCACTTCAGTGAAGTACTTCATTTCTTGGCGGGGCAATAACAAAATCAGAAAAGGCTCTGCAGAATCTTTCTGTAAAATATCTATAAATTCTAGAGGGATAGGATTGGCATCTAAACCTATCATGCAAAAGCATACATGAGAACACATTAAACCACACGCTCACTTTAATCAGGAATATTTTTATATTATATATATTATAACCACCACTATGTGGTTCAGATAGCAAGTTTAAAAGTTTAAAAATACATTTTCCTGAAAATTGTGGATATAAAAGACAAGATTATTCTTGATTTATTTGTCCTCATATTTACACTGTTCATGTGAATGCCAGTATATATAGGTTTTTTACCTCTTCCATATGCATTAAGCAATCCTAATAATAACTGAATAGTGAATTATGAGTAAACCATAACTACCTTTATTGACTGAATGAACATTATTAACTGAACATGGAAGTTTACTATCTCAGGTTTCTTAAAAAACTCAGAACTGGGGAGAAGAATTTTTTAAAAAATTAAAAAACAGAGGTGGGTTGTTTGTTTGTTTCCCAGGCATTCACTTGTAAAAATTTTGTTGGCTGCAAAAGAAAATCTTTATTTCAAATTTCCCATCATATTCCCATAAACTTGCATTATAATGGCTGTAAATGAAAGCAAAACCACTTAGTCTCACCAATGCTGATATTCCCCAGCTGGTGACTGTAAACCCCGAGTTCTTCCTAAGTTCCAGCCCACATGAGAACAGCATCTTGTGACTCTTAGACAGCCCTTTATCACACCATACAGAGCAGAGAGCAGCAAGAACAAATGGAGGACTGAGATAAGAGGAAATAGCTCTTCCTACCTCATTACAAATATTTATTGCTGACCTAGATACCGATTTTGTTTTCCACTACAAAAGTTCATCTGGTCTTACAGGAGAGATTGCTCTACACACGCTTCTTGTGTCTTTTAAAATGATCAGTTAGTACTATGCAGGGGATTCATTGCTTTCCAGGGAAGCATGGAATGTATGGATGATATAAGAGAAAATTCATTGTGGCTACAAATCAAAGGATAACTTCGTAATCTGTGACACACCTTAAAACATAAGACTGTTTCCAGAAACAAAAATTGCAAGTACAATGAATAACCATAATTACTTAATTTCTATGTTCCACCTTAGTTTCATTTCTGTTAGGCTTCACCATGAAAAAACAGGTGAACTTGTCAGAAACCTGACTCAATAATTCTAAAGATTAATCATATTATTTATAATAACACTATGTGTCTCCTAACCTGTTTGTTTAAAATACACACGAAAAGTCATAAGAAATGGTAGCAGCAAAGAATTTAAGATGATCTTGAAGACAGTTGGTAGTGGCAACCAGCACGGGGTGCACTGGGACAAATCCTGCATACCAGTGATGGGTACTCATCACTGCTTGCTTGAACTCAGCACCGTGACTCTGGCCAGTGCTCTATCAGCTGCTTTTGGATGAAAATTGAGTGGAGTTTGTGTAATAGTTGCAAGCATAGTCAGAAAAGCCTTAATGCCCAAACTATTTAAATCTAGATTGTTTTAAAACTCTCAGATATGATAAAAGGTATTAATCGTGTATAAACTTGTGGAAACTAAATTGAATAAGGTGGAGTCACCAGCCCCTAGAGCTGTTCAAGAAACGACGTGGCATTTAGTGCCACGGCCTAGTTGACACGGTGGTGATTGGTCAAAGGTTGGACACAATGAGCTCAAAGGTCTTTTCCAACCTAAATGATTCTGTGCTTCTGTGGTTCTCTGAGTGGGTGTTGTGTGTGATGTTACGCCTTCCATGGAGAACTGCCAAGGCACCCAGGCAGAACCCTGCCCTGTGTAAGCGTTTACAGTAACCCTTATCTCACCCCTCCGTTGCTCTGGGAAGACCTGCAAAGGCTGGCAGATTAACGCTGACCTACAGGGTGACGGCACGCCTGTGTCTTGACGTCGGACGGAAGAGGAGATGATTAATTCGGAGTAAGTGGGTGCGACAGAAGTGATGTTGTAATCACGGACAAGACGGGAGGGCACCGTGGGAGCGCTGTACAGAGGTAAGAGCAGCCCGGTCGGGCATACGCCGCGTACAGCTCCGTGCCCGCAGGCCCGACCCCACCCCGGCCGTGTGCCTGTGGGAGGTGGCACCGCCGTGCCACCCCTCCGCTTCCCAACCGGAACCGTGTCAGTGCCCGCCCGTGCGGGCAGGGCCGGGCTGGAAGTGACGCGAGCGGACGGGCGGAGCTGCGCGGCGCTGGTGGCCAAGGCCCCATGTTGATGTCCCCGGCGCCCTCCGCGTCTGCCTAGGTAAGAGGTGTCCGAGGTCGGCTGGGGGGGTGGGCAAGGCTGACACGCTCCTTCCCGCCGGTTTCCGATCGCTTCTGGGCCGGGCCGGGGCGGCCGGGGCGTGCCGTCGCGGTTCTGCGCCACCGGCCCCCGCCAGCTGTTCGGGCCGGCCGCGGCCGTCAGGGGAGCGGCGGGGCCGAGCTGCGGGAGGTGGCGGGGCTCCCTTGCCAGGGGAGGAAGAAGAAGGCCCGGAGCCAAGGTGACCGCGTCGGGCAAGTGGCGGAGCAGCGGCGGGGAAGGGGCGGGAGGCGGCGGAGGTGGGGGCCGGGGTTGTCAGGGGCCCGGGACCGCAGCTGGAGGGCTACAGGAGGAGCTGACGGGGCGGTGCGGCTCGTCCTGCTTTTGTTTTTCTTGCCCGACGAGCTTTTCCTCCTTTACGCCGTCCTTTCCGCTGCGCAAAGCCAAACGCGTCGTTTAGCCTTCCCGTGGGAAGCGCTTGTCATGTCAGTAATGAAGCCTGTGCGTAGCTGTTCCTCCTCCTTTCCCGTTTCCTAGCCGGTAGCTGTGAGTTAAGCAAGTACCCAGCATCCCCGTAACTATTCTTGAACTGTAAGTAGATCTGAGCATCACCTAGGCTCCGGGGATTTTCCTGCTAGGCAACAGTAATCCCAGATGATTGTGCTGGTCTGCACAAGTTAGATCTGTGAACAGTTCTGCTTTGGGCTTGGAAACCAGCCTACCTCCGCTAGGGCTAGTACTCAGCTGTGGCAGCTGACAACCAATGTGCAAGCATGCAGAAATGGGTAGTTTTTCTTTTAGAACTATAGAAATTGCTGATGCATGCCATTTATAGTTCAGAGTGAAATTGATAGATGCCGTGAATCCTCTGTTTTGAGATGTGTGGGAGTTTTCAGGATTTTACTGCACTGTAGCATTTCCTATTCTGGGCTCTGAAGCTACATAACTGATAGGATTTATTGTGTACCCTGTTGTCTCTAGAATACTGTGTTTTGATCTTTACTCAGTTTCTTGCTTGTGGAAGTTCTTATTTTAATTTTATATCTATTAAATCTTCACAAGCTTGGTGTTTTGTCTTGTAACCTGTGTTGATTAGTGTACAAGACTGTTTTTTATTTAACATCTGATACATTGAAATAATGTCGTGGCTGCCTGTATGCACTTCATATGCGACTCTAAATTGAGCAGTAATAAGCTTAAAATATTGACGGCTTAAAACTAAACCCCCCCAGTATTTATCTTTTCCTTGTTTTGGATGATGGATATCTGTTTGTTTCAGAGCGTATTTTGTTTCAGAAAGCACAAGGTCTTTGCTACTTATTTTTTAACTGGTGATATTTTAAAAGGCTATAGGAGGTACACGAACAGCTTTTCATATTTGAACTACTTGAGGCTTGCAGTGGCCTGTCTACTTTTGGTTTTGGTTTTCACACATGTCTTCAGTGAAAGTAATATATTATGTCACACACTTGGCAGTTACCTCTTTCAAGGTGTGAATGTGCTTGGTCAGTATAAAATTACTTTCAACAGCAATTGCAAGAACAGGATACCTCATCTTTCCATAAATGTCAGGTACATAAGGCCCTAATCCTCCTAATATAAAATGTTTTGACAAAGTGGTGATTCTACAATGGAATCAGACACTTGAAACTTCTCAGTTGCATATATTCTATTTTTGGCAGATATTGCCGAATTTGAGGAAGGGATGTTCTTGTTCTGCTCGTGAAGCATCTTGCGTTACTGTAGTTTGCAGCACTATGTATCTTGAATGAGGTGGTGAATGCACGATTAAAAGCTTTTGCAATCCAACTGATTAGTGTTAATCCCTCTAACTGCTTGCAGACCTCAATGTTCCTGCTATCAATGCAGGCCATTGTTTATGGTAACGAAGCTAAACATGCAGTATGTGTTACAGTGAGAATAGTAAAAGATGCCCACAGACTGCTAAATGGGGGCAGGAAAACTCTTGAAGAAGAAGTAGGGAAAAAAGCCAGCCCAAACAAAATCCTCCTGTTTAGATAAACTTTATTTTTAAAAAAATGTCTTAAAATGGAACTTTGATACTTTCACTGAGAGGGGACGAAAAACTTCACGTGTAAAAATGCTGTGAAAAACACTGAGCAGTACAGATTTGAGGAAAGTTTAAAGCAGGGAAACTACAGAACTTTTGTTTCTCCTTCTCTAGCATGTCTACAACCATTAAGAATCTTTCATTAAGTTAGAACCCTGCTTTGTTTTCACACCACTGCTTTTATTTTCCACTTTCTGACACTGAGATGTAATACTGGGGGCATTCAGCTAAGCAATGCCTTCTCTCCATCTTGATGTCATGGCTGAAATGACTGCTCTTTTTATTCTGAGAGGTGGTTGTTTTGGAGGGATGCTGAGGCAGTGCACTTTGGTGAATTTAGTCTATGGCTCTCTGTTTTCAGAACAGGGGAACTAATTGTTAGGTTTTTCTGTCATATGTATTTCAACTGGATTAATTTTTGTAACTTAACTAGTTTTTCCACTGTGTTCAAGTATCAACTTCTACAATTTTGTTACAGATAATCATGTCATCCTTTCAAGAGGTTCCATCTTCAGCTAGCACTTTGCAGACCTCCAATTTTGCACATGTGATTTTTCAAAATGTCGCGAAAAGTTACCTTCCGAACACACATCTTGAATGTCACTACACTCTGACCCAGTTTATCCATCCTCATCAGAAAGACTGGGTTGGTATTTTCAAGGTAAGTTTTGCTTGTTCTATTGCTATTTTTCAAATGCTTGCTTGCTCTCTTGCAAGTTAAAAAAACAAATCTCAGCAACAATAAACTTTGAGTTGAACATCACTTAAGTGATATATTGGTTCCTGCTGTTAGAGTGTCAGTTTTGTAAGAAAGACCAAACTGGAGACCAAAACTAGAGGAGTGAGTCCAGCTGGAAGTCTGCTGGGGTAAAGAGAAGGTTTGGTGTGTGCAGAATTAAATGGAAATGATTTTGGAAGAGATGTGTGGTTACAGAGTGACTTTGTGAACAGGACTGAGTGAAGAATGTGATACTGTGTGTGAAACGTGTGCAAAGAATGAAAACTAAGCTGGAGATAACCTGACTCGCATCCCTGACTAATCTTTATTGCTAGAACAGGCTGAACAGTATAGATCACTAAAATTATTCAAAACAGATTGTTGGAAAAAAGGTATTTGGAGATATTTTCAAGGGTTAGTTGAGTTGCATTTATGGGATTAGAAATTGATTAATTCTTGTATCTACTTCTGTTTAAGACCTTAAAGATTTGTGTATCTTTGTCAGTATAGCTCCTAATAAATGATGCTTAAGTTCCTTATTTGAATTTTATTTAATAGAAGTTTTGATTCCAGCTTTAATGAAGTGATGCTTTGGCAGTGAGGAGGGGAGAAGGGTGACAGACTAATTTGTTATTGGAGCACTTTTCCCACAGAACTCAGTTCACTGTTTAAGAATGTAAATGATTGACTTCATTGTAATCTGCAGATTGTGAGTCTTTATTCAAGCTAAATTAATCCTCTGCAATGTTGAAATACTGTGCTCTGTAACAAAGCAGAAGTATTTTTAATGCAATGTGCAGTGACTGTACAGTCGCTAAATTGTGCCAGCTTACAAACAGGCACATTGCCCTAGTGAGAAGTTCTAAAACATAAATGTGTACGTGTCTCACTTGCAAAGTTTTGACAAACGATGTAACTGAGAAAACACTTGAATGTTTAGTTAATGGTATTTGTGAAATGTAAAAAAACCCCTCTTTATCAAAACTTTATACGCTGTTCTGTTTATATTGTGTGTAAGCATCTTGAAATTAGTGAAATGTGAGTGTAATGGCTTTGTCTGTTGGCCTAAGTGAGGGAGGCAATCAGGACTCTAGAATTACTAATTAGATAGAAGAAAAAACAAGTTGGGAAACTGTTTTCAGTGATTACACAAATGCTGTGTACAATATGTAGGAATCTGATTTCATCTTGACTGTGATGATAGATTTCATAAACTATTGACGTTATTCTACTTTATTTTACTTTAACAGAGGCAGGTAATACTTTGGCAGTCATTCAAGGAACATGTTGAGCTGGCATAAGCTAGTGCTACTGTTCAAAGAAACATCTTTTATGCAAGGTGGCTTGTTTCTTGTGCTTCCTCTTCATGTGAAATGACATCTTGTATGGTGAATCAAATCTGACCAGGGTTTTGTGACTAGAGTTTTTAAATGGAATTCCCCAACTGAATTTCCAGTTTGCCTGATTCTCATCAGTACAAGGGAAAGAAGCATTGCAAGATGGGAAAATAATAAAAATGAGGTTTTTTTTAGTAGTTATATCAGCTTATACTAAGTGTTATGAATATACTTAGTATAGTTACAGTACACTGAGGTAAATGGAGCCAGCTGTCTAACTGTATTGGTCTACAAATAGGTATGTGTAATGTTTGCAGTAAAATAAACTACGAAAGTGTAGTCATCTTGGGATAGATAGTGGAAGCTGTACTATACCATGATATGAGTGTAAAAGTGAGTGACTTCTAGAGAATTGATTGTTCATGAACAAATAAAGCACCTGGAGGTGGCTTGAAACCTGATGAAAGAAGGAAGGAGTTTTATCATTTATTTCTCTAAAACACATATGAAGGATGCAATGCATGGTTAGTAAAGTGAGCCTGTAATTGAAAAAAAAGAGACAAAAGCAAATATTGACTAATTATGAGAACAGTAATTAATGACCTTCAGTATTGGCTAGTATGCAATGAAAGTGGAGTTTCTGTGGGAGAACTCAAAGTGTCAATTCACAGACTGTTCATATGGAGGTAATAAAGTTCACTTTGTCTTTTTGAAGTGCATAAGTTGTTTAGAAGACAAATCTGTTAAGGGTGGTGTCATTTAACCTTTGTCTGAAATTGCACACAAGGTAACTAGTGTTGTAATAGTGAATAGTGGACAGAGGGAACCTAGTTAAAAAAAAAAAAAAAACCTCAGCAAAAACCCCAACAAACAGTGGTAATTTCAGATTGGTGTAGTAAATAACTATGAAGTAAGATTCTTCCTGTGCCCTGTGAACATTATTGTTTCTGGTTCTAATGTTGATTTTTACTGAGTTTTAGGGGTCAGTGATTTCAGCAGTATTCTGTCTTGTTTGCTGTAATGGCTAGGTAAGAGGTTTTTTTATTGAACTGAAAAAAAATCTTAGGTAAAAAGTTAGATACGTTTTTAAGTGAATGGTTTTTATTTAGGATGCGAGTGCATTTCTTCAGCAACAATGATGTCTTGAGTAAATATTGGTTATATAAATCCTTATATTACTGCTTTTGTTTTGCTTGCCCAGCTGCTAGTGCAGCTGCACAGTGAAATGGATCAGTGGGGTGATCTGCTAGGAAAATACAGCCTCTCCGCCCCCAGTTTTCACCATCTTATTTCATAACTGGTTTGGATCTTCAGTTTGATCACAGCGTGGTGCAGTGAGCAGATGTGCTGGCGTCACTGTGATGGAAACAAGGGACTGGGAAGGTGTGTATGGGAAGGGCTATGCCTGCTTTATTGGCATGGCTGCTTAATATGGAATGACAATTGAAGCTTCTTTTTCAAACTTTTTTAGCGTTCTCTTCTTAACAGCAGCTTACTTGAAGTTGTAAAAGTTAAGACTACGAACTTCACTGCATATGCTGTAGGTGAAATGTGATTTTTTTTTTTTGTTCACCAGTGTAAGTTGCTAAATGTTGAACTTCAGTAGTAATGAGCAGAAGGCTCTTTGCAGTGGCAGTAACAGGTTTAAAACTGTTCCCAGGCAAGTAATTTTGTATTGTTTAGAAAAATAAAGACCCAGTGTTCATAAACTGAAAGACTAACGTTGCACATGGGAGAATTATTTCAGATATACCAGTATTTTTACAAGCTAGATGTATCTAAATGCATACGCTAATTCTGGGATAGAATGTCTGGCAAAAACTGCGAGATGTAGGAAGTACAATAATGAAGATATTATCCTTTAGAGCAGAAGCTCTGCATATGCATTTTTTATTGGTCTTGTGTTTATTTTTTTACTTGTTCTGTACAGGAGAAGAGTCAAATGCAGGTTTTGACTCAAGTCTTCAAAGCTGTTGTCTGTCATTGCTGCTATGTGTTTTTTTGCTTTTATGATATTCTGGAGAATCATCTGTAATCAAGTGCTAAAAGGTCTTGATCAGTTATATCCTTGTGCGTTATCAAAGAAAAAAAGGCATTTTTTCAGACAAGTACTGGTCAAGTATTTGGCATGGACATCCTGTGCCTGAGTTCCTGTTCATGCAGTTTTATGAGAACTAGGATTCAAGAGCAGCTTTCCCTTTACTGGGGGCTTCTGTGCAGCATAACCTGATGGTTCCTAGTGTGGAGTCAAAGGTGAGAAGACTTACCATCCTTGATTGACTTCACAGGAGGTCTGTATTCCTAGAGTGATCCAAGACCTCCTTGTTTGTTTCTGCTGATCTCTGGTTAATCAGAATCTGGAGAGGCCTTTAATGTAACCCAAATCTAAACCTTTGGAATGAGGAAAAATAACGAATGTGTGCATTACATCTGGTTGCAAAACTGGTCTGGCTGTAGGTAGTCCTAATTTCCGGCTAGGGAAGTCTGCATCTTATGACTATAAAATAAAATAGTCATATGGCTGAGTGATATTTTTTGCATTATTAATCCATAATGTTCAGATTTGCAGAAGTGTTTGAAAAACCTGCTTGGTTTCTAGGAAGCAACGCCTACTTCTTTGTCTGGAGTGTATGTCTGCAAATAAGGCTGTCAAATGTTCAGTATACAGGAGAGGCAGGTTTACTCCACATCTCAAAGGCACAAGGAAGGGCTCTTATAGCCATTATAAAGATACCACATCAGGAGGGTTGTGTTAAAGGTGTAGGCGTTTGTGGGGTATATCATAATACTTTGTGCATTTCTGAAGATATAATTTAGCTGAAATAAGCATGCTGGAATGACCTGCAATATCAGCAGGTAATCAGTCTTATATATGTTAAGCTAATGGCTTTGGTCTTGCTGTGTCATTTATTAACTATTCCATCAAAATTTTTCTGTTCCTCAATTCTGGTTGATACATTTTTCTAAGTAATCTACATTACTATTTTTCTAGGATATTGACAACTTGTAGCCATGCTTTGATATTGACTGTGTCAGGTTATCCCTAGAGAAGAAAAGGAAATACTTTCTTTCTTAATTTCTGTGTTTTTAATATCCACACCTTAAAAATGGTGAGCTGATGTTCTGGTAACCTAACATACAGAACAACTGAATAACCCTAATTGGGAAAGATCTCAGTAACTTATTTGAACACAAAAAGAACCTCTTGTTCAGAGAGAGTATTCAGTGTTTACAAGGCCTAAGCTACTGTTTGTGCATCAGAGCAGTGCCTATGTTTATGTGCAACTTAATTTCTGTCTTTTCATTGTCCTTATTTATAGAAAATCTCAGAATTGAATTATCTATGGTCAAAAACTTTTGTAACACAGTCTAACATTGTATTTGATAGAGACTTCGGGAACAACTTGCTTGTGTTTTATCAAGGCAGTATAGCTATATCTTTGGGTACTCTGGGTTATTTAGTCTCCTTTGGACTGCAAATAATAGTACAGCTTGTGTGAGTCATTTCAATATCCTGATTTTGTTGTACATTGATAACTTATGCAGCAATTACTTCCATGTATACAGATTACATTCTGAAGTACAGCAGAACATCTGGATGTCTTATTTGCCACATGCATATAGAAATACCATTTTCTGGCATGGAATCATCACTGCACAGCTGGCCATTGTAGATACAGGAATGTGTAGTGCACAGTATGTCCTGTTGTTAAAATAGCTGGGAGAAGAACTATTGGAATTCAGCATGTTTTAGATAATTGCTATACCTGTGAATAAGAGGAATTCTGTTGGTTTCTGATTTACTTTCTTTGGAAAGACAATTAAGTAGTGCTTGGCTTAAAAAAGAAAGTTCTTGGCAACCTTACTTGCTCTTTCTATATGAGATAAAGAGAAGGGTAATCTGGGTTTATGTGATGTTACCTTTGACAAGAAATTTTAACATTTTTTTCCAAGTGTCATTAATTTTCTAAAACTAGGTTGTAGAATTGGCATAACAAAGTAGTCAGTAGCTGGTAACAATTTTGAAATAAAAGATCGTGCTAATTGATACCTCTCATGAGATGTGGTAGCAAGGGAATAGTTCATTTAAACCCCACCTGCTCTGTTTTAATACATTTTCATGCTAATTTTCTGAAGTAAACAGTAGCTTTTTTACTCTTTGATCTGTCATACATTTCTTTGGACAGTAGTTTACATGTGTAACAGGTTTACTTCTAGAGAATTCATATTGTTTCTATATTTAATTTGATTTATGCCTAATGGAGGAAGTTGATCCTGTGGTCTAGGCATGCTGTCAATGTCATTTTGACACATTCCTGTGAACTATGAAGTAGAAATATAACCAACAAGAGATGGTCATAACTTAGGATCCTGATAGTACCTTGATATTGCAAGAAATACGATGTGTTTGCAATAGTCCAAGTTAATGTATGTGTTTGTAACATTCAGCAGAGATGGGCTTCTTCAGGTCTGGGACTGAGAGAACATTTTGAGATTACAGCCTTTCATAAAGAATCTAGAGTACTTTGGAGCTGTCTTCTACCCAGCAATGTCTTAACCTTGGGGCTCCTGTTGTGTAACTGATTTTAATCCCAGTGTGAGTAGCAAGGTCATGTCTGAAGTGAAGGCTTAAGCATCTTGGCTAAGTCAAAGCTACATGTGGTATAAGGTGATCACAGACATACTAAAACCCCCAAGGTTTGACTTTGGTTACTTATTTTGAAATGTCTGTGCCTGAATGTTACTACAGTGTGCTTAATACCTAAATAACTACTTTTCCTTATGTCCATGTTCTGAAATTTTTGTACAGTTTGATTCTTTCAGAACTGCTATCTAGATACCATTATTTGCTTATGGTGCCTGTCTTCAAAAGTACATTGCATCAATGGCACGTCAGTGTTAACAGTGAGCATTAACTATCAGTAATTTTGGCTGGTATGAGCTTCACTACACCCAGATGTTTTCATTTTCCTATCTGCTGCTAGTTGTTTTAGAAGAACTCGGTGTTTGTAGCTGCCTGTTGTAGATCATGTGCTAGAGTAGCACAGGCAATGCTGTGACTTTAAAGTAATGTTACTTTACTCAGGGTTATGGCCCAAACCAAGCCTGCTTGAAGAAATCTCTTCCTATGATACTTGTCCCAGTAGTGTTTTGCTTACACACCTGTGCTGTCTGTGATTTGGGGCAAAGTAAGTGTCTCTTATCGTGTGAAACATGGAAAGGCTGCTGACTTACTCCTGTCAGTAATAAATAACCTGTGTAACATACATCTAGAAACTTATCTGCTGTCTCTAGTTTTGCTTCTTTCCGAGGTTGCACACTGTCTTCTTGCAGTACTTAGGGTACTTTGCCAAATTTCTTTCTCAGCTGTTTAGTTTACCTTTTAAACTAGAAAAGGGCATAATTTTTACTCTGATAAATTTTGTGGTCAGGTTTTTTGTGTGTTTTTTTTTTTTTTTAATTGGATTGTAATTAGGTATCTACTGTAAAGGCCTGCTGATTATGCCCAAGTTGGTTCAGCTAAACAAGTGTTTTCCTGGGTTTCCTTCTTTGGCTTGTTGATGTTGTGTAGATGGGTCAGGCACTGTTAATGTAGCAGAATGAACGCTGCTGTTCTTTCAGCTGTGTAACAGCTTTCTGACGCCAGGGAACAAAATGCCAAGTAAGCCTCTCATGCTGATGGTCTCTCTTTAAGGCACCTTGTCTCCAGATCAAATTGACTGACTTTACCAAGCAATTATAAAAGGAAAGAAATTTAACAAAATAGAAAATCAGAAAAA
Source organism: Nicator chloris (assembly GCA_013400495.1). Taxonomy (NCBI): domain Eukaryota; kingdom Metazoa; phylum Chordata; class Aves; order Passeriformes; family Pycnonotidae; genus Nicator; species Nicator chloris. The sequence continues at coordinate 12,899 of WAAE01022238.1, forward strand.
TTTTATTTTCCATATTCAGCTGAAACTCAAGAAATGAAAACAAAGTTGGAAATAAATTTTACACTGAAAACACTGTGGAGTTGTAAGGTAGAGCTTTTGCCTTAGAAAAGCTTACATTCTGTGTAAGATGAACCAGATGAGAGTTGAAGGAGATACAGTGAAATAAAGTGGTTATTATTTTCCGTCAGGTAGATATTGGATAACTCATTATTGCTATACGGACAGGCATTCCCTATTTATGCTCCCTCCCTCATCCCACCATTTGTTTTTCTACTTGGCAAATTTTCTTCAAGCTATTCTGTTGAAACATACTGGGTGAAATGTAAATATGGGAAAGCTAATCTCACTGTGTGATGTGATATTGCAGTAAGAAAGGAGCTTGTATCTCTGGGGCAGCATAGAAGAGGAAAAGACTTTTGTGATGACTGCATGTCTATTTGTTAGTAGAAGGAAAAAGTTGGTTTACTCACTGTCTGCTGTGAGTATTATGGGGCACCTGAGTTGTCCCTACTTGCCCAGCCAAATTGCAAAGTACTTGGTGCTGGACTTTTAACCCTTGCCAGACTTCAGCATTTCCACTGTGGCTACTGAGTTGGTTTATATGACTGAAAAGTGTTTGTGATGTCTTAAATTGAAATAAGTCTTTTTGCTCAAAAGTAGGAGATCGGAATATCACGAGTAGATTACTCTGTAATGGCCTATTAAAGCTTTCCATTTTATGGAGGGAAAATTAAATAAAGTGAGGTTTCAGTTATACATTGTACATAATAACCTAATCTCGATATGACATTTTTTGTGGGATAAATGATATATAGTCATGTTTTGCTTTAAAAACATGGCTGAGAAGGTGAAAATAGGGTTTGGTTTCTGGGCTGTTAATCTCTTGGTTACCTTCTGGAAGGAAAGCAAGAATGTTTGCATTTATGCACAGCTATGTAATTTAAAAATGTATACTTTTTTGGGGTTTGAAAGAATTAAATGTAGAAGATATAGAAGAATGTGTTGACTAGCAGATGCTTTATGTCTAACTCAGCTGTAAACTGGAATTTTTTTCTTTCTGTTGCTTTAGGGAAGTTGTACCATCTAAGTGTTACGGGCTCTTTTGACTGAGAAATAAGAATATTTCTATTTTTTGAGTTTTGAACACTGAGCAAAATGTTTTCAGAGTTTTCAATGAATTCCTTAAAAAATAATGGGATCAGCACAGTCAGTCAATGGAGATGGCTGCTGTGCTCTTCAGATGATGAACCTGAGTTCAGGCTTCACAATGAGTGAAGTGTAGTGAGTGTAGTTTGACAGGTCATTCTTCATTTTTCTCCTCTGAACTTCAGAAGGTTTTGTGTTGGAGTTCTATAATTTGCAGTGGTTGTGTGCTTGAATGTGGATGTTGTAATGGTTGCCATTGCCTGTGCCAGATTTTTAAGTTGGACTAATAAACTGCACCCATTTTGCTCTTCCTGGCTCAGAGAAAGTTTCTCAGTGGATCCTATAGAAATTTCTCATTTATTTAAGATTTCTGATAGTAAGAAAGTAGTACTACTGTGCATCAGCTTTAGCACTTTGGCTGGAACTTGATTTCATGTTTTTCGTTGACTTTTTGTTGGTTGTGGGTTTTTGTTTGTTTGTTTTGGTTTTTTAACTTTGGTTTCACATTTTGGTACGTAAGAATGTGTTCTTCATATAAAAATAGAACTGTTAACTTCACATGAATCTTCAACAGGAATAAAGTGTGGGGTTTCACATTTCCCGTTGTTACCATCTTTTAACAGCTGTTAAGTTCTAATTATTAATGTAAATAAATAAGCTTGCAGCTTCATAAATTTTCATAATTGTCGTAAATTTTTAGAACTTGCTTAGTAAATGAAAGAAATTAATAATGATACAGTATTATTGCAGCCTTCTTTTAAATGTATTTTTATAGTGGACATAATTTCTCTCAGTGGCTTTTTTTCATTGTTTTGAATTTCAAAAGCAGAAATGAAATTTTCAGATCTTTCTTACAAGAATTTGTTTGTGTTCTACAATGTTTTT
>WAAE01022241.1:0-14894 GCA_013400495.1 Nicator chloris
ACTTCTGTGGGGGTTCTGAGGCCTGGGGCACAACAATCACAGTAATCACTCTCTGATTTCTGATCATATATTGGGACAACTTGACTGCCATTTTTGCTGGCTTTTTTTTTTCTTTTTAGTGCTCATCTTTTAAAACAATTTTTTAATAAAATTTCTGTGCAGTTAAAGTAATGATAGCAGATTGCCTAGTGAGGGATGGATTGGAGTACTGGTACTGCTGCGAGCCCATCACAGGCATAAAACATGATACTGATTTTGTGCCTCCCAGAGGGTTTTTGACAGATGATACAGTTCGCAGTGTTTCAGTTTCTGTTTGAGATAAACTGTAACCATAATACATTATAAAACTAAGAAAAACATTTCCTAGTCCAAACTGGAATAATGATCCATGTATACAGGGTATTTCCTAAGCCATACCCTGCCAAGCACCCTTTCCCGTGAGAGAGACTCCTGCAGCAGCCCTTTGTGGTTCTGTACCCTTGCCCGGTGCCTTGTGTTCATACTCACATGACTTCCTCCTCAATACAGCCTTCGCCACCAGCAAATCTTCTTGAGTGCTTTCTTCGAAAATCTAACACAAAAAATATCCAGAGCACTCTTCCAGTCTCTCCTATTAGTCATAGCTTTAAAATATCTATGCAGGTTTTTTTTAGCCACTCCTTCGCCTAATTCCATGTCTCTAATCAAATTATCCTGCTGTTAGCTCTTCTCTCAGTAATCCTCAGAAAACTGTTTTCCAGCGAAGGTGATTTGTAACAAAGTCTGCTCCACAAGCCTTAGTGCTGTGGCCAGAGCTCTTGGCCCCTCCACCCTGACCCAGAACTTGTAATGGCTTGAATGTTTCCTCTTGAGGTTCTTTTCCCATAACCAGTCAAGATGATGCCACACTGCTGACTTGCTCCACAAGCAAAACCCATTTCAGAGGACCTCAGAATCCATTTACAACGGTTCTTGGCTTCCTTAGATATTCCAGAAAAAAGGTGTCAAATGAGACAAAGAAACCTACCAGCTGGGATGCTTTATCCTTTACCCAGGAATGGCATTGTTGTTTGGTGGGAGAAAACCCAAGGGAAGGGAGATCAGTCTTCTGCTCACTAGAATGGCTAATTGCTAATGAGCTTCTGTCTCTGAGTCAGTTTAAAAAATCAAAAAGCAGCTTGTCCACAACCTAGTGGAGTACTCTAACCATGATGCTGCTACATACTTGAAATAAGATTTTCCAAATGAAAACTCTTGTTAGTATTGTTAAAGTAGATAAATACTGTCTACTAGGGCTAATAAATAATTAAACAGATGCTAGAGAAGGATCTAGAACCTTGGTCTCCCATATCCCCCAGTGAGAGATCTAGCCATTGTGCCATCACATCCCTCCTAATTGCCTATTACTGCTCTGGGCCAGTGAATGTTTAATTATTCCCACAGAGAAGAATAACTCCCACAAAAGAGACTGGTATTGGTGGATATTGCTGGTAATGATATTGCTTTGCTAAAAATGGTGTATGGTTATAACATCACAACAGTCTTCCAGAAGTACTGTGTCCTTGTGCATTTCTCCCAGACACGGAAAGTGAAAGCTCTGCAGCCACAGATTTTGTTTTTTTTTGTTTTTCATGTGTGTGTTTAATTTTTTACTTTTCATTTTCTATAGATTGAGTGTTCTCTCATACCTTTCCTCTCCACCTCAAAGAAGCTTGTGGCAGAAAGCTAAGAGATAAGACTCTGCTGAAAAAGGGAAAAGAAGAATGTGACCAATTATAATGACAAGCTTGCACTGGATAATTTAATACACACTCACATGAATTCTGCTTGCCTAATATGTTGTGTTAGTCAGTGCAGTAGTCAGATGGCCACAAGAAAAACAGAACAGAAGGAAAAAGACAGAATCTGAGAAGGAAATAACCTGCTCATATTCCCAGAGAGGGATGAGTAAACTTTTGGTACACAAATGTTTTAGGTGAATTATGTCTCCTTCCCAGAGTCATCTGGACAAAAGGAGACAGGCTGATGAGAGTCATCAAGCTTTCTGCAAGTAGCCTAGTCTGACAGAAAAAATGTCCTCCCAATTTAACTTCTATTCACATAAGGCCAAAAATGAAGTACAGTGGCTCTAAGGCTACTGGACAAGACTGAGGAATCAAGGGATAGACATTTTAACAGGCTCATGTAGCACAGTGGGTCCTCTGACAGAGCTTCATCTAGTGCCTGGAATGAATTCCAGATGTATCTGCGTTCCACTGAACAGAAGACACTGTGTTATTTGCCTTGAAAATTATTCAGGATGATATAACTTTGTACTAGTATGACTCTCTATCTAAAAAGCTGGAGGGAAAAATTGGCTTGTGACTGCGTTAATCTGAAAGTTGTTACTTTTTTTTTAGCTTTGTCTAAATGAGGGTTATTTTAGTTTTGTCTCTGTTACTGTTTTCTGTTCATTTTGGTTTTTTTGCCTTGTTTTGTTTTTTATACCTGCAGTGTACGGAAATAGGAGATTCTATTTTACTCATATTTGTTCAAGTAATGAAGAATGATGAAGGAGACAAAGGGCAGGAGGGAATAAAAATTTAGAAATTCATCAGGTGGAAGTGCAGTGCCAGTTAAAGGACTGAATCCAGCATGATCTTAGGGCTTTTGTTTTCTCTCCTTCCACTCCAAGACAAAATTTCCCCTTATGGATAAACAGAGAAATGAAAAAAAATGCTCATATTTATCCTACTTGGTGAGTGTTTTCCAGAATGGAAAGGAGGAGGAAGCCCTTTTTGAATGACTGAAAATTTAAAGGCCTAAATTATCAGGAAAATGTTTCTAACCAAGTAAATGTTATTTTCATGCAGTATGAGTTCTGAATATATGGGTAGGCAAATACTAAATCTATTATAATCCACTCCATATTGGATGGCAGCTAATGAACTCTTGGCTTCAACATGTTAGGATAGAGTAGTACCTTAATACTTCTTCCCCTTCCTGTTAATGGGAAGAACAGCAGCTGGGAGGAACATTTGCTGTGGGCAGAGTGTAGACTGCATTAAGGATCAAACATTTAAGCAGAACATTTCAACAGGGATGCAGAACCCATTTAGATTTCAGCTGTGAACATGTTCCATCTTGTTTAAAACTGAGCCTCTTAGAATGCCTCTGCAAAAGCTGAAAAATGTTAGAAATTAAGATTGCATTTACCCTTGAAGCGAAAGGTCATAACAATGAAATAAGAATATCACTTCATTTGTTTATGTTAACAAATACAAGGTGTGATTTTTAGACATGTTGCTATGGTACTGCACACTCCAGAGTTTGAAAGTGAGTCTCACAGACTCTTGTAGAGATGGCATTCCTACAGATTTTTCCAGAACTTTTGCTAAATCAGTCATGAGCCCCAGGAGACTTAGGGATAAAAAAAAAAGGTCGTATTCTAACTGTGAACCAAAATTCTTGAAAAAATGCAAAGCATAACAAGACCTGACATTTCTGAATGTAGAACTGTGTGGAGTTGATCATTGCAGGTGATGCTATAAAGGGTCAAACTCCCAAAGCCTTCAAAAATTTGGCATCCAGGTCTGAATTATTTCAATATCTTTTTATTATATACTTGATTATTCCCTGTATAATAGCTACTGTGGTTTATCATTCCTTCAGTTCTACGCACAGTCTAAGGATTTGACTGCCTGTCACTGTAGCAGCAGTTTTTCCTTCAGTCCTCCTGCTATATTGGTCTGCAATGAATTTGTCTAATCACTCCTCAGTATTCAAGGTTTCCCAGCTAAAGAATTTCACAGTTCATCTACATATTATTTGTATTTATGTGTTTCATATTAACCACCTGATAAGTTTGTTTGATGCCCTTGGACCTTGCATTCTAAGAAGCAGTGACTAAATTTTCTCTGTTTGCCTCCTCTCTGTCTTTCAGAAGTGGTTGTACCTATCATATCTCCTCAACAGCCTCTTTTCTGAACTAAAGCACCTTAGTCGAGCTTATGTCCTCTTTCAGGGAAGCTATGCCACACCTTCGACCACATTTGTCATGCTGTCTCTACTTTTGCTAGCTTTTTCATCTGCTTTTCATCTGCTTCTCTTCATAACAAAGAAGACAACAAGCATATGTAGTCAGAGACTCCCCCTGTCTTTGAAACAGCTGAGTTGTTTGTGCTTATGAACTTAGCCTCTTTGGGATGGGTATTATATAAGGGCTTTCTCACAGGTTCAGGTTTGATAAGGCAACACTACAGTGTGAAGTTCCACTGCCAGACCAAGAAAAAAGAAAAGGTAAGTCTGTATGGGTCTTCAGGCTGGTTGTCCTCAAGGTGCCAGGGGGGCCTCTAGCAGTGACAGTTACTTATTCACTTGTCCTATGTGCCTGAATAAACATTTAGAAGAAAAAAAACCAACACAAAAACCCCAAATTAACAAACAAACAAACGAAAACGACCAAAACCCAAGCAACTTTTAGAAGCGTTGCAATTTTAGAAGAGGAAATGTACCTCCCTTTGCCTTTACGACTAATGAAAAAACCACTTCCTCCCCACACCCCACCCCAGATATCTCCACAAAGAAACAGAGACAGAAAATGCTGAACCCTCCAAAATAAGGTAATCACCAAGAAAATATTTTCTCACCACCTTCTGAAATTTGCTGTCATACCATTTGTCCCGTCCTGAAAGGATGGGCTCCTGATGACCAGGTGAGACAAGCATCTGGTCAGTAAATTAGCTCTCTCTCCCTCCCTCCCACCAGTTTATTTTTCAGACAGGGAGATGAACATGCAGAAGAACTTAAAAAGACAGAAGCTACCTTGTGTGAATAATGTATAAACAAACTTTATAGTTCAGATCCAAAGGACAAAGAGATCAAGAAACTTGGTAATCTGTAAGAACAGTCAAGCTCTCTAATTGGGAAAGACAAGTTCTCTTTTCCATTGCAAATATTATTCAGGTGCAGTAGTGCAATCAGTCAGGCACAGAAGGGGGAAAGGTTTCTATGACACTAGTACAAAAGCAGTCCACAGGAACTTGTGGCAGAAAAATTGAGAGAGATAATTTACATTTTCTCACTTACAAAAGCAGTATCATCAGATCTACATAAATTATTGAAAAAGTTGTCAAATAAATAGCCTAATGGATATGGTCACCATTTTGTTGGTTGAACAGCATTTGAACAAGTGCTTCTCCAATAATCTGCAAAAGGGATTGTCTGAGCGAAGTTTTGATGTGAGTTTTCTTCTGCTGAAGTTTTTAAAATTAATACCCTTGATGCAATATCATCACTCACTCATGATTTTTACACTTTGATATTGCTCCCTTGGAAATTATAGAAGACTTTCTCCTTAACAGACTATGCAGGTTTTCAAGGCTAGGAGGCCTTACCAGTGATTTTAGTTCAGCCACATTTAATAATGTTGGTAAAGAAAGCAGAAACCACTAAAAAAGATTTTAGTGCAGCAGGTAGGCAGGGCTAATCACTTTAATTTAACACCAAAATAGTGACCTGAATGGCAGCCAGACCTACCTATAGCGTAGATAATTCTGGGGAGACATTTTGTGCTGGGATTAGATGGAATCAGTGAACCTACAGAGTATTTTACCACACACAGCTCCATTATGTATATTTGTCTAGTTCACACCAATTTCTGTTGTGATTGGAGTAGTCTGGAGGGAAGGGGTCTATAACAAATAACAAAGGGTCTTTTCTAGCTTGGAGTTTGCAATCAGTGTAACAGTTAATTATGCTTTATACTTAGTCTTTTATTCAGCCATAAAAAATTTTAACGCTTTTTAAAAAATCATTATTGTTGTGTTCAAATGTTTGTGTTTTTGATCTAAAAGACTAAGCAGTATTGAGCTTTTTCAGTACATTGAAACCAAACCAAAACACCTTTGATTTCTGAATGGATAAGGTATGGTTATGAAAATACCAGTTTGGTCTGGTTTTTGTGTCATACTTAGATCTGGCTAGGTTTGGTTTCCTGTTCTGTTTTTAAGTTACAGATGTCCAAAGCAGAAGATCTGTCATTTCTACAAATGCATGTGACAGTTTTTCATGGTGGAAAAATCTTCCAGACTTTGATACTTTGGCATCCAAAGCCAGACTCACATTGCAGACAAATTAAGCCTTAAAATGTGAATATTGATCTAAAAATAGTTCTGATCCAGATATCACTTCTTGAGCTGTAATACTCAGTAAAAACCAAAGAACTCAAACTGTCTATAAGAAAAACATCACCACCTTTATAACTATACAATTACTCTTTTCAGCCAAAGCCTGCCTAGTTTTCCTGCTCTAGATTGCAGTAATCATTGAAGCAGGGATGTGAATTTGAGCTTCCCTTTTCTCTGCTGAGTGACATAATAACCAGGAAGTATAACCAGTTTTCTTTACCCAAATTAATATATTTTTTTAAAATTTTATTGATGGAGTAAAACCAACAATGAATTGAAACGATTTTATAGTGTGGTAGAAATAGCATAAAGCATTCACCTAGAGCATCTTCTCTCTGACTTCAGCCTCTGCTCACTGAAGACTATCCTAGATCTCACATGTGCTAAGTGACTACTAGGATGGTCACTATTGGCTAACAGGCCAGGAATTAGATGGAAAATGAAGTCCTGCTTTTAGTTTTGAACCTCCTTTTAAGCTGGACTTGATGATCCTTTTGGATCCCTTTCAACTCAGAATATTCTGTGATTCTGTGATCTGTAAAAGAGTTCTGCTGAATTCATAACCCTTATGAGGATTTCATATGAAATAAATGAGGGTTTTAAAACAAGCATTTCCCTTGAAGAATGATTCTTGAGGAACTCTAATATGTGTGTACTAAGCCTATCCTTCCTAGTCTCTTTCAAGCTTTGTGACTAAATAAATTTCTAGGAAAAGATGGAAAATGATGACATCATGTTGCTGATTGTGTGATTTATATGACATAAGAATATAACCTTGGATTATTAGCACTAACAAATACAACAATAAGTATGAATTGATAAGGATGTTGGGCTGGAAAACTTTATCCTCAATCAGAGCAGAGCAAAATTAAAAAGATAAGTATATCCAAGGTTTTAGAAGACTGTGTGGACATCTGGTCATATTTTTGTGCCTTGACCCTTCTGCTTGCATTCAAAGAAGATTCACCAAGAGTATAATCCACAGAAAATGGGAAAACAATGAAAAACAACTTGTTTTTTCCACATCTTGTGGTTCTCCTCTTGCAGTGGGAGCTAGTTCTCAGAGCTCCAGAGCTAGGTTTCCATCAAGGTGAAAATGTAGATAAACTTCAGATGTGACTTATGTGCTGGGACTCTGAAGATGTCAGCTCAAAGAAGAAAACATACATTGGGCATGGACACACACCAGTCAAGGACTACATATGTGTTACTAGATGAGAGAGCACTTTGAGTTTCTGGATCAGCTATGTTTCTCACATGCATACTGATTTCATATTAGGGCATAAGTCAGCCACCACCTTCTCTCACAACTCTGTTGCCACAGAAAACAACCCAGGTGCATGGATGGGAGTAGGTTTGGCTGCTTCAGCTGGTTTCCCAATCAGCAACCAGAACATTAAATTTGAGAGCAGTCAAAAAGAACACATCCCTTGCTTTTCAACTGGAGATAAATATATCAGATCTGATCTAGAAACCATAAATATTGTCTTGGTTTGAACGACAGGTGTCTCCCAAGGAATGTGGGAACCTCCCTTGGAATGGCGAATATGACCCTTTCCCCTCCAAATTATTGTAACTCTGAAATTAAGGGGCTTTCAGGCAAAGATATGGGAAAAGGAATAACAGTAGTTTACTGGTACGTATGTGTCTAACAAGGCAAACAAACAAGAGCAACGAACAAAACCCCAGAAAACCCAATGAAGTCTCCTCCCTGCAGTCTAATCCAGTTCCCCTTTGGTGCAGTTCCGGGCACAGCCGGCAGGGGCGCTGCCGGCTCCCGGCAGGCAGGGGGTGCGATGATTCCCCCGCGGCTGCAGGGGGCACTGTGGCACCGGCTCAGGGGCCGCGCGGCAATGGCGACACGGCCGGGACAGGAAGGGATGGAAAAAAGGTTTTGTTTACAAATTCCCAGGGGCAGCTTATCCCAGTGCCCCTCTGGATAGTGAAATGTAGTTGTAACAGGGACCTTGGAGCAGCAGCTGGAATGGCAGGGATGAGGAAAGCCCTGGAGTAGTAGATGAGATGTATCAGACTCTCTGCAGCTGTAGCTGGAACCACAGGACGTCTGAGCAGGCATAGGGTGTAGGGCCACAATGTAGTGGAAGAAAATCCCAGAGCAGTGTCAGAGAAGCAGCAGGGCTGGGCAGCGGCAGCTCAGCTCCTGAACACCTCAAGGAGAAGGTCCCTTGGAGGGGGACAGGGGCTTGGGGATCCTAAGGCTTCCCCTAAGGCACCCGAGCAGATGGTGAAGGGTCTCCTATGTAATAGGGTCCCAGTGCAACGGCTGCTCTTACGAGCAGAGCTCCACTTACAGTAGAAGGCAGCAGGAGACAGAAACCCACAGTGCTGGCAAATTCTTCTGCAACCGCAGCCTCTTCTCCCCTTGAATGCTGAGAGAGCAAGACAGAGCTAGGAGCTGCGCCCAGCCCCTTCCCCCAGCCCCAATGCTGTGGTATCTCTGCCCTTCCCAGGAGAATGTTTCTCAGCAGCCTAGTAAAGCCAGCTGCACTCCTCCCCCTTCTTCATAGTTACTTCTTTTCTTTTAAGTACCAATTGTTATTGTTTTTTGGCAAAAAAATGGTAGAAAATGCCCTAAGAGAAAGAAAACAAAAGAGGAAAAATTCTAACCTCCAACAAATATGTACAATAGAGATGGAATCTTTCAAGTTCCACAGGTGTCTGTTCTGGAAAATCCCTACAGCAATGTCTTTCACTTGGGCATCATGGTTACTTCTTTACTGAAGCATTGAAATGGATTTCCTTGGCTTTTCCAGAGCCTTTCCCTCAATTTAATATCAATGTCAAAGAATGCTTGAATTTCAGAAATTTGGGGAGAGTGGCATTTTGAAAGGAAGACTATTCATTGGCACAGCCTGGCTAAGAAGCTGAAGACATTTTTCACTAGTTAGCTTGTCTTCGGACCTGAAGTCATGTTATTGGATGTATTCTACTAAGAAATGTCAGGTGAGCCTTAGGCCATCGATATCACAGTCATCGTGTCTCCAACAGAGACATGCTGAAAGGAGCATATGCATACAGATTGATAGAGTGAAAATAAGGGAGGACTTGCTCATGTAATTACCACAGCTAACCATCGTCCCCAGAAAAAGGAGCTCTCCTCAACCATCTTAATAGCAGACGTGCTCTTCGGTATGTGACACCAAAAGGAAAATTCTTACTATCAAGATTTTAAAAGCAGTCCCTTTCTTTTCCTGTCTGCTCTCATATTCTGGAAATGGCTGTTTGGAGTCAGGATTACTCGAGAGTTGCCTCACACAGCTGTCAGAAGGGTACACAGGCAAATAGTGTCTGGTCTCTGGCCACACCCTGCTGGAAGCACATGTGGCCCAGCCAGATAAGAGGCATTTTTTCCACTGGAGGACCATGGAGAAGACCAAGCTCATCCACGCCTGCCAAGATTACAGTGTAAATTTGACAGACCATGACAAGATTTCAGTTTTAGTAACACTGTTATTAGTAATGAAGCTCAAGACATTTTGAAATATCAATGTAATTTAATTGTATTTTTACACATGTGGCCTTTTTTTTTTCCTTTAAATCAGTTTGCCCTCTCATTCTGTCTGAAATACTCACAGCCCTGCAGGAGAGAGGCTGTACACATTCACTCACAAACTAGGTCAGTCTGTTTTCCCCTAGGAGCAATATGCTTTTGTCCAGAAACCTACACTGCTTACCATAAAGAGGTGGAATGCTGTGAACCCACTCTGATGATTTTACTCACATATCCTGAGGATTCCTGGTGCTCAAGGGTTGTTTGTCAATCCCTGGCTTTCTTGTTTACATTGCTCTTATCAGTAGAGCAACAGGCTGTTTGCATAGCAGCTTCTCTTCTTTCATCTCAAGACTTCTGAAGCTTCTCCCCAAAATGTTCCTGCCTTTGACCTGACACTGGATCTACTGTAGCCACTGAAGTTATTCAAGGCCTTATCTTCCATTTCACTGGAATGGGGAAACTCCCCAGGCTGTCTGCGGGCTCTTCCCTGTAAAAGATTTTGCACTGAAAGGTTTGGTTTAACTGGAGTAGGTATGCACACGCTCATGTACCCAAAAAACACCATAGGACCTGCCACCTTCCTGAATTTTTCATGTAGTAGATGCCTGGGGGATTTCACACAGCTCTCCTGCCCTGAGGTAGAACTCAGTCTGACTGAGAGGTAATCTGACTGAAGGCCTTTCTATCTTAGTTTTACTATCACAATACCCCACCCTGTAGTCTTGGCTATGAACCAACTGGAAGGAAAGAAAGTCAAGTTCCCTAAATTTCCCCTGGATAAGAAAGGAAATACAGATGTGGTGACTAACAGACTGATCTTACTTGGGAAAAAACAGCAGCATCTTCTTCATCCATGTCTTTTCAGTGACCACATGGATGGCAAGAGACCAAATTATTCCTCAAAAGACAGGTCTATAGCCCTTACAAAGATAGGCTGTTGGGAGGCACTGATAAGCCAGTCTGAGACAGTGCCAGGTTTTCCCTGAAGCAGTCAGAGAAGGCGGTAGTATCATGGCATTACTGCTTATCTGTATTCCTCTGTGTGGAGTCCAGCATTACATCTCCAAGGAAGATATGGGCCAGCATCTTTTTGAACCTGTCTGTCACTCTTGCAATTATTATGAAAAACCCAAGCTCTATAAACCAATTGAAATTCCAGACCCAAATTAATTGTCCTTTATCATCATGCCTAAGAGCAGAAGACATTGCAGCTGGTACTGGAAAGACTTAAAGTGAACTGCCTATTAGCAGGGAAGAGACAGGGTTCATCTAACCTTAGCCACATTAAAGGTGGACATCTAGCATAAGCCATTTGCCTGGGCTCTCCTTCCAGTCAATGGAACAATTCCATAGAGCGACTCACTGCATCCTAAGAATAGTGCCTGAGATAGGTGGGGTGAATCACTCTGGGAATTGCCTGGCTCTCTCTGAAGAGAGTTTTGCCAGACAGCTTTGATGACAAGCCTTTCTTTATGTGCTTAAAATTAGATGAGATGAATCCCACCTCTAAATGTCCAAACTCACTGTCTTTCTGAAACAAGAAAGAGCTGCAAATTGCATGAGAAGGCAAATAGCTGATGTCTTTAAGTGACAGCCTTTACCTAAACCCAGTCCTGCATGGATTTCACAGGGAAGGTGGAAGGCAACTGGACGGTGCAGTCTGAGTGAGAGGTGCTTTCTCAGTCTGCAGTGAGTGGTGCGAAGCTGTTTCTCTCACCTTTGCTCCCTGGTCTGGCTCCTGTTCTGACACCTGCTGATTTGCATTGCTCTCATATTTCCACATCATGCTCCATGATGTCTCTACTCCCATTCAGCCATACAACAAACAAGCTAATAAGAGCTGCTGCACCTTTTAGGCAGGTAAAGCTTACTGCTCATTGCCCTGAGTGCAGTGACAGGCATGAGGATCCATGAAAGCCATCACCTGTATGAACCACTGCCATGGGTACTAGGCAGGCAGGGGTAATGGATGACCTTGTCACACAGACAAGACACACAATTCCCTGTGGAATTGACTCCAAACATTGACTCTCAGTGTGTTTGTTTAAGCTAACACCCCATGGATGGCTGCTGAAGGACTTCTGCCAGTTCCAACATGAAAAAAAAAGCAAAAAAGATGAATCTAGCAACGTTTTATACCAAGCACAAGATTTGTGGGAAACAGAAGTAAACCATGTAGAAAACAAACATTTACAGAGGATGAAACGCTCTCAGGTATAAATTAATTATTTTTCTACTCAGGCTATGGTCTTCTAATGAGTTAAGAATACTAACATATGACGGTGAAATCATCATCTGAATTAACTATATTCATGTCCAGTTTTGTCAATATTTTTTGTTCAAAGACCTGAGAATGGTAGGATTTAGATCCTTTTCTGTGCTCCCTGTAAATTTTATTCCTGTCAATATTTGCACATTTAAATCAGTAGCCCTAAATGCCTCCATTTTTAGTACGCAAAGCTAATTACTTCATAGAGGACAGAATGGCACAAGTAGTGTCCTTGTAATGCCATTCTGGCAGAAAACAAGCCCTGGAATAGCCATGGATAAAACCCCACTTTTTCAAAGAAGGGCATTTCTGGTTATCTGGTTGCTTGATCAGAGGTCAAAAGGCTTGCCCCTTGCAACGGTTATCCAAAGTTTAAATAGTGGCCGATCAATTAATATCTGTTTATCTAGAAGGTCCCAACAGAATTTCTGTTTTTGGTGGTCTGTGTATTTGAGGACATAGGTCCTCAAAGGGATTAAAAGAGACATCAGAACCATGCAGTGTTCCCACAGTCCCAGCTTTTTGTTGTACCAGAGGCAATAGGGAAGGCCTGATGCCTCTTGCACAGCCCACGTCTGTCTGGAAGCATGTCTGACCTCCCTCCCCCACAAACCATACTGGAGGGAAAGCAAAACTGCTTATTTTTAGCCTTCTTTCAAGTCAAGGATACTGGCAAGTCCCTGCTGCTTGCTATTTCCTCAGTTTGCACCCTCTAAATGAGGGAATGGGGCCCCTGTGGTAAAAGTCAGGTTTATCCTAATGGCAATCATCTCAAAGAGCCCCCATACAAACAAAAGCGGCTCTTCCCTCATGATGGCTGGGAGGGCCATTATGGGCAGCAATAGGTGGCCCAGGGCTTCAGAAGAATTGCTCTCCTTGCCCCTGCCCTTCTGTGCCCAGCTGCAGCCCTGGGAGCATCTGTTGGTCTGTGCATGGAAAAGGCAACAGTGAGTTTCAGAACTTTCCCTCCCCTTTGTGGCTTCACAGCTCAGATAAGGAGATTTGTGTGAAGTTCCTCGCACTCAGCTTTGCATGAGTCATGCAACTTTGGGAGAAAAAATCCCAACTCATGAGCATTCCCAAGCCTTTAAAAATATCACGCCCACTTGTATCTGCACAAAGATAGATTTAAGCAGTTTTCCCTATGATTCTGTGACCATCAAAGTTTACCAAGAAAGCAGAGAGGGAAAGTGGGGGAGTTTGTCTGCAGACAGTAAAAATAGAATGGCATTTTTGCAATCTACTTTTCTAGTCTGCTAAGAGTGAGTTCTATACAATGTATGATACTGGCAAGAAATCTGTCAGTCCATATATTTTTCTGGAGTATGATCCATCAGTCTTAATTTCTCTCTAATACATGATGATAGATGACATGATTCATCACCTAGCTCACTTTATTTTTCGATGATGCTGTGGCTGCAGAAGCCTTTGTGGTCCCCAACATTGGTTCAGGGGGCAGGAGGAAGATAAACTCAGTATCACTATAAAAGATTCAGCCTTCTCAGAAAAACTTCAACAGATACAAGCGCTGGGGATCAAGCCCCACTTGCTATTAAGCAGGCTAAAAATACAGTAATAGCCCTTGGTCTAAGTTTCTTGTAAGAATCTCTAAGGGCCAGTGACAGTGTTGCGGTTTTTAAAAATTGTTCAAGTCTGAGCTGAGTGTCTTAGTCCAGGGTATTTCCATATCAGTGTGAGCAATATGCAAGCAAATTTTAGAATGGAAACCTTGGACAGAATGGGAATAGGAATCTCCTTCCAGAGTAGCTGGCTGACTTCCACAGAGAACCTCTCTTGTGGCAAGACATGAATGAGCTCAAAGAAGTCAGATACCGTATACCAATAGTGAAGGGAAGCAAGCAATACTCACAATTGGCCTTACGCAATCCCTTTCCACCCCATACTTCCCCCTCTTCTTCAGTCTTATGCTGGTTTTCACAATTATGTGCAGACATGATCTGGTAAGTTAGTTTTAGTTGGAAAAGCTGACAGGCCAGCTTCATGGAAATCAGTGACAAAACTCACACTCTTTTCAGTAGAACCATAGCTTTATCTGCACTGTAAGAGGCAGATCACAGATCATGAGTATTGTACTGTTTTTGCAATAGTATGAGATGAGCAAAGCTGTCATTTTGTCACTGACATGAGATTATTTTGGAGGTACTGAACTACCTCATTCAGTTCAAGACACAAAATGGTTGTGAATCAGCTGAAACTATTTGCTCCCTAGTTCCTCTAATAATAAGAGCATTTGGGTATCATTTTCAAAGAAAGCCACATAGAGACAGGAAGAGTTAGGTAAGGTTGCCGGTAAATAGACATCACAGTCCTTAT
Source organism: Nicator chloris (assembly GCA_013400495.1). Classification (NCBI taxonomy): domain Eukaryota; kingdom Metazoa; phylum Chordata; class Aves; order Passeriformes; family Pycnonotidae; genus Nicator; species Nicator chloris. The sequence continues at coordinate 14,264 of WAAE01022241.1, forward strand.
TGCAGCCTCAACAACTGAACTGCAGTTTCAAAACAACCTTTATTCTGCTTGAAGACTTATTACAATTTTTAAAGCAACTCAAAAACAAGACACAGCTCCATCAACTCTACAGCTTGAACAAAATTTTAAGGAGGCATGTTTTCACTGCTGCCTTGTAAAGGCAATTTACAATCTGCTTTACTCTCCACCTCCTCAACAACAATTTTATAACAAAGTAATCCTAATGTTTTAAAGACATGTAACAGAACAGAGCATTATTTTCAAAAAACAAGAATTAAAGAAAAAATAGCAGCATCTTGGGCAGCTAATGCAATCTCATCAGGACAAGTGCAGTGGAACCCTACAAACTCCTACAGTTTAGTCTCAACTGCAGTAAACAGAACATGATTCTACATAAAATGTTGCACTTTGTAACCTTGTCCCATGGGAGGCATTATGCTTTGAGCTGCCCATTTCTAAAGTGACCCTGAAAAAACACAGTATCAGGATTCACTTTCCCAACTTAACATGCATAGCAAAAGCACTGTGTGAAAATCGGCAGTTTTCCCCATTAGAAGCATCTGAATGTTTTCCCAAGCATTATTATTTCATTGCCAATTACAAGACAAAGCCATTTTTTCACTACAGAACA
>WAAE01022242.1:3984-39385 GCA_013400495.1 Nicator chloris
CCGCGAGCTACGCCCGGTGCCTTGAGAAGGCGTGTCCTCCACGACCAGGGCCATGCGCCGGAGGGGGGCCCCACGGGCAGGGGCAGGTGGCATGGGCTGAGGTGTCATCCACGGGCAGGGGCAGGTGGCATGGGATGAGGTGTCACCCACGGGCAGGGGCAGGTGGCATGGGCTGAGGTGTCATCCAGGGGCAGGTGGCATGGGATGAGGTGTCATCCAGGGGCAGGGGCAGGTGGCATGGGCTGAGGTGTCACTGGGCAGAAAGGTCAGTCACTCCTGCCCGTGGGTGTGGCACGCAGAGCGCAAGCATGCAGCCAGCCGGAGCACGTCCCGCTTCCTGGCGGGGCTTCAGCTCACACAGTTAACTTTGCTCAAGAGAAAACTGTGCCAGATTCTGGCCTTTGAAGATTTCGGTAAGCTTCTCTTTCAGGGAAAAAGGGTTGCCAACTGGGATTTTTCGTGAGTTGACTGCTTTTCAAAGATCTTTGTGAAGGGGCTTGGTTAAGGGCATTGCTGGGGGAAACCAATTATAATTTTTAAATATGTTAGACTTAAATAAACATTTAATTAAAGTAAGAGCAGCTTTTTCAGCTGTTGCCTGTCTTCTCCTGTTTGTAGAGTTGGGGAGTTCTGGGGAATTCCTGATACTACACATTTTTTGAAAACATCAGCAAACTTCTCAAACTAACCTTCAACACTTCCTTTCCTTTCTCTTCCCTCCCTCCCAACCCTTTTCCTTAGACACTTTAACCTACTTTTTAGTCTCTCATTTTTCTGCTTTCCCCTATTCCTTGTATTATCAAATTTTCTTCTAACCTTTTCCTCCTTGCCCATTTCTCCCTGGTCCCTTTTCCATGCGTTTTCTCCTCCAGTTCAACTGAACCTCACCACAAACCATGTTTTCTCCATAACAGCCCCTTCCTAATGATGGAGGGAAATACCCTCGAGCATCAACTTTCAGCAGCTGGGAGCCAGGATGGTATATGTGACATGACTTTTCATCTTCCACCTTAATCTGTGTAATACTTCTTCAAAAGTCTGCCTGCCTTTGGAGACACAAAGAGATGTAGCTGAGTTAGCAAGAGGAAGAATGAAAAAACAAGATGATTTTATCACTTCTGCAGCTCCAGACCACTGTATTTATTTATGGCATTATCAGCATTGTTACCACAACAGAGACTGCTGCATTAGATGCTGAGTGTGACTCTTTGCACTTATTAAAGCCTATAAATATCTTTGATAAAACCAAAGGGAAATATTTGCCACACAAAGATTTTCTTTCCAAATCATCCAACTGATATGAATTTGACCCAGGCTGAAAGTCCCCTCACCTGACAAAATAATTTAATTCCAAATTGTTCTGCTCTTTTTTATTCCGTTTTCTTCCCCCACTCTTCTTCAGTGACTTCCAGTGCTTAAATGTGCTTGCTTGACAGGACAGGATTAAGGAGCACCACACCGCATTGAGATAAACTCTGAACAGTGTTTTCATCCCTGTTTTGCTGAGAGACAAACATGGTGTCATGCAGCAGCTTTACACTGGCTGCTATTGGACTGTCCTGGTTTTGTCTGGATTGGAGTTAACTTTCCTCCTAGAGATGTGTTTTGGATTCAGTATGAGAATAATGTTGATAAAACACTGATGTTTTAGTTGTTGCTCAGCTTACCCAAAGTCAAGGACTGTTCAGTTTCCCAGCCTCTGCCAGTGAGCAGGTGTGCAAGAAGGTGGGAGGAGCATGGGCAGAACAAGTGACCTGAACTGGCCAAGGGGATATTTCACACTACAGGACATTTTGCTCAGTACCTAAATTGGGGTAGGGGGTGGCAGTGGGGCTGATTGCTACCGGGGGACAGGCTGGGCATCGGTCAGTGGGTGGTGAGCAACTGTGTTGTGTGTCACTTGTTTCTCTCTCTTCATTACAATCGCTGGTTTTGTTCTATTTTACTTTATTTCAATTATTAAACTGTTCTTACCTAAGCCTGTGGGCTTTACCTTTTCCTGAATCTCCTCCTCATCTCACCACGGCTGGGGGGGAGTGCATGAATGGCTGCGTGATGTTTCATTGCCAATGGAATTAAACCACAACTAAGACAGGCATTAACACAATACACCATTCTAATTTGCACATGGCTCCAACAACACACAAAAGTACAGCTCAGCAAACATGACAAGCAAATATATATGGTTAACAACTGCAAACAAATAATCAAAACATAGGTTTAGCCTTTCCCACAATTTAGAGTTATGGCATGATTTGCAAAACAAAAATTAATATCTAAAGTAGCCCAATGGAAAGCTCCAATTCTATTGAAAAGAATGAGACTGAATTGTTATGCACAACTCCCATGCACATTTCTGCTCAGATTTGTCTTTGGCTCCATGCTAAGCATAAAACATGATTTTAAAGTATGCAAAATGTACAAAAAAATCCCGAATACTTTGCCTGTCAACCTTAACTTCTAGGCTTTCCTAACTTTTAAATGTTTGCTCTTGTAAATGTAGTTTACCACCAATCTCAGCATTCTTATCCTTGTACTGTAATTAAGGTTTTGGAGACATTTCGCTTTACATCTGTGGGTATTCTGTGAACTATCACTTTTTCACTTGTAAATTCATTTTTAAAAGCAGAAGTTCTTTTGAAATTTTCATAATGTAGAAAAGTTACTCCAGGGAGATTCAGCAGACTGAGGATTCAGTGGCAGTCTAAATTAATCTGGATCAGGTGAGAAAGTGTTTTCAGAGTCACACCATGAATGCCAGCCTGCTTACAAATTCTGTTTCAGCTGTGAGCAGACTGTTCAGACTAGAGACATTTCAAAAGTGAAGAAAACATTTAGATCCTACTAAAGATAAACAATTTCTAGGCATCAAGAAAAAATGTAAAATCACATTCAAAGTGACAGGCTCCTCTGTCAGTTAAAATTCTTGAACAGAACTGGAAAGATAAGCCTGGGTGGAGATCACATACAATGTTGTCTATGTCATAGATTTGATAATGGTGCTATGAATTTTGGAATGCTAATAGTTTGGAGATCGGAGGTTTGGCTGCAGGCATCGTTCTCTTCATTTTTGCACAAACAGAAAAATTCTGTAAAAAAACTCAATTTGATGATAATTTTTTTAGGAGACCTGTGTTTAGCTATAATAAAAAAACCTCAAAATATTACACTTTCCATTAATCTTCTCCACACCATGAGACAAACACTATCAGTTTCTACATAAATCCTATCCCTTTGATAAGGATTAAATTGTGCCATCTGTTAAAGCACAAAATGTAGCATAATTTAAAATCTCATATAGAAAAAGGCATGAAGCATAACTCCTGTTTTTCAGTTTCCAAGGTAAATTGATCCATAATCAATGTGGGAATTTTACTCACATTCAGTTTTTCAATCACTTCAATTTTCTCTGCTTTCTAGACACCATTAAAATACAGATGCATTCTATAAATGGAATGAAATTATTCATTACACCTATTAATAATATACATATGCATTACCTTGAATTGCACACACTGGTTATTACATAGTTCAGACAAATCACTAAATACTTAGCATGTTGTATTACTTTTTCACCTATGGAAAATAATTCACTGCATGACATTTACCAAACTACAGAAATTTGATACACTAAGCATGTCTGAGGGAGTCTGCTCTGTCTGATCAAATCATCAAACTAATGATACAACCATGTAAAATGTCTCCTTCTAGTTAAAATTTTCATCATATCTTAATAGGCATTTTATATGTCATGTCCATCATTTAGAGGAGAAAATTTCCATACAAGCTGTGAAAAAAAACCCCACCAAACCATTTCTCTTGCATTTAGTTGTACAAGTCTTCATGTCCTATCTACTTCCTGCTACTAAGAGTTCATGCATGTGAGTAAAGAATAGCATCCTTACACTATTTTTAAGACTCTAAATATCTTCCCCAATGTAAGGAATTAATAGCCCAGTGGGATTTGTTATATCTTGAAATATGAATAAAGACATAGAGCTTTATCTGAGAAATTAGACCTTATATGCCATATGTTTTTCAGATTTTTATATCTTTCCATTTTGTTATGAAAGTTCAGAGACTATTATACCCATCTCTGAGGATGTGTTTTATTTAGCTCTTAAGTGTCTGCATTCATATTTCACTTACAACACTTTCCAAAAATCCTGCCTTCAGCAACCTGAGAGCCAAAGCAGAGGGGTGGCTCCAAGAACAGGAATTATGGAAGTTTTTTTTTTACTACCCCATAACTGCATTTCAGCCCTCACCAGTCAGGGGATATCCCTCCACCCCACCCCTAACATTTCTGATGTGTCTTGCAAAGTTGTAAATGACACTACTGTTTGTGAAACCAGGCTTTTAGATGGTGAACTCTGTGTTGTGAACTACAGAACTGTCTTTATCTCTTAAAAGGTCCACCGGGTTATCAAACCACTAAATTTGTGCTAAATTCTGACTGCTGGCAGAAGGGCATCTTAGTCAATGCTCATGTGACACTAAGGTTTTGTCCTTAAAAGAAAAGGTGATGCTGGCTAAGTTTGGTCTTAGGCATGTGCAGTAGTGGCAAATGTTCTTGGCAATTGTTAAATGACCTTAGATGGTAGCTTAGAAGCTTGACCTTAAACATCTTTTCTCCTTCAACCATAATTTTTAAATGAAGAGATGTGTAGAGCTTGTTAAGTTTTTTGCCAGGATTTAGACTGAAGATAAAATGATGAGGCTCATCAAGAAGATGGATGATGATATTATCTTGTCTTGAATTCATCGCAAGTGAAGTTTGACAGAATCATCTGTTCACCATTATCTATAAAAAGATTTTAAGGGAAAAGAAATAGCCCGGTAATTTTGTTCCTTTTAGACCTCTTAGAAACTAAAGAAAACCAATTTTCTGTCTGAATCTTTTATTCATTGTTTGATAAAATTTCATTTATTTATGCAGATTGTTTTCTGCTAGGCTGCTCAGGGTAAACCCTAACATGATGTGTTTATCCTAACAGAGAACAAATGACTTTGCTCTGAGATTTAAAGAGCTCATGTAAAACTTCCTTTCTACTTCAAAAGACAATGTATATATTTTTAGATCGTTTACTACTCTTATCACAGTAATCACCAGATAGTTTGTCAGAGATTGTAAGAAAGTTCATCTCCACGGGAAGCTTTACAATTTTGAAAATAACATCTTAAATCATCAAACTCTCCTGCCTGCTGGATTTATTTTCTACATGTAAGGTTAAAGGAGGATAACTCATTGTTCATTTCCTCATTAGAAAAGAAAACAACATCATTGCAGTAAAACTTCTATATGCTACTTCTAGAATGGGTACATATAGTACCCATAGGTCCCTGTAGAAATGGGTGATTTTTGAATGCACAATAGATGTGTGCTGTGAAATCATCATCTGATTTAATTTTCTCCACTAATTTCTTTTTGCTCTGATGCACTCACAATTCTACCATTTACACTGAACACTGTACTCCAGAGTCACATTTCTTCCAGCAGAGAGCAGGTAAAAGTCCATCTCAGAAGCGCAGCAGGCTCAGGGCAGGAGTTGAATCCTTTTGAGGCGCAGGCACAAGATCAGAGCTGTGGGGACACAACTTGGCTGAGCTCTGCACACCCTGCTTCCTTCCCATGGATATGGTGGTGGTGCAAGCAGACAGGGCCATATCCATGTCTTATCCCAAAGTGGGCTTGAAAGCACAGTGGAGATGCATGCATGGACAAGACTCTACATTAAAGGTAGTTTAGATATAGTCATAAAAATAAAAACAGCAGGTATGGTCTGGACTTGCAGACCTCCTTGGCTAACTTGCTCTCCTTGTAGGACAGAGTGACCCGCTTAGTGGATGAGAGGAACACTTCAGATGCTGTCTACCTAAAACTTGGGTGAAGACTTGACACTATTTCCCACAGTATTCTTCTCAAGAAACTGATTGTTCATGGCTGGATGAGGAATGCTTCAGTGAGTAAAAAAGCCACCTGGGCGGCCAGGCCAGAGTGGTGATGAACAGAGTTAAATCCAGTTGGTGGCCAGTCACAAGTGGTGATCCCCAGGGCTCAGTATTGGAGCCGATTCTGTTTAATAACCATCAGTGAGTTCACAGAAAACACCAAGTTGGCTGGAGTGCTGATGTGCTGCAGGGCAGGAAGGCTCTACACAGGGATCCGGACAGGCTGGATTGATGAGCTGAGGCCAATTGTATGAGGTTGAAAAGGCAAAATGTTGGGTCTTCCACTTGGGTCACAACAACCCCATGCAGAGCTGCAGGCTGGGGGAAGAGTAGCTGGAAAATTGTCTGAAGTAAAAAGTCCTGGGGGTGCTGATCAACATCCAGCTGAACATGAGCCAGCGTTGCTTTGGCCAAGAAATGCACTGGCTTGTACCAGCAACAGTGTGGCCAGCAGGACCAGGGCAGTGATTGTCCCCCTGTATTCAGCCCTGGTGAGACCACATGTTGAATGCTGTTCAATCCTCTCTACAAGAAAGGCCTTGAGGGGCTGGAGCATATCCAGAGTACGGCAACAGAACTGGTGAAGCGCCTGGAGCCCCAGTCTTACAAGGAGTGGCTGAGGGAGCTGGGTTGTGTAGCCTGGAGAAAAGGAAGATGAGGGAAGATCTTACTGATCTCCACAGCTACCAGAAAGAAGGTTGTAGTTATGTGGGGGTAGGCTTTTCTCCCAGGGAACAAGAAATGGGATGAGAGAAAATGGCCTCCAGTCACACCAAGAAAGGTTTAGATTGGATATTAGGAAACTTTCTTCAATGAAAGATTTACCAAGCACTGGAAAAGACTGTTAAGGGCCTGAGATCTCTGAAGGTATTTAGAAGTCTTATAAATATGGTGCTTAGGGATAGGGTTTAATGGTGGACTTGGCCGCACTAGTTTAACTGTTAGACTTGATGATTTTAAAGGTCTTTTCCAACTTAAATGATTCTATTATTCTATATCCTACTGCTGCAACCATTTTTGACACCAGAACTTCAAGACCCAAATTAATGAACTTTAGAAGAAAGAAAGTGAAGGCTAAATAAAGTTTGCGAGTAGAATCTGAACCTTCAACTGTAAAACACTTTTAGACCCTTTTGAATCAATAAATCTCTGGAAATATTGACTTCAAAATATTTAAAGGCTGCCATTGGTCATATCTTTGATCTATAGATAATTCAAGAAAATAAGACCTAATAACATATCTTATTAAAGCTGATGAATGTAATCAGTATTACTGACTGAATATTGAATATTCCTTTATATAGCAATAATTCAAAAGAGTAGGGAGTCATTGCCCAGGTAAGTGGAAATAAAGCCATGAGACCAAAAAGGCTTCCCTAAGGTTAATTACAAAACAGTCAGGCTGTGGTATTGATTTATGCAAATGCCCATTCCTGTATGTGCATCAGACAGGTAGGGGTACATTTCACTGAGGGAGTGACCCTGGGAGCAGGCAGAGAGGTTTGGGACAATCCCAGGTGGCTGGGATTGGTGCCCATCCATGCCTCATGATTTCAGCGTGTAAAGGTGAGCCCATAACACCCCAGCAGCACCTGGATGTAACCTGCAGGTAGAAGATTCTCAGGTCTTTGATGAAATATATGAAAAGTATCGTTAATTTAATCACCGTCCGCTATAGACATACTCATCATTGGGTTCAGACAAACAAAATTAACTCTTCTTTTCTGCCTTTTGTCCCCAGAGTTGTCATGAGGTGCAGGCTAAGGCCAGCTGACTGCTACAGTACAAGTGAGGATGACACAAGTTTGGCCTGTGCAGAAGGGAAAAAAAGCAGTTTGTTTTCTTTTCTAAGTTGCTGGAGAATGGAAGTTTGTATATCAATAGTCATGATGAATTCATCTTGTGTAATTTGAAACCAGCCTGGTCCAAACTTGTCCAGAAGACTGTTAAAATCAATGTAACTATGGAGTGAATAATTAGAATTCAATCAACGGGGAAAGGTGCTGATTCTTAAGATAGAGAAATCAATATAGGGTATGGCAGAAATCATAAATTGTAATGGCTACATTCGGAAGGCAATCTGCTCTGTATTTTTAAGATTACCAAATAATTACATCTTTCAGTCCCTCTGTGGGCATCTACCCAGTACACACAAAGCTCTCTCTAGCTGTACTTAATTTTTTTTTCCTTAATCATGGAAATTTGGCTCATGATAAACAATTTTAATGTTCTGTTCTGGTCAAGTTTGGGAAAATGTTAATTTAAAACAAAAAAGCAAATAGCCTCAAAGACAGATTTCTTCATGCAAATGAAAAAATCACTCATGCAGATCACTTTAATAATGATATTAAACATTAAGGTAAATACAAGGATTTGGTCTGAAGGTGTCATATCAGAAAAATTGTTCTGTTGGTATTTCAAGGATTTAGAGCCCTGCCAGGAGGTTCCAAAAGGTCTGTAATGGGTCTAGAGGGGTGTGGACACGGTAACTAAAATGATTTTCACCTCACGGTAGCAACTTGGGTGTAGAAAGTCATTAGAATTTAGGTACAAAGTGTGCAATATCTGAAGCTGTTAAAATACTCTTCTTAGGTTTCTTCTGCTTCCTAGGAAGTATGTATTGAGAAGCAGATGTTTGCATCAAAGCTTCACAGTAAAGCTTTGACACAAGCTTCTGTGATTTATTTTTGTGTTTTGATACAAATCCACTTACAACAAAAGCACGGGAAAACCATGAGAAATTATAACCAAATATATTGTACTATCTCTCTTAAGCCATCTCACTAAAGATGGGCAATTATAAATTTGGGAGGCTTCCTGAGCAAGGCCCACCAAATTCAGTTGCTAAAATTAAGCCCTGGAGTGCACAGAAGAGCAAGCAAACAAGTTATTGGAATAAAATAAGCAGACAAGAGATGAGAGAAGAGAGTGACATGTAGTATGTTGACCTAAAAAATTGCTAATAGATTTTATTTCTGTGATCTGTAGGTGATCCTCAGTTCATCTGCACATGGTTTTGCTCATAAAGCAAAAAATCCATTTCTCAATCCTGCAAGCTGAGCTTAGCAGCTACTCCATCTGCTGAGCTACAGTAGCAGGCAGAGGCTGTACTCGGTGGCTGGGTGTTATTTGTATCCGGGGTGCAGTGTAAGGTTGTAATTGCAAGCTGTGACCTCCTTTTCGGCTCTCTGCATGGGCATTGGTACCAGGGACCTCCTGGCAGAGGCAACATTCTGTAGGTGGGCCCTGCCATAACTCCTTCTTTTCCCTGGGGACAGGGAAAAAAAGATCAGTGGGTTGGAAGTGGGTGCTGGATTTCTGTCCTGGGCTGGTCAAACGATGCTTTCCTTTAGTCCACAGTATAAAGCCTTGCTTCTTTGCAACTCATCAGACTCCAATTCAGGTCAACTGTGTGACTAGAGGCTGCTCTGAGCAATCATGGGAAGTTATTGCTCATCCCAGGATGCCTCGGTTTGGCATTAAGAGTAACCATTTTAGTAATCTAATATAAATCTCAGTTTTGTGCATGTCTTCAGCTCTGTCCTGCAGAGAAGCATTTAAACTCTTTATGAGTCTCTGCCATTTAATATCATACTATATAGGCTCAGCTTGCAAAAAGGAAAGTACATTGGCAACAAGTTTCTTTTTTATCCCTGCTAAATATCACACTGACAAGACAGATAATCTTCCCTGATTACTTCCTTCATGTTTTACTAGAACATGCTCCTGCATTCATTCAGATATTTAATTCCACTATTGATGGCTGCTTCCTAAAACATAAACAATTCTGTCTTTGTTTGAAAAAAGGTTTATATGATATCCAATAATTGCCTAAAGTGACAGCAACTCCTCGCTCAATGCATTCTCCAAGGTTACTGGACTCAGCAGCATTTTCAACTACTAATTGTTTTTCTTCATGCTTCTTCATTTTTCCTTTAGTCTGGTAATTAATTTCATCATTCCTTCCTCAGGTTTTCATGTTCACACACTAATTTTCTTCCTCAAGCTCCTGAAATCTTTTTGTATACCTTAACCTTTGGATAGAGACACCAGCCTCCTGAGCATGCATCCCATTTCTTATGTGGGGCTATGCTAAATGAGGTAATTCTAGGGCTGTCCTGTCAAACTCAGAAGGGATCCTGCAGATTTACACAGGTATGATTAAATGTGGGGTTAGTTATTCACAGATAAAATACTTTTTGCTTTGCAGTTTCATTAAGGACTTAGCATTTGATTGCTACGTGTAGTGGTAAGCTCTGGACTTTTTACACTGGCTTGCTGGCTGGCCATCATCTCATCGGAGAGAGCCTGAGGAGCTCTCCCTTCCCTGCTTGAGAAAGGGACTGACAACAGCAAAAGGGGAATTCTGAATACCCAAAATATCAGCTGGGCTTACACTCCCTCTGAGAAGCAGATAAAGATCTAGATGCTCTCAGAGGGGAAGTAACAAGGAATTGCAGTGGCTGCCACCCTCTGTGGAAATAGCGACTTGGTCTCTATGAATGCAGAGGAGAACGCTGGGTTGGGTGATGGCAGTGAGACACAGCCACCACTGGCTTCAGGACTCTTATCCCAAAGGTTTTGGCAGCATTACCCTGACAGTTGCTCATGCTCACGCAGGAGGGCACAGACATGTCAGAACAAAATTCCTCATCTGTGCCCATTCGAAGCTGTTAGCTGGCAACAGGACCTCATTCTCCCAGTACCATAAACTGCTGCTTCTGCCATGACATGCGTTCCCCATAGGTTCTGCTGTGTGTAACCATTCCAAAATCTTTACTGATTTACAAGATCACTGTAGGCACTGAAAATCAGACATGTGAAACTGGTTGACCTGCTCTGAGCAGTACTTAATATAACCTCAAATGCAAAAGTGTGTATTTCTGGAATACAGGATATTTCATTATCATATTTAGAGGGAAAATGTTTGTTATGAAGCATCAATCTTTGTGGTCCTGGTGACTAGAAGAAAGCCATTTAGTCTGAATATTGAACTTACCCATACACTGGAAGCCACCATACATGAAACGGAGAATACATTTTATCTGCTCTCTTCAGGATACTAAATTGGGTGGACTTGGTATAGCAGCTTTTGCTGTCAAATTATCCCATCTTTTGGTGGAGGTGATAATAGTGGTAATGGTGGTGGTTCTGGCTTTCTAACACTAAGCTAGGGGAAGAAAAGACCTTAGTGATCAGAAAGGGCAAACATAACAATGCAGAAATGAAAAAGGACGTTCACGGGCAAGTGTTGTACCTGAAAGGTGTTGTAATTCAGTTATTGAAAATGACCAGGTTTCACGCTCTCATCATCTTCTCAAAGGATTGAATTCAGTCCTCTTTGCTGGCTTAGAAGTCTTTTTTTCTATACAATGTAATCTTTACAGGCAGCTGCTACAGAATGCACCATAATGAAGGCAGGTGCTGAATACAAGATACATTTATGTTATAAGGTGAATTTCCTATGTTTTATTTGAAGCTGATCTATCAATTGCAAACTATGATCTGATGTAGATAAATGAGAGGCCCCATTTTGCTGGTAGAGTGGCAGAATGGAAATTGTAACTACAGGCTGCAGACCCAGCATAGTATTACAGCTCTATGCATACACTTACTGGAGACAAGGAGGCCTGACCAAACTCTGTTAACTCATTTATTCTGAGTGCCTACAGATTACCCCTATATTAAAAATATACTCTAAAAGCATGTATGCAGATACTTAGAAAGAAAAGATTATCTGAAGAAAAAACTACCTCCTATCTCATTTGTGAAATATCATTAATTTCCTCTACTAAAACCCCTCTTCTCTCCCCCATCCCAATGTAAATTGCCAGCTGGTCACAGTAAGACTGGTGATTCAGTGAGATCCTGATTTTTTCCATCTTAGATCTTTTCGATGGTTTGGGTGCTGTCCACTGTAAAATCGGGTTGTTTCACAGCTGGCTACCAGCAGCTGGCTAGTTAGTCCACCTGGAAGAAGAGATGTGGCAGTAATTTTATGTAGGTTTTGGACTGGGAGAAGAGGAATCACAGGTTAAAAGTCTGGCTGCAGACACAGCAGGAGTTTCACGCTGTGGAGCTCTGAAATTCTAGAGTTCAGACTGAGAGAATGTATTTGCTTCCGTGTCATGTATGGACCTCTGACAGCAGAATGTCTGTGGGATTCGCTAATAATGGTTTCCCTGTAAGCTACTCAACATATGGAGGTTTTTTTAACTGTAGATGATCCTGAAAGTCCTTACTACTTCAACTTATTTGCTTTTGAAAACATAACTTGGCAGTCAGTGTTATTACACTGACACAAGCAGCAACCGTGTACCTCACACCAATTTGAGATTAAGGAAAATAAACAAAAATTCCTGCTATTTTAATTTACTGCTGGAAGTTTCAGTTGGTTTTATAAGCTAAGCTCTTTTTAGATGACTTGCAAAGCTGAAACAAAGGAACACACAGATACAAAAAGACGTGGACACAAATGCATCATGTATGCATATAGACTTAAACGTGTTGACTTTAATATATACAATCAAAAAATAGTTTGATTACACCCACGAATGTTTGGTCAAGGATGTTCCTATGTGTGTACAGGGCCCACATTTCTTGCAGTTTCTGTTCCTGTCTAATATTCAAATAAAAAACTTCCAGCTCTACTGACCAAAAACGTCACAGTTTATAAACCATAAAATAAATAGTGGTATTTGTGCTTTAGTTCTACAAGTACTGTCCAATATTTGCCATGATGACTGTAAAGTTTTCCTAAGCAATATATTTTGTACCTAAGCATTTAGCTTTAAAGGAGTAATTATGAAGCAGAGCATTTATTTGGAAAGCAAACAAGAGAATAACAGGCTGCTTTGTTTATTCTTTAGCCATTTTCCTGTAGTAATTAAGATAATCCCAAAAATTACAAAACAGAAACATTAACGCTTTTCCATTTCCAAAATTAGGTTAAATTCCCAAGCACACATTTTTTTAAAAAAATACTTACAACAGGTATAGACAATCACTCCATTGGTGCAGCCCAGATCAGGGGTGTACTGAGAAAAGCACTTGAGAATACGTCCCTCAGGGTCACAAGTCCTGCCAGCAAATCTGCTCCACTGTGGGCTTCTTCCCATGTTTCCCCAGGTCCTGCCAGGAGCCTGCTCCAGCACAGGCTTCCCATGGGGTCACAGCCTCCTTCAGGCACCCACCTGCTTTGGTGTGGGGTGCTGCACAGGCTGCAGATGGATTTCTGCTCCACCACGGATCTCCATGGGCTGTAGGGGCACAGCTGCCTCACCGTGGTCTGCACCACGGGCTCATCTCTGGTGCCTGGAGCACCTCCTTCCCCTCCTTCTCCACTGACCTTGGTGTCTGAAGAGTTGTTCCTCTCACATGTTCTCCCTTCACTGTTTTCCAGCTACAACCTACTCCTGTGAAATAACTTTTTTCCCCTTCTTAACTGTGTTACCCCAGAAGTGCTACCACTGTCACTGATGGTCTCAGCCTTGGGCAGTGGTGGGTCTGTCTTGGAGTCAGCTGACATCAGCCCTGTCAGACATGGGGGAAGCTTCTAGCAGCTTCTCACAGAAGCCATGCCTGTAGCTTGCCTCCCCCTGCCCCCAAATATTATCATCCAAGCCCAATACATGTGATAGATCACATCCGCCTCTCCAGATGTGGAGTAACAGTCTCCAGCAATGAAAGCACTGCATGAGTGTATTTATGGAAGTTCATGATCTGTCCCAAGTTACTTATTAAGTATTCTTACATTTCATTCCAAAGATGGAAGGGTGGAAAATTATGATACCATCTGGAAAAGATGAGTTTAGTAGTCACAAGACTAAAGAAAGTCCTGGAGAATGGGTTATTTAAAGCATCCTTGAGAAAGTCACCTCTGTTCAGCAGGTTACAATGAGACAGAGACAGAAAGAAGGTGGCTGGCACTGGATTAATGAGTGAGACAAATTCATTGCAGAATTCAAACATAGGGTGAAGGATGATTGTTTCCTATTAAGCGAGCAAAATGCTGTGAGCTCTGGTTTCCTTGCTAGGAATTTACCATGTAACATTCTCACAAAGAAGGTAATGAACAATCCTGTGTCCTTTGGGAAAAAAAAAGAAAAAAAAAAAAAACCACAACAAAAAACAACCAAGAAGAAAAGGACATGAAATAAACAGGGGGAAACTATATTGGTTATGAGGAAAAGTTTCCTAAAAATAAAGAAGAACCTTCCTGTGAAACCTAATTACTAAGAGAAAGTAAGCCAAATCCTGGAGAGTATGGTTTATATCCAGTTGAGCTGAGCCGAGCCAAGGGAAATTAGCAGGAATCCTGTGAGATGTGTTAGGATTTTATGATCCTGAGGCTCCATCATGGCATTCACTTGCATTTTTTTTTGTACAGCATTTTGCTGCAGTGGGGCCTGAAGGCAGGAAAAGTTGCTGTGGGTATGCGACAGCAGGGAAATGCCTTTGGCTAGAGAATTTTCTGCCATTACCCACGTTTCCAGAATTGCTCCAAGCCTAGTTCCCAGCCTGAGCTGACACAGCTCTTCCAGATCTCTTTCTCTTTGAACAGTCCAAGATTAGAGGCACATTAGTTTTCCCAGGCTACTCTTCAATTTAGTGTGTGAAGTTATACACTTAGTGTTTGGAAAGCTTGATCATGCTGTTATGAATTTGCAGAGTTTTATTACCCATGCATGCTGCTGACTCCCAAATCCATCTCATATCCCGGTCATAATGAAGAGTTTCAAATTCATGAGGCTATTCCCAGAATGAGGAGCACAATTCCAAACAATGACATGGCTAGGAAAAGGGTTAAGAGAATGAGGTGTGCAGCTTTATCTACCCTGCTAGAATTTACGTTAAAGTGTGCCACACGATGGTCAACTCCATCAAACACTGCCAGCAGATTCAGCTACTATTCAGCAGATTCAATTAGACTAAAATTTTACAGGTAAAAGATGACCCACCAGAGCAATTACCACTGTCTCAGTGAAATATCTTCATCTAAAAACCCAGTTGTGAGAATATTTTTTGGCATGAAATAGGCAATAATAGGATAAGCATCTTGGTTGTGCCTCCTGAAAAACTGTCTTTTGTTTTATATGTACCTCACATTCTAGCTAAAGGGAGGTGTGTGATAAGCATTTCTTGCATTTCTTAGGATGGCAAGCATGTGTCCTACATCCAGGATAGAATATTTGACCTCATTTTGCTTAGACTAACACTGGCGTAATATCTTGTGGAGGTGTAAAAACATGGGACAGTCCCGACACTTGGCCACATGTGAACCATTACACAATGACCAAACACTTGGGACTAATGTTCACGTGAGATGTTGGATAATTTTTTAATCTCTAGTCCTTTTTCTGTCTCTTACATACTATGGTTGTCAGTCTGCCTAGTATTTATTCTACTTTCCACCTTCATTTGTCCCAGAATTTCTCTGGAACTTTATTTTTTTTCTGGCACATATGAATACCATAATGTCATAATTTGCTTAGTGTTTGAATGCAAGCTGTCAGAACGGGTTCAAGATATGTCCATTGGTTCTAATAAGCAATTTGAACATTCAACACTTAGTCCAATGCTGACACTGGGGAAGAAAAATCCATCCTGTTTTATTTCATTCAGTCCTCCTTTAGCTTCAGGACAGTTGCCAGACTGTCATGTCACCATATTTCTGCTTTTAGTTCCAGGTATTTTAGGGTGCAAGAGGAACCAGAACACTGGAATTGAATGTTTACTGGTACAGTGTCTCATTTCAACAGATTGGGAATTACCTTGAAAGTATCCCCAGTTTCATGAATCAGTTTGTTTCTCTGTCAATTTATATAGGCAGCTTGTCAACAGATGTTGAATTAGTGCAGAACTCTGTACTATCAAGAGTGTTGCTGGGAGTAAGGGAATTTTGTTTGTCTCACATTCAGGGGATGTCTAGAGACCAAAGGGCAATATGTAGAAGTTATATCTCTGACATTTAGTAGTCATGTGAAAGATAGTAAAACTGGTCTAAAAGAGGTTTTGTAAGAGCTTTTTTTTTTCAGTCTATAGTTTTTTAATATCTAAGAGCATTCAGTTGTAGCTGAGAAGTCTAGACACCACAGTAAGGGTGGAGAAGATCAGCAGTACCCCTTAGTGAAAATTGGAAGACAAGATCTAAAGATCACTTCAAGATCTTTATGGATGCTTTTAAAGCATTTAAATCACACAGTTGAGGATTTTTTTTCAACTCACTTTGTGTGGCCACTGTGATACCAATAACTGAAAGACCAAAGAAACTGTCTCCAAGCTTAGCACTCTGATACAATAGGTTATTCTGTTCCAGGAGGTACCACAATCAGGCATTATTTGGTGGAACAAAGAGGAATGTTTCCTCTTCTCTAGAACAAGACAAACTAGAAATTACAATGTTACATAGCTTTTACAAACATATTTCAAAAGGCCTAGAGGAACAAGCAGACTTTTTTTTTCAGAGGAACTTCCTCCTTTACAAATCACATTTCAACAGAAACCCTTCTGACACTAATCAAGGACCTCATTCATCCATTTGTGGTCTGTGATTCTGTGGAGGGCATTCAAACTCATTTTTGTAGCAAGATGAGACCATTTTGGGGAAAGTGTGATGTCTTAATTTTTAGATGGGCTATGCCAGAACACAGCATAGGACAAGTCACACAGGACAGGATCACAGGAAACTTGTAGTCCCACCTCCAGCACATGACTGGGACAGCCATGGGCTCAGGCCAGGTTGCTCAGGGGTCTATCCAGTCTTGTCTTGAAAAGGCTCTATTCATAGAGCCTGTAAAACTGGCTATACCTCCTCTAAGATATAAATGCATTATATAACAGCATAAATACTCACATAAACCCTGTTCACCCATAGCTAGGGCAGAGGGAGTAAGAGAAGGGGAGCTAATCTCAAGATTTCCATTTACACCTGTTAATAGAATTCCTCACCAGTCACTGGAATACAGAATTAATTCACTTTTTTTCAGAAATAAATTTTTCAGGACATCCTAAGGCATTTTGCAGCCCTGCAGCACTTGACAGAGTAGCATCTGCTATTTGAAGAACATTTTAGAATTGGAGTAAGATAATGCACCGACCTTCAGAAAAAAAAAAATGCTGCTACTGTTTACTTTTGGCTGTCTTCTGAGAACAGGAGCCCATTAGTATAAAATAGCTTCACAGTCAACTCGTTGAAGTGTTTAAGTCAAGTTTTTGGAGACTGCTTAAAAACAAAACTTTGTAATAGCTGAAGAACCACAGACACTTTGAATTGCCTAATATTTCTGAATGAGCACACAGCTTGCTTAGAAAGGCTTTGATAATTACCCCAGCATACCAGTTACTGAGCAAATGAATTTCATACCAAGTTGCTAGCAGTTTTTTTAAAGAACAAAGCAAATGCCCCATAGCAATGCCTGGTAGAGGCAAATTTTAGCCTCCTGACTGAGGAAAGAGGAATGTTTTAGGTAGTGTATTTCTAGCTAATTAGATGAAAATGAAAAAAAGCTCAAGAAAATAAAATGAAACTACTTGCTGAATGGTTTGTACCCTGGAGCAAAAGACACCTTCATAATGATAAAATGTTTTTAATCACCAAAGGCTTTTTTAATGGGCTCTATATTTATATATAACACTCTGAAACTATGCCAGTGTGGCCTGTCCTAAAAGTCAGTGCAGCAAATGATAACAGCACTTGGAATGAATTTGGCTAATCTAAAAATGTCTCTGGAGGTCTAATCCTTCCCTTTTAGAAAAAGATCAGGTCAAACAGGCATAGTTTTGTCACTGCTGCTACTTGAGCCAGGGTTTTCACATTAAATTTTTCTTTAAACATAAGAATCTCAAATTCTGACTCCTTGAAATGTGTGTGTCTCTGCAGATGGCTGTGCTAGCTTTGCAGAAAATTTTGAAAAATGACAAATGGAAACCTAGGCTGGGTGGAAGGTTCAAGTGAGGGGGGTTTCTTAACAGCTTACAGCAATGAAATATATTTCTGCCCCATGGTTTGAGCACCCACAAATTTAGGGGCCGTACACAGTGCACAGTCCATGGAGAAGCAGCTCTGAGTGTGGGTTAGTGTCACCTACCTACCCACCCTCCACACCAAACTTTCCTCCATGGCCCTTCCTGAAAATCTACAGAGGAAATGTGTGTAAAGAGCCTAAATTGGTCTTATTGCAGAGTAAAGGTGGGTTTATTTCAGCAAATTGACCTCTAATTTTTGGCAGGTTGCAGATTCGATTCACGACCTGTTGCCTTTCTTCTCTAAGTGCACTGACAGCTCCTGTTCCTGCGAGAAGGCATCACCACCTGGCTGTTGTCTCACTGCTTGCAGAGGATGATGCTGCTTCTTTAACTCTTGAGCTACTTGTCTACCAGAATTCAGGAGAAACATGCGGGAACCTGCCAAGAATAGAGTTTCTGATGTAGGCGCTGGCTCCACACCAGCCCTGCTGACACAGACAGACTGCCGCCACCCTTTTGTAATTTGTTTCTTCTTTACTGCATGTCAGGCTTCAGAAGGTGCTGATTACAATTACGTAGTTGATGAGTTTCCTAATCCAGTGTCTAATTTCACCTGCATGTTGAATTTTTAATCTTTAATCTGGTAAAGATTCTTATATCAATAGCTGGACTATACCCTCTGAACCAGGAGAATCTGTGTGGAGCAAGTATTATCCAATCTAAGTGCACTAGCCTGGAGTTCTTTGTGGTTTGGGTTTGGTTTGTTTGGTTTTTTTTTTGTTTGGTTGGTTTTTTACTAAGTTGTAAAACAAGACTTGGCTTTATCCCAAAGCAATTAATTTATTCCGTTAACTGAAGAAAAATAAAAATAAAGACATCTGATCTATTCAGTGTTATATATAAGTTTAATTAGTTGATAGATACAGCCTGAGTAGATCAATCTGAAGAAATATGTTTGCTGCATGTACTTACAGAGTGAATTAAATCTACAACACCCAGAAGGCTAATCTGTATATCCTTACAAGAAGCTTCAGTGACTTTCATTACAATCTTCTGAGTGTATTACATCAGGAAACTAAAATTCAGTTGGCATGTTGTTTTTCTCTAAAATCTCACTGGCCATCAGGGACTAATAGATGTGTAATTTAAACATGAGTTGGTTTTTTAATTTTTTGTTTTGTTTGGGGTTTTTTTTTTTTTTTTTTGGTTTTTTTTTTTTTGGTTAAGGCATATGGTTAACACAGGATCACATCCCTGCCAGGTTGTTTAAAAGGGGAAATATGCTCAGCTTCCCAGAAACAGCAAAAAACTGCCATATTCTACTTCACATTCTCCTTCCTCCCCTTTTATTTCTACTAGGCGGACAGACAAGCTACAGGTGTGAGGGATAGTCTTTACTCACTAGAACTCTAAAATGGATCCATGGCTGGCTTTAATGGAAAAATCTTTTCTCCCTAGGCTTTCCCTGAGCTGCTAGCTCCTATAGTGAACGGTGACTAGGGAGACCCTTAAGTGAGATAAACCAGAGAAAATTGATAGCACCGCGGTGAGGTTATGTGTATTCACACAACCCAAACTAAGAAGGAGCAGGACAGTTTAGCAACTGGATTGAAAATCCAAGGGAACACTCCTGCACACAGGTCTTGGCTGCCCACCGCTGTTACAGATCCTGGAGCACTTTTCAACAAACGTCTAAGCTTTGGACAGGTAATTACACTCTTCCCATTTGACCCCCCCTGGAAATCTGAGCAGCACCCAGCTCTCCACCCTCTGCTCTGGAACACTCGATTTCAGCTGGTGGCGTTGTTCGCTTCCTGCCGAAGGCGGTGGTGCGCTGGTTGGGGAAGAGATCCCTGTGTGCTGTCTCAACCGTGTGTGAGATGAGTGGAGACCCGTTGGAGTAAAAGATGTTGCAAAAACGTGAATGGTTAGATTACTGTTACTCCAGGAGAGGCCTCAATGCTATAAGTGAGCAATGGGGCAGTGAATCAGGGAGCATTTTGGAAGTACCTGTCTGCTGGGGTAGTTCTAGGAACACAGCACTGCAGCGAAATGCCTAAATGAGAGAAGGAAAGACGAAAGTAGTTTGAGCGCAGCTTTGGAAAGTCAGAACTCCTCCGTGCTTACCCCACCTTAGCAAGGCCCAGAGCTATTTCTTCAAGGACTTCCTCGAAGAAATGTAAGCAAAGCGAAATTCCTGTTAAAGAGAGGTAATGCCATGCTTATCTATATGGTTGGTCTATGTCACAATAAGCAGATAAGGTTTACAAGGCACACATGAAGCTCCAAAAAGCACTAATTAAACATTTTTCTCTGTCATCCCGTTTCCCATAGACGACAATAAAGTTTCTACGCTACCTGTTTTAGTAGCTAATTAAAGCTATGAGTTGCCTCTACCTGGCAGCTTAGACATATTTATTCGCTAGCACAGGGAGAGCTAACCCTGGATATGTAACAGCAAACAAAAGCTTTTAGCAAAGCTCTTCATCTCCGGGCGGCGGGCAGGGAGCGCGATGTCACGGGCGGTGCCGGGGGGACTTACCTGCCCGGCGGGGACCCGCCCGGGGGTGTCCCGGGAGCGGCCCCTCCCCAGCCCGCCCGGCCCCAAAGTTTGGAGAGGAAAGTTTGTGTGTAGGCGCCGCTGCGGAAGCGCCTCCCGGGAGCGGCGGGAGCGGCGGGCAGGTGAGGGGCTGCCGCCGGGCACCCACCTGGGACGAGCGGGAGGGTGGGCGAGCCTGCGGCGGGATCTCCTCCGCGGCCGCGGCAGCAGGCGCTCCCCGCCGGCACCGCCCAGCCCCGCGGCGCCCGGACCTGGAGCGGCGGAGCCGGAGGCGGCGGCACGGCCGTTCCGCTGCCTTCAGCGCCGACCGGCCCTGCGGGACGAGGGTCAGCCCCGATCCCGGCGTGTCCCTGGCGAGGGAATCCAGCGCCGGGAGCGGCCCCGAGGGGAGCGGCGCGTCCCCAGAGTTGAGGAGATCGCGGAGCCCCCGCTGCGGCACCGCGCGGGGCTGCGCTCCGCGCACCGAGCAACTTTTCTGCGGACTCCCGACACCCACGCACACACACCCCTCCTTCGTCACACACCGGGAATCGGGAATTCGTGGCACGTCTCCAAAATAAAAAAAAAATGGGCTGGTGTTTTGCCTGTGCGTTTTCTAGCAGTAGAGTGAATGACTGGGGCAGGCTGCGAGTCTTGTTGGCATACTGATAGCACCTCGGTTCACTGCAGTCCGTAAACAAGACCTTGTCATTTCAACAGTTCAAAAAAGGGAAGATCTGGCTTGGACACAGTCCTTTTGCTAATGTTCCTTATCCTGAGAGTGGGAAGAAATCCCACCTACAATCCTGTTAGAAGACTGAGAGCCATCAAGTTGCTGTCTTGTGAGCAGTGTTTTTGTTTTGTTTTACTTCCCAAAATCTAGGCGACTTCCATGGGACTGCTCTCTGACACCCAGAAGTGCTTCAGACAGGTAAGAGCTAAGCATACCTACTAAACGTGCCTTTTTTTGCTGAGGTCCCTCAGTCCTGACTGCGAAATGTTACTAAGAATAATAATTATTTTTCCTTTTTGAAGCGAGATGTCCAGCAGCTGTAGGATGAAACCTTTGAAACTGAATATCCTGTTGAACTGGTGAAGTTCCAGACCTGATGCTTTCAGTGTCTTCTCTGTCATCTCTAAGTAACCAGAACTTTCCATGACGCTGATGTATCAACCTGCATACACATGGGTAGGACAACTTGGCATTTATCTGTTCCTAACACAAGCATAACTTTTGTTTGTCTAAAACTGCAGCTTTAAATTAGTCTACAGGTGTCTGAGGCAAGTTGCTATGTGCATTAAACCGACATGGTCTGAAGTTTAGTAGGATTTATGGTTGAGGAGCAGGACCAGGTAAGTGGTGTGCATGTTCCCAGAAGCAATGAGTCCTGCTTATGCCCATTGTTTCATTAAATGGATTTTTTTTCTTTGGAAATATATCAAAAGGATAATCAGGAACTAGTGATGTTAATAGATTAAAATGGTGAAATCAAATGCAAACCATATTTTCTTTGCCATGTTATTAATTTTGTAAAATATGTTGTATGCTATAAAGTGCATTTCAAACAAAGTGTAATTGCTGTAACAACATTGTGGTCTGCTATGTAACAACGGAGAGTGAAGTTGAAAAATGTTAAATGTGTACACGTTGACTGAGTGGGAAGTTACTTTGGTGATGTTGATGTTTGGAATTTCCTGACTGCTGTTAAAATTTCAAATTTTTAAGCTGTATTTTTTTAAAAGGGCTTTATTGTTTCATAATTGGCAGAGGATGAGTGAAGAACACTCACTTTAATAAAAACAGGTCTCTCCTTTGAAGAGAAATCCCGATATATTGCATAAAAAAATATTTCATTATTTGTGTCTTATGGAACTCTAACAGAATTCTCTTAACTTGATTTGCAGTGTTGGTAGGTAGTAATCTTCTGTTATTGCCAGTAATAAAAGTTGTGCAGGCCAGATGGTGTCTTTAATTATGCTTTTACACAGCCTTCTTATAAGCAGCTCTTCAGGTGAAGAAGTTGCTGAGGTGTCAGCAGGACTGATGTAACAGTGGTACTGTATGCTGTCTGTATACCCCTAGTGAATTCCTATGGACAGGAAAAACTCCATTGTGGGAATTTTGGTTTGGTTTGGGGTTTGTTGTTGTTCTTTTTTTTTTCTGGGGAGCGTTTGGTGAGGTGTTGGTTGGTAGGTTGGTTGATTCAGTTTTTTAGTTTTTACAAACTTTCTCAGCACTATTGTTTGGCTGTCTTGATCTGCTTACTCAGTTAACTCAAATTTCTGTAAGGCCTTTGACTTCACTCAGCCATAACACTCAGCGTAACTTGCTGGAGATAGAAAATAGCAAATACTGTATATTTATTTCTAGCAACCTTTGTAATAAACCAGAGCAAAAACTAGTACTGCCTGATATGAGGAACTATGCAAGCATTGTTCAGAGCTGGAGCTCCGCCTTGCACTAGTTGTTGTGAAGACAGAAAGTTGAGATGTGGACAGTGGAAAGGTGATCCTGGAGGATCATCTGCATGTGAAGTAGGACATGAGCTAACAGATGAGAAGTGAGGGAGGAGGGGGAGCGTTGAAGTGAGAAGATATCCTTGCCTCCTTCTACTGACTGAGCTGAAAGTAGTCTGGGCCAGTGTCCAGCAGAACATTCCTCACTGCAAAATTTTCTTGCCATGATAACTCCAGTGGAGGTATCAGAAAATGTAGTACTTCCTGAGGTAAGGAGGGAGGGAAGAAAATGAAAAAAAACAAAACAAACAAACAAAAAAACCAAACCGAAAAAAGCCCCCCAAACTCTGCAGTTGCAGTAGCTTTCTGTGTTCTTTTTCTCATTTTGTTTTCATAAATTCAGTTGCGTCCAAGGAGATATTGACTGGGTGAGATTTTGTAGTATCCCACAGTAATATGAATGCTTTGACCATTAGAAAGATTGTCTGGGCTTTTTCATCTGTATTCTGCTGGTTAACCCTGCATCTTGATATTCGTTATTTCCAGGTGAAGAAAAAAACTCTGGAATTAAAAGGAGAGGTTTCTAAATAATTGGAGGCAACCTAATGTTTTGCATTTGTATGTCATTGATTTTGGAAGTAGGTGATGGTGAGGGTTACGGTGAGCCCAACATACTGACCAGATGCCATTGGTGTTGTGTGGTCTGGAATAGCAAGGAGCCAGGAATGGTACCTGAGTGCTGAGGTGCCTCACCTCAGCTGGAGGTGTATTTGACTGCAAGGAAGAAAAAGTTGGATGATGTACTGAAAGGAGGAATCATGCCAAAAACAGGAGGTACACTCTTCCCCATTTTTGGGTGGCTGTGTTATTTCAATTGCTTGTGTTGGCCCTGTGCAGGAATGTACCTATTTGAACACAAACACACAATAGGGAAAATGCAAGGCTTTTCTATCAGTAGCATGAGGATTCTCAAAACTTAATATTTGACAAATGTTAAACAATTCGGACTCACAAGTGAATGACTACAGACCTGTAAAATTTCTAAATTTTTGCTGTGTTTGTCATCTAAGGCCCATAGCACTATTGTCTGCCAGATTTACTGCTTCTCTGTAATGGATAAGGATATGTAGTAGTCTCTTTCCAATACCCAAAAGAACTTGAAATGTTGGGGTGCATGGCTTGAGTTGAAACAGGTGGGACATTGGGATCCATACATCCCAAAGAGATGAGGGTGGCGTTGGGCAAAAGCAAGAATCTAGTTCAGCATGGCTGGAAGGCACAGAGCAGTTTCTCAGGCTGCTTTAGTTCCCTCACAGCAAGGGCCATCCAGCAGGATGGTCAAGGCATCACCCAGGGGAGCCATATCGCCCCGGACTGGAAGCAAAAAAAGATTCACAGCTTAAGCAGGGATGCTGAACCTCTGTCTGGGTATGGCTGATCTCTTTTGAAAATTCTTGCATTGAAATTACTGCTTCTTGGCTTTTCACAGCCACGAGAAAGCATTTATCTTGATTTAAGAATATTTGCAGGTATTTCCTCTTGCCCAGGATGCCTGAAAGTGTAATCCGTGACCGTTGCTTTTTAATACAAAAGGAACAAATTTGTCAGTGTTGTCCAGCCATTTTTCAAGTTCTGCTAGAAGACTCACAGACACAGACTTTTTTAAATGTCACTATAATTTTTTCATATGTGGGTTACAAATCACTGTGTTAAATAAATTAAACTACTCATTCAAGCTGAAAAGTCTTTAAAATCTTATAAGGTAGCAGAATAGTTGGGTTTGATGCATTTAGATTCTAGCCTGAGCTAAAATCAGTAGTCTTAATTTAAAGTTACTCTTTAACTCATTTAACTTTAAATGTTACTCTTGTTTAAAATGAATCTAAAAACTTAGCCAACACATAAATGAAGAACAGCGTTTCATATAAATTAAATTTAAATAAATTAAACTAATTGCAAGCAGCATGTAAACTCTTGATACAAAGATAATTATAGCAACTGTGATGGTGGAACCTGCCTTAGGGTGTGTTTGGTAGTTCAAAACAAAAAAACCCACCACCTTGAACTGCTGTTTTGTTTTACAGACTTCTTTGCACTCAAACCCAAAACTAACCTAGTAGAAAAACGTCTGTTTTCTTACTAACAGATTAAATTGCTTAGAAGTGCTCCTTATTTTACTGTGAATTTTCATCCTCACCTTTGAGGGTTTGTAGATGGTGCCACATGCAACCATGATGGTGTTTGGGTAAGGTCAGCTCTATGTCCTATGCTATCATGGGTCATGGATATATGTGGTAACAGCTACTGCTAAAGGAAAACCACTGGCACTGTTCCTTGGGTAAATTCTTCATGGGCTGTAATTTGGTTAAACTTGGTCAGAAAGCCCTCATGGTGGTGGCAAGAACTGGACAGACAGGGAGGATGAGAGCAAGTGGGTGGAGAGAGCAGCAGTTCCAGTTTACAAGTGTCAGAAATGTTCATGGTGATGTGGTGTGAGATACTTTGCTTTCAGCATCATCCCTGTGGCCTGAGAAAGCTTTCCTTGCCCACACAACGACACTGCTTTTCAGAAGGAAGGGCTGAATATATGGGAGCTTTGTGTAGTCAGAGATGGAAGAAAGTAACAACATCACAAAAGTGGGCTTATTTGGAAGCATGCACTGTCATTGTGTGTCTGGATTCCCCACCTTTTTATTACGAGAGAAACTTGTGAATCCCAAACAGCAAGAAACTGACTCCTGCTTTCTAGTACCTCTAATTTAAGTAATTTATTTCAAAGATATATTCAGACCCTCATATCTTATTTATTTGCTGCTTTTTTTTCCTCCTAATCCAGATGCTGTCAATGTCCTGTTGCATGAACAACACAGCTTTTGTTTGCAGGGAAACAGAAGAGGTTTGTGTTCGTCGATTCTATGACTGGTGGTTCTTGAAGCGCTGCTTATGCTGGGAAGCTTCTGTCTCATCAGCAGAGTAACTTCTGAAGACGTGCAAACAGTGCCTTTGCTGCAGCACTGAAGTTAGGTGCAAAGCCCTAAGTAGCCTTGTAGCATAGATAAAGAGCACTGCATGTCTGAGAGTGCTGAGAGCACTGTAGGAAAAAAAGGTGCAAGTGAGAACAGCTATGAAGAGCTGGCTGAAAGGAGGCTTCACTACCCACACCTACACAAAAAGCATTCCACAGCATTCCTCAAGCATCTTCTTTGTTTTTGGCCAATTTTCACTGCTTCCTTCCAATCTGTGCATCATCACAATAGCTCCAAACAGGTGCTTGTATATAACATACAGGAAATTCTCTCTCTGTAGAATCAAAGCAGAAAGAGCAAGGTTAATAATAAAGCCTCTGTCACCTTTCATGTGCCTGGTTCGTACAAGTTGCTTCATGACCCTTACAAAAAAGACTTCAGACAGAGCATTTACATTCTGTTAATGTCTAGCTGTCTGTCTTCTACAGAACAATTACACATAAAATGATTAATATTGAAACCGGGGCTTATATTTTCTGCAGGCAAGTTTGTGCTTAAAAGAAGTGTATAGTTTAATGGCACAGAATTGGAAAAACATCTGAAAAGTCCTGAACAGTTTTGTTGTTCTTGAAATCGTTTGCATCTTTTCAACATAGTTACTTTGTTCATTCAACAGCTGTTTTTAATGGGAGTTCCTGCTAAGCTTTATGTGTACTGTATTTTTAGAAACTCAGCAATTATAGATGTAACAGTGCTGAGTTATTAAAAAATACAAACTTGTGGAACATGGAGTACTTGTAGGATTCAGAATAACTGTTAAATGCATGCATTTTCTTTTCAGTGTGTTTAGCAGATTTATCTTTCAAATGTCTTCCAGGAGGCTGTATTCCTTTAAAAGCTTGAGTTTTTCCTAGCATTCTTTGTGGTAGTTCATCAGACACTTCTGTCATATGCACTGACAATGGTCTCCATTATGTTGAATTTTAAGACTTTTTTGCTGTGCAGGCCAGTTTCAACAACTGCTCTTCAGCTTCTAAAATGGCACTTTCAAAGTGAACACATTCTCATTCAGGTTAAGGAGTTTTCCTCTAGTGATCCACAGTATCTTCATGTTCTGATATTATAAAATGAATTTTATGGCCCCTTCGTGGCAGATGCAGGGTATCAGGTAAATTACTTCCTCTGGGCCCACTGCTGTTCAATAAAGTCATCTTTTTGATAAGTTTTTACAGTGAGCTCGTTTCCATTAAACTTAGTGGCAAGAATTGAGTTCCTGACAAGTCCCTCTCCATATTAGAAAACACAGCTGAATAAAAAGATGAGCCATTAATTCATTTTCTGTTCTGTTACTGATACCATCTTATGCTGACATTTCCTAATCCTGCAAAACTCAACTGGGATTGATATTTGAGGGTGAATTGTATATGACTCCTCGATGCACAGGATGAACCGATGCCGAGGCTCTGCAAGCGAAGTGGTCGTGATGTGGGGTGACCCATCCTTAAGGACACAGTTTATACAGTCCAGAAGCAAAGGTGCTGGGATGCCCCAGCAATCACAGGGGGTGGAAGTCTCCTGGAGTGTGACCCAGCTACCTGGGAGCCTCCAGCTGCTTGCTGCAGCTTCCTATCTGTGATGGTTGGTGGGCAGAGTGGGGCGTTGGTGTGACACCCAGTGGCCTCATTTGGGTCATTACCTCCCTCTGTTATGACAGCAGGTGATGTTTGCTCTTCTGCAGGTGGAATGGCCTTTTCAGCCACTTTGAGAAACGCATCTGCTTGAAACTCCTCTGTGGCTGGAAAGAACCTCAAGACTGTGAGCAGAAATATAAGCATTGAAAGCAATAGCTTCACAAGTTCCAGCTTGTATATAGTATGCTGCTAACACAGTGGTGAAGAATAAAAATGTAACACGAGAACAACCTCCCTCTTTTGTTATTGCAGGTTGGTGTCTCTGGGGAAGATACCAGAGAAGTTGCAGACGTACTGAAGACTTCAGAAAAGTGAGCAATGAGTCGTTCTGAAAGCTGAAGAGAAGCCCCCTTGTAGGGTCATGAACCTAAGACAAGTCTTCGTGTCTGTACTGCTGTTTGGAGTAGCTGGTCTACTCCTCTTCATGTATCTGCAAGCTTGGATTGAAGAACAGCATACAGGTACAATAGGTTTTCTCTCTCCTTTCTGGTTTTTTTTTAAGGTACTTTCATCTATTAAGTTGACCATAAAACCTGTGGAGGACAGTTGGGGGTGAGGTTTCCTCCTCCAGCCCCCCTCTTTGGAATTAAAATGGCATTGAAAATAGACTTGTTTCAATTGCTACACTTCATTAAGAAATTCCTTCAGTCACATGAAAAGATGCTCCCAGCTACCTAATTGTATTGTATCAGCTTCATTTGCAAAAACAAGTGTTACAAAAGCATTCTGCACGTCCAATTTAGAAATTATTCTCTATGATGACTTGTTGTGGGTTTTGAACATTACATTTTGTGTGGTAAAGCAATTTTTGGAGAATAACTGCTATGTGTTATAGACAAAAGTGGTCTTCTAAGCAGCAGTGCTCGTGGAATCATCCTTTCCCTTTCTTTTTTTGTTGTTTAAGACTGGGCTTACGAGACTTTTTATATGTACCATCACAGTCATATTGCAACTTTGGGTAAATCTGTGTTAGCATTAGCTCAGGATTACATTTCTGAATTGTATTTCTGTTGTTTCCTGTTTGATGTTTTCGGTTGCAGTCTAGAGCGAGTCTGAAGTAACCTTCCACAAAATCTATAGCGGGTTCATGTCAGTAAGGTCCTCCATGGTTTTGCTCCCCTTCTGTTATGTCACCTTATTGAGGGCATAGCCTTGATTTTACTTGTATACTTGTCTTGGGGCATTAGGGTTTTGTTTTCAAGGTTTGGGTTTGGTTGGGGTTTTTCTGGATTGTTTGGTTTGTATGCTTGGGGGTTTTTTGTCAGTGGTTTGTTTGTTTGTTTGTTTCCAACTTGTTAAGTCTTGACTTGTTAAGTCTCTCACTCAGCTTCCATTTCCTCTGTAAAACTCTTATTTTTCGGTATGTTGATGCCATTGTGAAGAAATACATCTGCAAAACCACGTTAGTCTCTGGCTTTATTGATCTGTGCTGTTATTCCATATGAGCTGCTAGGCTCCAGTATGTTTTAGAGAGCAGTGTTGAGGTGGAAATACAGTGCATCATTTCTGCAATTGCTCAGCAATGACCTTGAGGGTTTTCTTCAACTAAGTGCAATGATCACAGCATTAATTTTGGCTTGTTAGTTTTTCTGGGCTGTCCCAAAGTATTCACAAGCTTGTATTAACAAACTGTTGTAAGAGGTAATACAGGCTCCCTTTGGAAAGGTTCCCTTGTAATCAGTCGTTGACAGAAGGGTGCTGGCAGAAACTGAGCATGCAGAAGAGGGGGGGGTCTTCCTTGGAAACCTCTACTGCTGTCAGGAATGTTAAGGGCAAATATCCTTGCTTTCAAGGTAGTTCAGGAATGTAGATGATGACTGTAGATTATTGATTTATTTACTTGCTGACATTCTTCACATTCCTTGCATCTTTGCTTGTGCTGTAATTAACCTTTCTTTCCTTGCAGTGTTCCTTATTGCTGTTTCTCACTGCAGTTTTTTTTTTACTCCTTTCTTTTCTCTCTACCATTAAAAAGAAACAGGAAAAATAAAATAAAGGTTGAATTAGGACAGACTGTTCTTTTGGCCAACCAGATGCTTTCTTTGGGGTTTTCTTTGATATATTGCTATAATCTTCTTCAGGAGAGAGGCTTCTCCTCACACACATAAGTCATTTCCCTGTGGAAACATTTCTCTAATAAAATGGAAGCTATCAGAGAATAACAGAATGGTTAGTGAGCTTAAAGTGTGACTGCAGTTTTGAGTACCCTTTTATCTCACTGAACTGCTGTTGTGACAACATTTCATCAAGGTCCAAAAAAAAAAGAGTTTTGGCATTCTCTACAGTAGCAGAAGGGAATGTATATGGTCATGCACGTTGGCAAGAGCATGGCAAAAGCTCATTCTTTGGTGTCTGTTCTTGCTTCTTCTTCCAATTTAACATTTAGAAAGCCATTCTTTTTTATTTCAAACACCTGGATCTCCCCTAAACCTTCTGCAGCGCAATTCTCTAATGCTCCCCTCCTGTATGCTGGTTTAGATTTGATATGAAATAGAACATATTTGCATATTCACAATATACATTAGTTTAGTTATGGGCATTTTGTAATTTTTTTCCCTCTTTTGCTCTGTTTTTCATATTGCCATGTGTTGTGCACTGTGGCTTTTTTGGGGATGAGCTGTATCTGGAGAATCCTAAACTGACAAGTATCTTTGCAAGGATTTTATGTGTTCCTTTAATCCTCTCACTAGCTGCACAGCTGTAAGACAGCTAGTTTTAATCTGCAAGTGGCTGAGCATGTGAGGTGAAGTTCTGTTAGGAAATGGAAAGTGCGCTTCTCAACTGCCGTGCTACGAGCCTGTAGAGACGAGTGTTTGTTGTAGGCAGAACTATTTTTATCTTCCACGGTGCCCTGCTTAAGACCTACAGCATTCATGTTTGCATTTGGTTGCTGAAGGGATGGAAAGTTGGATACGTTTGAGTTTAGGAAAGTATTTGTTTTGCACCTTTGAAATGGTTCTCCTTACCACCCCATTTTTCCGATTATCTGGAGCCTTGATAAATCATGATCTCTGGAAAAGGTAGTGCATTTTATTCTGCTGTGGTTTGTAAAGTCCATGCTTATTTCTCAGGCTCTCCTAACTGTGGTGTGAATTTTTCCCAATCTGATGTAGATTTTTTGAGAGAACTGGAAAATTATATGGTAGTTGCCGATTCCTTATTAATGTTTGTCCTACTGTTTTAGACTCTTTTCTTTCCCACTTGCCATTCTTATTGCCACTTTTTCTAGCTATTCATAGTTTTTCACACTAGATCCAATGCCAGTTTTTATTCATACTTTCTCTCTTTTTGGATCTCTTATTTCTGCTTCCTGTTCACATCACTGAGATCTCAGTTGTGATTTGACTCATCTGTTTGCTCTAGACTGATCTTACCCAAGCATGTTCTTCTCTGATTTATTTTTACAAACATCCCTCATTACTCAAATATATCTAGCCCAGGAACACCTCTAATTTTTCATCCTGTCCATCTACTCCAGATGTACCTGCAGGCTCAGCAGCTGGATGCACCTCTCAGCACAGCCATGTCTTATGCTCCCTCCCACCGTGCTTGGACTCTTCAGAATATTTCTAGTCGTGTTTATCATCCCTACACCTTAAAAAAGGGAAAATCTTTCATTCAAAGATGTCTAAGAAACAGCTGCTAGCTACATGGTGGTCCTCTCTGGTGGTTTTTCAGAGACATTAGAGGACTGCGAGAGCGGGAGTTTCTTGGTTTGGCTCTGGGCATGGAGTGTATAAAGACAGGATGATATATCTTTGCTTCTGTTGGGTAGCTTCAGTTCACCTCAGTGGAGTGATTGGGAACAGACTTGTCAATAGTCCAATGTGACCATCAGTACATACAGACTACATATGGATGAAAATTTAATTGACAACACCGATAATATGGTATATATGGAGGACTTCATGTTCTCCATATATAAATATACTCATAGTATATAAATTCACATGCATGAATGAAGCTTGATGTGAATTCAGCTGGATCCTACAGCTCTATTTGACAGTTCTCCATACAGTCTTGCATTATGTAGTGCAAACATCAGATATTGTAGTACTGATTAAGAAGCAATCATTATTTGTTAGAAATTTCCAGCGCTGTTGATCTTACTCAGGTGAAGCAAACTGCTGGGTCTTCCAGGGCTCTTGTTGAGTTCTGTACCATGAGTCACCTGAATTAGGAGGTTGTGGGGTACAAAGGACACATGCAATTTAATCCTGAAATATTAAAGATACGAATTGGAGTTTTAAGATAGGGATTCTAATTTTCTACTTTAAAACTTTTCCTTTTTAGGGGGACTGATGTAAATTAGTGTGACTGATTACTACAAAATTATCTGAGAATATCTTTGAGATTAGAACTGTATGCTGGGTTTGTTGTTTGGGGTTTTGCCATGTGTTGGTTTTTTCCCTTCTCTCAAAGTTTGTGTAATTATTTTTTTGTGAAATGTGCCTAGTAAATCCATGATTATGGAGGACTACCTTAGAATACTGTAGTCTTACCACTAATTAAAGGGCTGCACTGCCCTCCCATAGATTTCTGGTTCCCAAGGGTGAAAAATCTGCATCTCCTCTTTCCCAGCAGTTTTGTATCTCACCTTAAGGTTACCGAGAGTTTTCCATGTGCTTTCTCTTCCCTTAGCAGAGTATCAGTTCTGTAGCATCAGTGGTTGCCCAGGCATCCTTCTCTAGTCCATGTGCTTTCCTGCAATTTTGTGCATCTCTCTCCTGGGGAGCTTCAGGACACAGACCTTATACCCATTCCTCAGGCCACAGGTTTTCCTTTGTAAAGAAACAAAATAAAAATTCAGATAAAAATCACATTTTAAAAAGTTTGAAATTCCATGAGCTTTCATACAATTCTTCGCATGAGCTTTCACAATTTAGTCTGCTATTGCTGTAGCCATCCAGGTTGTATCCATTATACATATTCCTTGGCATAAACAGGTGGGCTTTTTTCCCCACCTTGCCAGATTTGGTAATCCAAGGGGGTCTTTTGGGTCCTTTAGTAATCTGATGAGATATTTTGAGTCCATGGAGTGCCTTTCTTCCTTATCGTGGCACTCTAAGTAGCAACTGAATATGTGTGTACACACAATAATATTTACTCTGTTGTCTTTGTGGGTTGATTTTTATTTAAACTTTGTCTAAGTGAAGAAACATTGATATGGCTTAAAGAAATGATCATATGTGATGAATTGCAAAGGCAACTGTTTCACAGAAGTCATAGTTGTTCTAGACAACCATCAGAAAATACATTAACGTAATATATTTGTAGAAAACAGGTTTGTAGATAAAGATGAAGAGAACACTGCTCAGTAATGGTTATTCATTATGAATAATTTAATTCTTTTAGTAAAATTGAGGTATTTCTGCTGTCAAAGTCCTGGGTAGCTTATGGGAGTCTTCCTAAGTCTGCTGGAGAATGTCACTGGTATGGCAAACAAATCTTCAAGTTTACAGTGCCCAGTCACTAATGAGGCTGTTCTAATGAGTCTGGATATACTTAGGTTTTATCCTTGTGGTTGGAGTATGCTGTGTTTTGTGTGTGAAATGTTTCTGTTTCTTTGTTTGTGGGTTTCTTTGTTGTTTTTTTTTTTTTTTTAATCTGCTTCATTATTGGACTGAAGCACAAAAGAAGATTCAATAGGATCAGTAAATGCTGCTTGGTGAACAATTACACAGATATTGAAATCCCAGAAATGCTACAAAATTTTATTGGGTTAATTTCTACATATAACATAGAATGGGTTTCTTTTCCCTCCACTCAGCTTTCAGTAGATGGAAGCTGTAGGGAGGGAACAATTGCCTTTGCAGGAAAAAAAGCTATTAAGAAACAGGTCGAAACTGGTATTTTCTTAAACCATAATGATCTAAAAACACAAGTAAAAGCTGAATATAAGAGAAGATGATTTTCTGAGCTACTGATTGTAGAGTCATACCCTGTCTTCTGCAGTAAACCCCAGAATCCTTGAGAAAAAAAAAAAAACACATTGAAATTTCATATTTTATAACACCTAAGGCTGTATTGACCTACTTCCTAGGATATTCTTCCCAGGTCTGGCTGTTTAGCAGCCATTTCATTCATTTTTTTCATTCATTCATTTTCAACTTGCATTTCATTCATTTTACTTGTATCATTCCTATAGCTAAATCACATTTAATTTTATAAATCCTTCTGGCTCAGAAGAAATTCCAGCTTCCACATTCAGGTGGTATAAAACAAACTAAATGGGATGAGCTTTTGGGGGTCCTCTTAGCTATATATTCAATTTCATGTTTGAGTGGAAGCTGATGACATTTCATGTATTATTGTGTGTCAGCTTTTAACAACCCACCCATCTTTGCTCATACCTAGAACACCGAGATCTACTTCTGGAAGGGTGTAGCACATACTTTCATTATACTGAGGACACCTGAGTATATACTCTTTCTTGCCTGTGTTCAAACAGAACGTTCAGAAGAGGATTCTCTAACCTTCTTGTATCTATGGGCATGTAACTGAATTGACTTCAAAATTTAGATTGTAGTTACCCCTGGAGAGCTTCGTGGCTTGATATTGAAACACTTAGGAACTGGGGTGTCCTCCTTCCTGGAAAGGCTGAGTAACAGTGACACTGTTTGCAAAATGCTCTTTTGAATTAGATATAAAATACGTAATAGGTGCTCCTCATGTTGTTTTCCAGTTAGTCAGACCCTCAGAGCAGAATATCTGGCTGATGCTCAGAAATGTG
The DNA here is from genome assembly GCA_013400495.1 of Nicator chloris. Taxonomy (NCBI): domain Eukaryota; kingdom Metazoa; phylum Chordata; class Aves; order Passeriformes; family Pycnonotidae; genus Nicator; species Nicator chloris. The sequence continues at coordinate 38,290 of WAAE01022242.1, forward strand.
ATATTACAGAGTCCTTAGCAGTCATTCTTTCTGTCAAGTAGCTGTGCTTTTTCTTTTTTTTAACATGATATATGAGTTTTGTTTTCTAACATCTGTTAAATTTTCTGGCAGATGTGCTGTCATTGAGTGAAGTGATTAGTTTTCAGTTATCCACCATTGTTGTTGCTTTTAATAACATTCAGTTCAGTGTACTTCTTCAGCTCCAAAAAGTCCTTTCCTTAAAAGCTTGTCATTCAGCAGTCCAGCCCTGCAGTCTTGTCTCTTCTGGACATGGACTCTATGATGCAGTGCCATTTAAGACAAACAAATAGTCTGACAAAGCAAGAAGCGTGGAGAGGTATTTTTCACCTGGCAAATCATTATTTAGATGTAGTAGTAGAAAAAATACTGAGATCACAGAATCATCTAGGTTGGAAAAGACCTGTGAGATCATCAAGTTCGACCTTTGACTAAAAGCCACATTATCAACTAAACCCTAGTGTTAAGTACCATGTCCAGTCTTCCTTGAACACCTCCAAGATTATGAGTTCACCACCTCCCTAGGCAGTCAGTTCCAATCCTAAAATACCCTTCCCATGAAGAAATTCTTTGTGATATCCAACCTGAATGCGCCTGGTACAGCTTGTGGCTGTGTCCTCTAATTCTGTCCCTGGTTGCCTGGGAGAAGAAATCAATCCCCATCTGTTACAGCCTCCTTTCAGGAAGTTGTAGAGAGAGATAAGGTCTCCTCTGAGCCTCCTTTTCTCCAGGATAAACAAACCCAGCTCCCTCAGGTGCTCCTCATATGACTTACTATCTAGGAATGATGAGGAAAAGTGAATGTTTTTCTTTTCCTGGCTTGTTCCATTTTCCTTACATGCATTTTTCAGAAGAGCAAGTGGTTGCTGCTGGAGTATATTTAAGGCTGCTTGCCTCTGTGTCTGATGTTGAACTGCTTTGATATGCCACTTGATTGCAAGCAGTCCTGTTCAAACATGTGATGTGGTCTCTGCAAAATTCCTAGGAAAAGCTTTGGTTTCTTACTGGAATTAAATTAGAAATTCTGATGTTTGTTTTAAGTGTGTGTATATACATATAGGTATGCATATATATATAT